>JAFBJS010057811.1:64355-81402 GCA_016785265.1 Paraplagusia blochii
GCGGTCTGGCTCCAATTCACCCACGGTCCAATACCGGTCCCCAGCCCGGGGGTTGGACAACTGGACTAAGTTACTTGTGTACTGCAACAATAAGCAGCTGTTGAATCTGTAGCCATAACACATTCAGTGAAACAAGCCCTTTATCCCTTTTTTCAGGAACAGGAACCAGGTTTTTTGTCTCCCAGTCTGAGACCTACCGCTGTTGGTGCACTCCTTGGCAGACAGGGTCTTGTCTCCACCTGTGGTCCAGTTGGCCAGTCTGTCCATGCCCAGGTTGAGCAGCGACAGGGGTTTGAAGTCTAGCTTGGTTTCAGGGTGAGGTTTGGAGGACATGGGCATGCCATACAAGAAGTTTGACACCACAGAGGAGTTACTGTTGTTGCCGCCACCACCACCACCGCCACTGCTGCTGCTGTTGCTGCTACTGGAGGTGGCAGGACTGGCTGACGTGGCCACCTGAGCCGTCGTCTTCACTGCTCCATGGCTGCTCGACGTCATGATGGTGGCGGTAGAAGCGTTGTGATTGATGTCCGTGCCAGATTTGGCTTCACGAGACAAATCCTCTGCTGGCCTGAACACAGATTAAATTAAATCAGGACCCCCACACACTCACACACAAAGGCCGTCTGATGTTTCCTCTGGAATTAAGCTGGAATGCTGGATGTTTTTGTGGAGGTTACTAATTCATCACAGCTTGACACCAGAAGCTACTCTACTGCCAATTCTTATCACCTGCCAAAGATCTCCTGGCTTCGACTGCATTTGAGGCAGCAAATGGTTTTCATTCTCATTCTTCAAATTCAACAGTCCATAAAGACAAAACTGTCTTAGCTCACAGAGACACTGAACTCTTCTTCATGTCACTTTTAAAAGAAAATCATTAAGTTGGTATAACATTTCTCAAACTTTTTCTTTTTGTGTGTTTTGATAGTCCAGATTTTGAGTTTATCTCATCTTGCCATGTTTTAAATAAAGTTGGAATAGATTCTGGTAATAAATGCTATACATAAGTATAAAATAGACATATGGTTCACAATCACTCGCAAAATTCAGAATGTACACTTACTATTATCCCTTACTTGGACACTTTTAGCTATTTGTGGTTCTGTTTTCAATTTGAATTCCAGATAGATTTTGGCTCACGGTATATTTTGGATGAGTGCTACAATGTCTGTTTGGTACTAAGCCATCTCCCACTTTTACTAATGAATTAAGTCCCAAAGAAGAACTCAAACTGGGGATAAAATAAGAAAAAAGACCCAGAAAACTTTAAAATGAATAACAAAACATTTGTGTTGTATCTTGCAGGCTAGCATACATACAATGTGTGCATATATTTTTACTGTCAGAATATGAAGCCTGACTAAAATAAAAGGAAATCTGGACAAAAATGTACCTTAGTGTTCTACACACTTAGATTCCCTATGCAATCAATTACAGCAGGGATAATGCTAGTATAAACAGCCAGCACAGACAGATACATTGAATAGATATAACTGTTATGAGGTATGTGTTAAGGCCAAATCTAAACCAGGATAGAACGCCAAGCTAATGTAAAAGACAACAGTTTAGTCTCCTGTGGAGTTACTTCACACCAACACCGTCTGCCAGACTTTTAAACATTAAATTAATAAAATCCCTCATCAGTCTCTGCACATAATCCAGCTGAAGAGTCAACCCAGTGTTGGAATGAAGAAAACATGTGTGGAAACACTCACACGAAAATAGAGAACAAGAAATAAAACCTTTAGTTTGTTTCCTGACAAATAATCCACAGTCTGTCTGCAACCATTAAACACCAGGACATCACAGGGCGCAAAAGACACAGGAGACATGAACTAACAGCCAAATCTAAGTATTTTTCTCTGGAAAACATTAGAGGTTGGAGTCAACTGGCAGAAAACATCTTGATGGAGAGAAATGCTCTAAACCATCTGGTTTCTATCATCAGCTACAAGCGTGTGAACAGAAGCCTCTTATTTCTGAACAGCAGGATTTAGTTCGGGAACAGACTCACCGTTTTACACTCATCTGGATCCTATGGCTCTGCTCTAGAATCTTCATCAGAGTCTTGGTGTCGTACTCTGAGGGTTTCTTCAGGGACACACCTTCAGGCAGGCCATGGGCCACCACACAGCTGGGGTCCTTCTGGATCCAGTCATAAGGCACAGGGACCAGGCTGCTCTTTCCCAGGGCTTCACCTACATTAACACACACAACAGAGCCGAATATTGCTTGGTTGTATTTATTATTGGCTGTGGTGAGTTTTGGCAAAATTTGCTTTAAATGCATTTTGTAGAACAGACATCGGCAAAATAAGGCCCAGGGACCAGAAGTGGTCCATTCTGGTTTATAATTCGGCCCGCAAAAATTCCCCAAGTTATAAATTTGGTTTGCATTGTGATTATACTAATGTGGCAAGAGATGACAAACATAATATTAGAATTTTATCCTTTATGCATCAACTTTACATGTCATTTATATATATATTATATGATCTTAATTTGACCGCCGTGTCCTGCTTTGTGACAAATTGTGGTCCTTGAGTCAGAAAGTTTGGGTAAACAAAGACAACCGTCATCATGAAGACTTTTTACAGATAACTGGTCTGCATTAGAAAACCTTCTTACTGTACAGCACTGTGAAGACTTCCTCCACCATCTTCCTCAGGACAAAGATGTTAGACTGAGCCTCTGTTGGAAGTCTTGGTGTCCCATGTTCACCGTCTTTACTCAGCTTGTTGAGATCTCCATCCTGGTCTTTGGTATGGGTATTCTGTGTGGTGGTCAAATTTTGCAAACTTGGCACCCCTGAGTGGAGGTAAAATTATATTTCAAAAAACTTCCTGAACCAGACGTCAAACAACTATTAGTCAACTTGTATCTTGTCGTCCCTTATTGATGAAATCAATATCTACTACTAAGGATTAAGGCTGTATGTGCTAAGGTTTTAAAAAAAAAACATCATGACAGAGGCCAGTGCCTGTGAGGGATTGAGGCTTCATGGGATCTGCATACACACCCAAGCATCACTAATGCTAAGAACTTGTCCTGATATTTCAGAGAAACATATGATTCTCGTGTAGATCATGCATCTCCAGGGACAATATGACCTTACGTCCAATTCCACAAGGGGCTTGAGCTGTGCAGACCAACGTCAGGCCACATTGACCTAGACTGCACCAGTGATTGTAGACAATAGCGTGGTACTGGCCTGTATGCAGTCCAAATCTGTGTACTGTTAAATTGTTTGCTGCAAAATAAAAGGAAATATTCTCCAACGTAAACGCAACCTGTATAGACCACGTTATGTAGCCTACAATGCATGTAAAGTTGCATAATGTATATATTCTCTGCCAACAACGTGTCAATGCAACCCTGTGTACCTCATATTACGTACGTAGTCTACAGTCCATGTAATGTTTAACACGTGCAATAATGTGAATATTCTCTGCCCACGACATTATAAGCGATGCACCTCAGATGCACTTATTCCCTGCTGTGCCCATCCCTCTTGTTTACGTACTTAACTATTTATTTCTTAACTCCTTTTCCCACTCGCACTTTAAAAAGCCACTCTGTGCACTCACTCCTAATTGCCCCACGGGAATAAATCAAATTTTCTGAATTTGATTATCAGCCAAAAGAAACCAAGGTCCTTGGAGGAGGCAAAACGTGGTTATTTTGTTAAAATAATCACTTGAAATCAAATTATTTTTCCATATTGTTTAAATAAATAATTAAAAAAAACAGGGATGTGACTCGGTTCAACCTCAGTTACGACCCTGCGGGAGTCGGAGTGTGACGCGTCCATCGATTTCTAAGTGAGTTCAAGTCAAAGGATAGAACCAGGCTGATGAGTGAAAAAACTACGGCCAGTTTTCCACCCTTTTTTCTTACCCGTTAAAATAAATAATATATTCTACAACTTATCTTATTTGGGAAAATGTACAGTTGCTAACATGAATTGGATTTTTGCATTTTAGCAAATTCCTACAAAATACTCCAAATGAAACCAAAGTGATAAAAATCCTACGCAAAGTCATTTGGCCCGGGAGTGAACTCTGGAAATGTGGTTTCAGTGAACTCCACTTTGAGATTGGCATTATTTCTGCTTACTCCTCACTACTTAGCTCTGCAAAACCCCTGTCCCCCTCACTCTTCCAAAAAAAAAATACAAAACACAAAATGATTGAGAGACTTGTTTCCAAAAATAATGAAGCTGTCACATTTTGAAAAATCGTGCCACATAAAATTAATGACTTGTTTGTCTTTAATTTGTCTTTAATAAAATGAATGACTTGTTTGGAAGGTGCCTGGATGAGCATAAGCGCCTGCTATTGTTGATGATTAAGTAGACAAGATAAAGCCACTTAGTTAAAATCGTCCTCATTTGTTACAGTTGAAGGACGACGACGAATACCTGCAACCACACAAAAATGCTTTGTCTCTTTTTCGTCCCTCGTCTGATTCTGAACCGAACAAAGCAGAGTGCTGCCAGCTGCTGCCTGGAAAGGGCTGAGAGGAAAAACTAATTTCACCTTTTATACCCAGCCTGATAAAATTAAACCGTGTAATAGACAGGGGGTTCACAGCTACTTAATTTGATAGAACTAATGAGAAATTGCTGCGGAAACAGGGAGCTGCGCTGGTTTTACTCCAACGGTGGAAAAGTAACAGGTGGAGCCTGATGTCCCAACAATGACCTGGGTTCAGTTAAGGTGAGACGTTTAGATTAGGAACGTGATGTTGAGACCTGTTTTAACAAACGTGTTTTGTTGTTTTTAATTGAAACAATTTCCATCTCACCCTGTCCTCTGTATCTTCAATTCTGAGTCCATCTCCTCCCTCACTGCATCCATCAGTCTCTTCTTTGTCTCCTATCTGGTAGCTCCATCTCTAGGATCATTCTTCCAACAATATAAACAGTGTCCCTCCTCTGAACATGTCCAAACCATCTCAATCTGTCTTCTCTAGCTTTTTCTCCAAACCTTCCTGTCTGTGTTGTCCCTCTAATCACCTCATTCCTGATCCTGTCCATCCTTGTCTCTCCTAAAGAGAATCTAAGCATCTGCAACTCCTCCACCTCCAGCTCTGTCTCCTGTCTTCTACCTGTCCCTAGTGTCTCTAATCCATCCATCATGGCTGGTCTCAAAACTGTCCTTAAACCTTTCCCTTCACCTTAGCTGACTCTCTTCCATCATAGATCAAATCACTCTTTGTCCAGTCGTTCTGTCCTAACTGTACTTATTGAAATATGCAGCGGTGGTAAAGGTTTTCAGATCTACTCCATGCTAATGATAGAACTACTAAATATGTAAACAATAAATTTGTTTTTCTTGTAAAAAAAACAAAATGATATGAAAACAATATTATTTGTATATGTGTGTGTCTGTCTGATTCTGTCTTTTGAAGCATGTAAAGATATTGACACAATATTTGATATGATATGAATATTATTGATATTAATATGATTAATATGAACATTTGAGATTCAGTAATATTGTGTCCAAAAACCTTAATCAACCACCGTAGAAGTCCTACACAGTTGACCAAAAGATGGCGTATCAATGGATGCAAAGAAATTCCTTAAATATATTCATATATTTGTGATAATTAAAGATATAATGTATTTTCTATGGAGACGTCAACGTCTACTTATAAAACAGCCTTGATTAACAAGCGTTCTGTCTTTACAAAGCCATTATATACTGCGTTAGACGCACGAGACTGTTTCCAACGGAGACGTAAAAGCCAATTTGTTGATGTATTGTCTTATCAGATAATCTGATAAGACGGGAACCATACAGGGCTTGAAATGCATTCACTGATTTGATAGCTTGATGCCAATGTGATGTATTATGTCTGGAGGATTACACCATCCCGAAAGAACTTAGGAAAAAATTCAATCTGCTCACGGCAAAACTTGTAGAAGTCTGTTTGAATCTCCCTCCTGGAGTTGAGGAACACTCTGCCTCTTTCTGTGCCGACGGCGATGACACTGTCTTCGTGTACGGTGACGCACGCCACCTCGGCGTTGAGCTTTGACATGGCCATGCACTGTTAATCACGAAAGGAAGAAATAATTATATTGAAACCCGACAAAGACAAGTTCTCATCCAGAAATGATTATGGACCCAGATAAAAATCTGTAATTTTCATTTTCTTGGCAATGACAACAGATACTTAATTCCATCCACAGATGTTATCACAATTTGTTCCACAAAACAAGAAATAATCAGGGATTCCAAGACACAATGTCAATGCACACTGATTTACTGCATTAGTTTAGTGCAGAGAATTGTCTTTTCACCACAACGAAATAAACATCCACGATCCGAAACATATGTGGGACTTGAAGAACCTACCACAGAGTCCAGGGCAGACACCAGGCTTGTGAGGATCTCTTGTCTGGCCGACACCAGTGCTAGCGTTGGATCTCCCTGAGCGTTGGGCCGGATGCTGTCGCCTGGCAGCTTCCTCATCTGAGCCATGCCTCTGTGGAGAAACCATCGAAAAAAAAAAGAACCTTAGACAGGAAGCCATGGTGGAACATGAAGAAATCTTGTGATGTGTCCAAGCATGCATATTAAACAGCTTCTTCCAAAGTTAATCAGATTGAGTTTATGTTAATATGGAATAAAAACATGGAACGGGGAATAAAAGTAGCCTTGACTACTGATTTATCAGGCATCAAATTAAAACATTGTCTCAAAACCCAAAGAAAATGTGATATTTAAAAAAAAAAAAAAGAATATTTGGTTTTCTTATACAATTATGAAATGATATGATATGATTTTTAACCCGTCAAGCGGGCTGATATCTGGAACATACAAGAATATTAGATGATCAATCCAAACTGTGCAAGTGACAGCTCAAGAACATCCAAACAAGAACTTCTCCATAAGATAGCTATGTAGCCCAGGGGCTGAATGCATAATAATCCAGGCACAAAACATTATTATTATTATTTGATAGAGGTGGTGATGCCACTACATTGCATTTTTTTGCAATAAAACATGAGCCAACCTCCAATAAATGACAGTTTACAGCACATATGCCTCTGTTCTATAGGTAAAACACAACTCTGAGTGAATGGAGGCGGAGGACCATCTGTGGGATTAATCAACCTCTGTTCGGAATGAAATTCGTAGCCGATGACAAAGAAAAAGGAAATACAGCAATCATCTGTGATTCATTGTGCAGGAGAAAACCTAAAACCCCAGATGAAATGTCAGCTGTCAGGACCTTTGGCTGCGAGACACAGATGGCATACTGAAAGAAAACCACACAATGGCAGTGATAAAAAATGTCTGCTCGAACTTTTATTCGAGTCCATCATGTGGAAGTTGATATATTTCAATGAAGAGCTAAAAGGCTGAAACAGTCTCTGATTAAAGGTAGGAAGTAGGGACGGCACTAAAGTTCATAAGTTTCATCATTACTACTTGGCTTCATTGAAATACATTCAAACAGCTACTAAGATTTTTCTGTACACCAATGTTCCCCAACCTTTTTTGCACCACCTTAACGACAGACCGGTCGTTAAGTTGTGGCAGATAAAAAAAATTTAATTTAATAAAATTTTAATTTTAGTTCTGAAAGATTTTCCTACCTATAAAATCTTCCTACCCGAATTAACTGCGCTGCACAACAAGGATTTTTCAAGGGCAAACAGTCTATAACTTTCTCCTACCAGACCGGTATAAAAAGTTAGAACCTTATATCAATGACTCTGCGTCATTTTGAGTTTATTGTTGTCTCCACTGAGAAAATATTTCCTGATCAAATATTGTTGCATTATTGATGATGGAATCCTAGCCATTCTATTGGTCAGTTCTTTTGTTGATATGGGTATGGATCAAGTGGAAATATAAGACAGATGGGGCCAAAAGGAAACATTATTTCTCTGCGGTCTGGCACTAATTCACCCACGGTCCTATACCGGTCCCTGGCCCAGTGGTTGGGCACCACTGCTGTACAGAACTCAGACAATGTTCTAGTCTTAATTCACTAGCTTTGGTACCAGTTTACTGAAAGTTTTTTTTTAAGGCTGACTGAGCATAAATGACTGGTGTTAACACCAGATATAATCCTCCGAGGACAAAGAACATCCATCAAATTGTTCCAGTGATGTTCCACAAACTCGACAATGTCCTTCCTTTAGCCACACTGCTCAATGGATGACAACTGGCTCTAATTAGAGCGCTCACATGATGTCACATGAAGCCATTTACGATTCTCTGCAGGACACAGAGAGCAGGAAGAGCAGCTGCTGCTGGCCAAAGATGGCCGAGATAAGTCATTAACTTCCCACGAGGGCTGCGCTGATAGCATTAGCCTAACCCCAAACAAAAAGCTGGACGATGTAAATAACATTAAGGGAGCAAACAGACAGAACTGTCTGAGAAAGAAGGAACGCCTGGTTAAAGCCAGCCACTATGTTCTCATGGCAACTGAAACCTGTCTCCTTGGAAACTAATCTCAGGGCATTTGAACAATGCAGGGCCGGCCTTTAATCTCTCCAGACACTGGGAACCATTATACTGGCCATTGGCGAACCCCAACCACTGACTCAATAGAGAGAGGACAGAGAGGGTGAGAGAGAAAGAGACAGACAGAGGCAGACAGGAAAAAAAAGGACGAGAGGGTGGGTGTGGTGAGGTTCAGCTGCAACAGTCTGAACGTGCCAAGTCTACAGGCCATCTAAATCTGCCTTCCCTGGGGCCACTGAAAACATTAGACCCCTTCCTAAATTATTATGGCCTTAAAAATAGATGGCCTCTTTCCCTCACATACATTTAAAAAAATAAAAAAAGGAAGTAGCCAGAAGGAGACAAGGTCAAGATAAGCATAGGCTGAGGATCAGAGACTGAGGATCAGGGTCTGTGTCAACTGTGTCCACAAAAGAAGGATTTGCTTGTTGTCACTGTGGTGTTATGAACCATTTAAACCAAAGAAATAAACACCAAAACAACACATGACAAAATGGGATTATTATGAAGTTAAAACCAGAATTTCTGGATGCACACAAGGCCAAACAAGACATGTTGACTGTCAACAGCACATATTCAGACATCAACATAAACCAAGAGCCTCCTGTTACCATCAGAGGTTGTTAATCAGGAAGTCAAGAATGTCTCTTCACAACAAGTAGTAAAATTAATACTAGTAAAACTTTAGTATTTTATTTTATCCACCCATCCAATTCACATCACAGCACCCAGGGAGCTGGGAGTGGGGACGGCGCCATGCTCAGTGGACCTCAGTGGTTGGAACTTGGAACCCTCCAGACCTCAGTCCGGTTCTTTAACCAATTGGCCACCACTGCCTCATTATTTTTACGATGTTGGCAAGAAATTAGGGGAGCGCAAACATTTTTTCCTTGCTTTTCACTTTTTTCTATCAATCTGACAATTAAACACTTGAAAAGAATGTCCTCTGACAACAGAAATAATTGGCATTAAACACATTCAAAAAACATTCAAGAGCCTAAAGTCCAGAAATTTGGTAAGATTCATGTGTGTCACGTACGCAATACGCTTATTATTGACTAATACAGAACTCAAGCAATGTGATCATGTGTTGTTTCTAGTGCCTTTTACTGTTACTGCAGTTTATTACTCTCTACTTACATAATTAATATTTGTTATTACTCTGCAATAACAACTTTATTTTATTTATCAAAAAAAAACTCTGCTGCGTTATGTTAAAAAGTACTTGGTAAGATCCTGCGGGCCATACAAAGTAACTAGGCGGGCCACATTTGGACCCCCGTGCCTCGGGTTTGACACATATGACCTACACAGAACAACCAAATGATACAGCGGTTTATTCATACATCCCTGACTGAAGAAATCCAGAGCAGTTTAAAAATAGGCGACTGAACTGCCTGTTATTCAAGATTATACCGAAGAAGCATAAACAGTATTGATACCACCCTTGATAGTTACTGTGCGTAATACTATAAATCAGAGCTGGTATCAGGTTTACCGCCATAAAGCTATAAAACGTGTATGCCTAGAGTGAACCTAAAATAGATTGTTCTGTGTCTGGTTGGAGTAGATCAGATCAGATCACATACGAGTGAAAAGCAACAAAACAGCAGAATAAAACATGACAGAAAAAGATTTATAAAAGGAATAACGGTGGAATTAAAATTTAGAATAGTACATCATAACAGCTTAAAGACTGTGCGTGGGCTTCAACTGTGTGACTAGATCTATGCAGTGACATTTTGTTGTTGACATGAACAACATTGATATTTATCAATGCAATCAGTCAGCTTTCTTCCCGTCTCCAGGCAATAAATGAGGTAAATAAACCAAAATGTTTTTGACCTGTTAGTGAAAGACTGTCATCTGTTAGTTCTTTTACAGCCCATCTGTAAAAGAAGACAGTAACATAGTGTGTTCTGCTGACAGTGGGGAAACAAATACTCAATGGAAATGCTTAAAGAAAGGGGTTGTCATAAATTGACAGGTTCCACTGAGAGAAATCGACACTGATATAAATACGGTATCTTCTAAGATTTGGCATCCAGTTGGTAAGATGTGGATATTCATTCAGGGTATTTAAAACTCATGAGTAATTTTAAACTGTGTCTCAAACGTTGAGCGCAGCAGGTGAAACTCCAATTTATGCTGAATAGAAGTAATAGTGTGCTCTGCAGTGTGATGTAGTATAGTATCAAAAATTATAAATATTATTACAAAAGATTTGTTGAAATTGTTATAATCAGTTAATGTGTATTTGTTGTACGTAAATGTATATGCCAAAATGCTCATTGTTTCTTATTGTCTTGCACAAACAGGTTGATAAAAACATCATGGTGTACTATTTCACAAGGAAAAGTAAAATATTTTGAGTTTTTTTTTTCTACAAACGCCTCTTAAATATTTGACTGGGTCACAAAACAACCATCCAATACTGTTTCCAATAACTTTTAGTTTCTACAAAAACAATATCAACTTCTTGGTGCCAAAAGCAAATTAATTCCAAGTTTAACTGACTGGCTAAAGACGCTGAACGTTTTATAATTCTGTATTTCAAGTCACACCAACAAAAAAAAAAATCAAACTGAATCTAAGTGACTTTCTTCTCTTCACAACAATTATGCTGCAAGTAATAATTTAACACCGACCAATTCAGTGAAAACAGTTCTTAAAGCAAGGCCATACTAAACCAGGGCTCATGTGTTGACATCCCCACTCAGGTGAGTCATATGAGGTAACGTATTCAGCAAAAAACTTAATCCTGTTTACATCCAAAGCCTCAGGCAGTTTTTGGTGTTTTTTTTTCTTCCAATGCATCCATATCCGATGGACATAAAAAAGCTATATCTACGTTTCAGGTTTAAGTTATCTATGTATGTCAAGTTTGTTTTATAGCATTGCACATTTGGGCCTAAAACTCTAGCCAAGAGAATGGAAAGACAGCATGACAGCACATGATGAGGCGAGGCATGAGAGCAATAAATAAATCCACGGTGTATTCATCCAAAGGAAATGAGCTATATGTCATGTGTGCAGTTCTTCCTTGGTCTTGTGAATTCAATCACTCCAGCAGTCAAAGCAGAGAGACTTTTATCCATGTCAGCTGTTTCTTTGTTTTTTTTCTTATTTGTAAAACTTGAGCGTCTGGTTCCCAAGCGCTCACAGGCAGCTGGTAGCATAATGAAAATAATATATATCCAACATTGTCTGGTTTCACACTCTGACTTAAGAATACAAGTTGTTTTTTTTTTAATATTCGGGAGCATCATATATATTACTGTACTGTATAGTGTGTTTTATGCTATACTACACTATAGTATATTTATTCTTTTACTTTTCTTCTGTGTTTTGTGTCTGAGAGTGCTCAGGATACCACCTTCAATGCTGCTGCCACATGTGATTTTTCACAGTGCAGAATCAATAGTCAAATCCAATGCTATCTAATCTAATTTGTGTAATTAAATTTATTTTACATCAATCAAAAAATTCAGTGAATTCATGCAATAAACGCAATCAATCGTTTAGGAAAGTGTTTCTTATTCCTTCTTTCTCATTTCCACATTCTTAATTATATGTAAAATAAAAGTTTTTTTTAATAAAAAACTGTTGTTTTCCACGATAAATCTTAATAAATATCTATTAATGCATTTTGTTAAGAAATTTCAGCATCCCAATAACAGTATTCACTTTGGCATTACCTCAGAATTATAGCCACACGATAGTTTTCTTAAAAAAAAACACTGTCTTAAACAATAGGCTCATATTTGTATTGTTTTAATCCAGATTAAATGAGTTGCCACTTAGTTCACCTTGTGGCTTTGTTGTCTTTAGCTTTTGAAAACATGAACCAAACACAAATATTCGGTTAAGAACATGTTTCTTATTCCCTCTTTCTTAGGTTCACATTTTCAAATACATATAAATAGACCAAAAAATGTTCTTTTATAAAAAACTAAAACAATATAAAAAACGGTCTAAATCTTTATAAGTTTGTTCTATGTTTTCCATTAAAATCTTAATAAATATCTATTAATACGTTTTTGTTGACAACTTTCAGCATCCCAATAACAGTATCTATAATCCAAGCTGCCCCATTTGTTACTACGGGACTTTGACAGATACTTCAGAATTGTAGCCACACTACAGTTTTCTTTAAAAAACACAGTTTTAAACCACAGGCTGGTATTAGTATTGTTTTAATCTGGATTAAATGTGTTGCCACTTAGTTCACCTTGTGGCTTTATTGTCTTTAGCTTGTAGTCATATTATAGAGGTAAATAAAGGTGAATTAAAAAACACACATGCGTGAATTGAATATAGATTCTACAATTGCGTCCGAATATTAAAGAGTCATTTTTAATATATTATATCATTTATTTTCTTTTTCGCGTCTGGGGCTAGTTAGCATGTGTCCACTTAGCTAACTAGCGGGTGCCATTAGAATAACATTGGCCGTTAGCATCGATAGCTCAGCAACAGCTAACGATGCTAACTAGCACTTTTCTTTCATCTCCTCCCCCAGTGCCGCCAGTCTACAGATTACCTTATAATCCCCCTTTTTTACACGTATCGACACCTATAAAAAATTCCCTCACTCAGATTAAAAACAAAAACGTCACGTAACAGACACACGAACAAAGCACAATCTCACCTTAATTCGCGATTAAAATTAGCCTTGTTGCTGTTTGTCAATCCCGGAATAGTTTTTTTATTCCCCGCTGCCTTAATCCATCACAAAAACGCTCACGATTCCCCGTCCATAATACAGCGACGCGGCGTAATCCGGAACATCACAGCGCTCACTTTCGGTGTTGGGTTTTAAAATAGTCTTTTAAATGTCCATTGCTTGTTTTGATATTCCTTCTTAGCCCAGTTTATTCCTCTTGTTTTTCGTCTCACCCCTTTAACAGAGCAGGGTGTCCCTTTCCCCTCTCTTTGTTCTGTAATCCAGTAAAATTGAAACTCATTCGCCTCCTGTTAATCCCAGCCCAACTCAACAACAGCATCTATTGGCTGCCATTTACATACGGGATTAACGGAGGAGCCACTATTTACATAGAGGAGCAGCATATTTCCACAGTGCTTGTGGTAATTTATGCCTGAATGTGAGTCGTGTTAATATAGTTGTGACAGTTCCCAGTGACAGTTTTATTTAGAGCAGTGTTTCCCAAACACTGGCCTGGGGTCAACAGGTTGGTTGTTTTGAGTCATTCACAAAAATGATAATAGTATGAAACTCTGTTACTCATGGAATACAAAATGTCTATTTATATTGATGTATTAAATAGTTTTAAAGTATGAAATGGTTTTAAATATACGGTATACATATTTTATTTATACCATGTCCTGCTTAAAAGTGATGGATAAAATGTAACATTTGCGGAAACCAAGAAGTGGAAGTGACATTTTCAGATTCACAAATATTTTTTTGTGAGATACCAGTGGTTCTCAACTGGTGGGTCCCGACCCAAAAGTGGGTCACGGACCCATTCTGAATGCGTCGCGATCAGCTGGTCAAAAATCAAAATTTTGCGAATCAGCTGTTGAGCATGTGTTTTTTTTTTTAGAAAATCTCTAATTTTGAAAGGCACACTCTGCTGAATAAAATGAGTATCTTCTAAGAGGTGATTTTTCAAAGGGTTTTTTTTTTTGTTTGAAAATTAATTTCCTTGGTTTAAATTCCATGAGAGGGGGAAAATGTGGGTCCCAGAGTGAGACCAGTTGACAACCACTGATCTATACAACAGAATTAATTAGCAGTATGGTTATATCTGGGGGGGGATACTAGTTCTGGAGATTCCTTGTCGGCGTAAGGACAATTTGGAGGTCCACACTGACTGAGAGGCTACTTTGAGGTTACTAAGATTAAGATTAAGCACATATTTGTCATACTAAGGGTCTGGAGAGATCAGTCATTGGAGTGGAAGTGAAATGAAAAAAATCGTATTTACAACCGTTGGCTTAATCTTCAGAGTGTAACTTGACACCGCTTCAAACTGGAATACGCTGCTGACTGTACTTAAAAAATAAACAAACAGAAAAAGACAAGTGTGAAGGCATGTGAAATGAAACACCAACACCAGCGCTTTCCCCAGGTCGTTAATATTTAATGGATGAATCTCCGAAAAACCACTGCAGCAATAATCTGAAGGGTTGGACCCCCTCCGGCTAAAAAGGCCATGTACAATACAAGATCCGATGGAAAATACAGGTTTCATTTGAGCTGTCTGGCGTCTGCCATGTTAATATTTCACTCAGGACCCCTGAGTGACTTCTCCCCCATTCTCCTTCTGTGTCAAGTCTCTTGCAAAGCAACAAGAACCAGGCAATAACAAAATCTCCTTGTTCAGTCAACAATGTATGGTGCGCCAGCTGGAAGACAAACAAATAATATTTCATTGTATCCTAATAACACTTTGATGGGGAAACTTAATGCCTGGGTCTTCAAGGCAGAGTGGAACATTAGAAAAAAAAGAAATAGTTTGGATCTTTAGCTCCGATGTCAGCCCTTGAATCGACAAATGTCTGAGGACGCGGACTTTAAATGTTCAACCATGTACTGTACATTCACCGAAAGGTCCAGTGTGTAAGAACAGCCAGGCCTTTTGAGTGATTTTTAGCAAGATATCACACATGTGACCTGTGGATCCAGTCATATTTTGTCCAGTTTGAGGACATGATAATGTCCCTCAGACTAATGAGTTAAGACAATACCTACTGTGGCGTTTTACCATGGGCAGCTGGATATACAACGCCCAATCATGAGTACACCCAGGGCGGTGCTTGAAAGATAGCCAGGCAGTTGAGGGGGGGGACAAGGCCACTAGGGGGCCCCAGCCAAATCTTGCCCCAAAATACCCTAGCACGGCCTCTTCTTGTTGTATCAAAAAGGTAAAATGTGTGGATTGTGTTCTGTCTTCCAAAGGCTAATGGTGTACAACCTGTGGCACCTGGCCCAAATACAGGTCTTCAATGGCTCGATAGATTTTACTTTGCTTGCTGAAAGCAAACCAACCAAATATTGAGTGTCGGAACTGAATTCTGAATGTTATTCTGCTGAAATGTACAGATTTACATTTTGGGGTTTTTTTTTACTGAGGCTTTTCTGTGGTACAAAAATAAATTGACAAAGTTGTTTTTTTATGGACTTCTGCTCAACCAGAAGTACATAAAAAAGCTGAATCTCTTTTTCGGTTTTGTAAAGATACGTAAGATTACGTTTCTGATGCTGATGGTTGGTGAGACCTGAATCTGAATGTTTACTTGTTACATTTTTTGAGGACAAGAGATGCTTTTGATTGCATAGAAATCTTGAAAAATCATAGAATGCTGCTGAGGAAGCTGCTCACATGGTCCCCTGGTAACTTAAACAATTACTGTAGTAACATTTTTGTAACACCGGCAAAACCAAACTTGATTGAGTTTTGGTGTTGATACCTACACACTGGACCTTTAACATCTGATGTATAATCCACAGTAAACATCATATCTTTACTGTTGAGGTTTAAGGTGGAGTATAAGTCAATTATATTTCAATGAATGAGAAAATACTTCTCTGTCATCACTCTGTGAACATACTGTTATGAGTGAGAACAGAGTTGTGAACACTGTGATGCCTCTGGTCAGGTGACAGATGATGTCAGCTTAATCCCTCTGCCGCTGAAACATCTCACCTTTAGCACATTTAATTATTATTCATATTAACAGCACGGAGGCAGAGGAGCAATAGAAAAATTAATAAATAAAAGAAGCAAAGCAACTGAGACCCAGTCCGTCTAGTGTTTCTCCTCAGATGATCCAGATTCTGAATTGTCAAACGGTTCCACTGAAGCCTCACAGGTTTCATCTGTTGATCCTTCCCAACAGTTTGTACCATTGTGTACCATATGTCGTCATGTTCCATCCATCTACCTCAACATATTTTTACAACTTTAAGCGGACCCTTGTGATTGGCTGTTAGATGGTTCCTGCAACGACACTTTTCTGTTTTGGTTCCAAGACTGAAATGTTGCTCTCAGTGTCGCAGCTGAAGATCAGGAGAAAACGTCTTTTCTTTTTTTTGTTGTTATGTCTTGCTGCTTTGTTCATATCAGTGTTGTTCCTGAGAAATGTCAAACAAATTTGAACAAAAAGGATTTAAAACTGACAAAAAGGAATCTTAACAATGAGATAAAAAAGATATGAGGGAAAATACCAACATCTTGAGGGGTTCTGGTCTCCTGATGATGAATCCCATTGGCTGAATTTGAACCGTGTACCTGAAAAACAGCCATGACATCAGCGTTACCAGGCAACAATGAGAAAAAATATATGCAAACTTTATGAATAAGTGATAAACATGATGAACTTGGTGTTATTTGTTTTCTTTACTTAATGTAACACACAACTTCTTTTGCTTTTTTTTCCAGGGATTGCCGCAACAAGACAACAACTTCCAACTCACCCTGTCCTCTGTATCTTCAATTCTGAGTCCATGTCCTCCCTCACTGCATCCATCAATTTCCTCTTTGTCCCCTACCTGGTAGCTCCATCTCTAGGATCATTCTTCTACCA
>JAFBJS010057811.1:81416-121944 GCA_016785265.1 Paraplagusia blochii
CCTCTGAACATGTCCAAACCATCTCAATCTGGCTTCTCTAGCTTTTTCTCCAAACCTTCCTGTCTTTGTTGTCCCTCTAATCCCTGATCCTGTCCAGACGCTGAAGAGAACCTCAGCATCTTTAACTCCTCCACCTCCAGCTCTGTCTCCTGTCTTCTACCTATTCCTAGTGTCTCTAATCCATCCATCATGGCTGGTCTCACAACTGTCCTGTGAACCTTTCCCTTCACCTCAGCTGACTCTCTATCACAAACGAATCCTGATACTTTTCTCCAGTTGTTCCATCCAGTTTAGTGTAACACACACAATTGTTGAAACAGAGGCAAAATGACAAACACTTTTTTTTAAAATCCTCATGCCCCTTCAGTCTAATCTACTGACTATTTTTCCTCCTGTTTTTCAGAACATACCGGGCTTTTCTCTGGACGTTTACGCATGGCCTGCACCAGCTGGTCAACCTGCTGGTTGTGTTCCAGAGCATTCCTCAGGGCATCTTCAGTGCTGAGCAGCCGCTGACGCAGACGACTCACCTCGGACTCCTGCACCGAAGGCTCCAGCATGGAGTAACGTCGGTGGTCAGGTGAGGAATGTTCCTGACCCTGAAGCAGGAAAACACAACACATAAAACATTGCGCCAAAAAAAAAACTGATCAATTATTAACCTCCTGTTCTGATATATAACATTTATCAAGCTGAATATTTTTGGACTTCAGTTGTGTTTACAGCCCATATTGAGACCTTAGTTCCTTTATTAAAGCTGTATTGCAGCTTGGACCATAACCTTGTCTATTTATGTGCATATAGCAAACAATTAACAGCCAGTTTATAGAATGAAATAAAGACATACCTTAATGGAACATTAATGGTGGAATAAAAGTTAGCTGCGTGATTAAGTTTTAATGCAGTCTGCAGCTCTGCCGCTTCACTGTTATAATAATAATAAAAGAAAAAAAACAATCCAAGGGTGAATGGTTTATAAAGGTCTTTGCTCGTTACCAGTAGGAGGAGTTTTTCCCGCAGTGTTTTAATGTCGTCCTGCAGTTTCTGCTCTTTGACTTTCCACTCTGCCTTGTGGACTTCCCTGTTCAGGTCCTTCTCCATGTCCCGGGAATGCCGGTGTGAATCAAGGAGCAAAACCCTCAGTTCGTTCAGGCTCCTGAGAAAATGTTTTGCATTTTTTTTTAACAAAACTACAAAAAAGTAGCTACATCTAATATAGTTATAATTAATATATTAATAGCACACAGCATAGTATATAAGTATTAAATAAACAACAACATATGATTTCTATGTAAACCGATTGTTTACATAGAAAACATATGCTGTTGTTTATTTAGCAATTTTTTTCTACCTTTGACTTTCACTGTCCTTCCTGTTGCTGCAAAATGTCAATGTCCCCAGCGCAGGATCAATAAAGTCTAATCTAATCTACTCTAATCTAATCCAGTCTCATCTAATCTAATCTAATCCCATCTAATCTAATTGGTGTCCATACTGTTTGCCAGAGGATAACTCTAATATGTGTGATACACAGCTAGCAGTTAGAAATACTATAAAAAAACATAATAATTAATAAAATATATTTATTTATAAAACAATATGAAGTAATACCACACCTCTCTTTCTTCAGCAGCTCCTGGCTGATGCTCACCAGTTGACCAGAGGCATCATGGGACTTCTTGGTCATGGTCTCCAGCTCTGCCTCCACCCGTTTTTTGTCCTTGTACAGAGATTCGGCTTTTTTCTCCCCGGCTCTGACTTTACAGTCCAGAGCTGCAAAAAAGACACAGCTTTATTTGAGGGTGAAAAGATGAACAATCAGTGCTTTTTGTTTAATATGTCTGTGTAATATTAATGTTTAACAATACATTTTAGTTTATTTGGATATTACAGTATTATTAGTAATAATCATTTGACACAAGGGTCTCAAATTTGTGGCCCGTGGAGCGATATTTTGGGCCCAAAAGATTTATAGAAGGATTCTACTGCAAGTCAATGCTAAAAAATGGTTTTGTTGGATGCACTCAGTGGTTGACACTGCTGTGGAACGATGTGAGTATTACAAGACTCGCCTGATGTGTTGAATTAGAGTGGGAAACTGATTTTGTTACTTTTTTTTCTTCTGTATTGAACATTAACTGCTAATGCAGCCCTGTGGCAAAATGACAGTGGGAGCAGTGGCCCTCAACTTATTTGAGTTTTAGGCTGCTGATTTAACATTTCCAGGATTAAAACCTAAGAAAAAAACTGAAAAAAAAACTAGCTTAACACCATAGATCACAATAAGCAATGTATTATTTACTATTAGTTTAAGGCTTGCTGAAATTTACATACGACATATACAGTAGCTCGAAGTTAGTTCAGACTAAATTAAAAATAACGTAAATTAAGACTGAATAAAAATTTAACCAAGATATATGATAGAATCTAAAACCAAACGGCTAGAAGATATCTCCAAGACAAACAACAGTTAAAAATAACCCTGAACTCACAGGTTGACAACAAAACAAAGATGGAGGGTTCTGTTTGATAAAAGCACACTTAAAATTAACCTTATTCCTGCTCTAAATCAAAAAAACTAAGAAGTGATAAAAAGAAATCCCGGCCTTTGTAATGTGTCTCTTTTTAATCTTTTTTCAAAGGTGTGCCAGCTTGATGATCCAAACATAATGATTTCTTTGAGGTGACAGATTTTCTTTAGCCCTTTAAAGAGACAGGAGCAGACGAGTCATCACACTGTGGCGATTAAAGGGAACCAGTGGGAGATGAAACAGATCAACATTAAACAAGACTCCTCAGAACCCCAGACTCCCCCCAACTTTCTGTCAGAGAGTTGAAAGTGTCCTTAACCAATAAAAAAGGTTGGGGTCCAAAGTACAGACAATTAAAGGACCCTGTCACCATGGCAACCCAACTTTAGCCTAAATCAAGTGTCTTGTATTTGATGCCTCCTGAATAACATGTCCAGACTTGCAGAATTTTATCTGAGTGAAATAAATATTTTCTTAACCCACCTGTGATCTGTGATTTGAGAGCTTCCACCTGTGAGGTGAGTGTAGAGACTTCTTTTTCTCTTTTCAACAATTTTTCAGTTGTTTCTACGAGAAGAAAAAAAACAGAGGTATCATGTCTGAAAGTTGATGTTTTTGGAAACTGCTAATAGAAGTTACTTTAGTCCAATTTCTATGGGCTGGTATAGCTTTTATGATTGAGAAATAACATTAAGTTAATGTTTTTGTTCCAACAATAAAAACACTTCATAGTGTCTGGTTCTGTCCTCAGAAACAGGAGGAAAAGCTTCATAACCAACTCAATTAATGTCAAATCAATTCAGACGTGGTTTGGAAATCCATGTACGCAGGCAGTGATACCTTCAATGTTCTGCTTCAGCTTC
The DNA here is from genome assembly GCA_016785265.1 of Paraplagusia blochii. NCBI lineage: Eukaryota > Metazoa > Chordata > Actinopteri > Pleuronectiformes > Cynoglossidae > Paraplagusia > Paraplagusia blochii. The sequence continues at coordinate 84,811 of JAFBJS010057811.1, forward strand.
ATCTTCTCATCTGAAATCTCATTTTCTTCTATCACCTGAAACCACAGAGTAGCAGAACATAAAACATACTGTCAGTAGTAACCACCCCCTCGTACATCACTGCAGGTGTCAGATGTTCAGCCTCGTTACTCTTCATCTTCTCACATTTGCATCGTGGGTGGTGTAGCGATCGGCCTGAATGGCCTGAAGCTGGTTGGTTGTCACCCTCAGCTTTTCTTCAAGCTTCTGGATCTCATCCCTGCTTTCCTCCTGGGCGTTCTGCAGAGCCTGGTAATCAGTCATCTTCTTCTGCGCCAGCTCCAGCCTCTCCCACAGCTCCTGTTGCTGCTTCTCCGATTCCTCCACCCTCTGCTCAGCCTTCTTGAGCTTCTCCGTTGCCTCCTCCAAAGCCTGACCATCGCCCACGTCACTGCTTGTTTTGCCTTCCATCTCAGCCCTCAGCACCTGGTTACCCTCAGTAGCCAGCTGGTCTTTGGCTTCCTGGAGACGAGTGCAGAGGTCCTCATGCTCCTTGGTCAGGATGGCAGCTTCAATCTTGTGTTTGGCCTTAAGGTTCTCCATTTCCAGTTGGTGCTCCATCTTCAAGCTCTCCAGAGCGGCTCTTAGTTCCTGGGTGTCCTGCTCTTGGCCTTCAGCAGCAGTGTGGTCACCTGTCAGTGAAGCTTTCAGTTCCTCCAGGGATCGCTGGTGGTCACTGACTAAAGTGTCAAATTTAGCCTGTGGAGGAAACATGAAAGAACAGTTTAATGCACCGCAGCTGAACCTCTATAAGCCATCAGGTGATTCAGAACCAACGTTGATGGTACCAAGAATAAGGTAGGATAATGAGAGAGAGGATCAGATCACTGGTCAAGTTCATGGACTAAAATAAAGTCTAAGGTCTAACCTAAACTAAGGCAAAGTGAAACTGATGAGTCTAAGACCAGAAGATCGAGGATAAAGTCAGTCTTTCTTGGTGAGAAATTCTTTTGAGGTGGATTGAGTTTCCTTAAATCTCAAAGTTGCCCTCTGATTCAGGAAGATAATCAGAGGTTAAAAAATTTCAGAAGCCACACCACTATGGATGGATGGATGGAGAAGGTATAGATAGATCCATACCTTCCAGGTGTCCATCATCTCCATGTTTTCTTTGTTGGCCTGCTGGACCTTCTGTTTCAGCTCACTGATCTCCTGGTTCTGTTTCTCTACCGTTGCCTTCAGGGACTCAATCTCTTGCTGACTGCCCGCTAACGCCGTCTCATATTTTTCCTTCAGCTCGCTGCACTCCCTGAAGTGCTGCTCTCGCAGCGGCATGGTCTCCGTCTGGAGGTCCTCCGACCCAACAGCGGGGACAGCAGTCGTGCAGATATCACCAGCCTGCTCTGAGCTTGAATCAGACCCCGTTAGCTGAGCCTGGAGAGTCTTGATCTCCGCTCTCCTGGTGGTGAGCTCCTCCTCCAGCTGCATGATGCGACTCTGCTCCTCAACCGTGGTTTGCTGGTGATGACACAGAACAACAAGACAAAACAAGTGTTTGGAGTTGAATGAAAACGTAAACCTCAGTGTTCCATCGCACATTTGCCGCAGCAGAGCAAAAATCATTCCAAAGAAAACCGCACAATAAAACAAACAAGCAGAGAGAGAAAACAGGAAACAAAAGACAGAGAAAATCCCTGAAGACACTGGAGAACATTCTGGAAAAAGGATTGAAAAACAAGAAACAACATCAGTTTGTGGACAGAAACACTTTGTATCACAGTTTGGCTTCATCCAGATCTCAATAAAATAAGGTCACCTAGTACAACAATCAGTAGCCAGATCTAGTGGGACAATTAAAAGACATCGGGTTTTTATTGAAAGACTAAGATTTAGGAATAAGTTACAATTCCAAGACTATTCTATCCTATTTCCAGGTGAAATGGTCAATTATTAGGACAGTGCTAACTAATGACGAAAACTGAGAGAATTACAATAATTGATTTTAAATATCTTTACTATCAAAACAAATAACTCTTAAAATCAACACAGAACTTTTAATCTTGTTGAAATTGGTTCCTTAATCTGACCTATATGTCTGCTGACTTCCTAGAGCCTTTAGTGAGAACATGATCTGGCGCCCCCTGTTGTAATAGTTGTCCTTAGCTATACACAAATAGACATATAAAATGTCTGTGAGAGAATAGGAAAAAGCCAAAACAACAATGTGTCTCTGTCACAGCGTGGTGCAGCAAAGATGGAGGAAGACAAGAAACACAAGAGCACGGCCCAAAACAGTATCTAATCATTTAGCCAGCAGCCAGGCAGGTATCACCAAGCCAACAGCCAACCTGTACACAGGCATCCAAATCAATCCAAAATAGCATTTGAAAAAAGACCAGAGATAAAGGAAAGACTCAGGACAGACTTTTTTAGTGTGAATGTACGACATAATGACACATCAACAGCTTTTATGCTGCAAACATGGCTGCCAATAGGGGCTTTGTGGCAGTTTGTTTCCCTTATATTTTCCAAGACTAAGAGTCCATATAGAACATCATCTATTTTGTCCAGTCCATTCTACTGAGGACTCATTCAGTCAGGGTGCGTCATGGCGGTAAAACCAAATGAAAGATTTCAAGCACTGACGTTACATAATAACGGATTGCAACCCTAATGGCTAAAGAACAAGGGATGAATGACTGCAAAGTGCTGTGAGGACATGTTGCTAATTTTGTCTATGGACGTTTGTGTGAAAGAAAATCTTAGATGCAGACAGACCTGGATACATGCTTCTCCTGCATCAATAGAGGCTAAAATCACCAAATTCTCCATGAGGTTTGGATCAGAGACTGAGTTGTAATTACTAATATATATTTATACAAAGATATACATTTCTATATATATAGGGAAAGGAAATTAGGGTCATTGTCATTGTGACATTGTGATTCACACCACAGCACAACGAAATGTCACCACTGCATTTAGCCCATCACCAACGTGAACAGTTTAAGCGTCCAGGACGGTACCATGCTGAGTGGACCTCAGTGGTAACCTGGCAGTTGGTGGACTCAAACTTGGAACCCTCCGACCCCAGTCCCGTTCCTCAACCACTAAGCCACCACTGCCCCTGTGGGTAAAATGTGAGATTTCACAGTGATGTCCTGCACCAACAGTGTGTCCCAACCTCATACAAACACACTAAAACCATCCTTTTGAAGAAGAGAAGAACTTGCTGCACAGCACACAAATGTTAATTCCAACCATCAGGAGCGAAGAACCTGCTGCTTTGATTCATATCAGAGGCAGTTGGTCTACAGAGTGTTCAGATTCCAGCACAGGAGTAAAAAAAAGTCAAAAACAAAGGGTTAATGTCCCTGAGAACAGACCTAACTATTTGAAGAGAAGTGAAGAAAAAAGAGAGATCAGCCCAGATGAGCAGGGGATCAAAACCAGAAGATCAAATCTTTTCTTCACCTTGGTTCTCTTACCCAACCTCAAGGATACTCCACCACCAGAGCATCTCCCCTGTGGGCAGAAGCACACCTTACTGGAAACAGGATCTAAAATATTTGGATCTAGGACATTCAGATAATCTACTGAAATGATATTTTCTGTATCTATGCTTGATTTTTGTCTACACACATAAATCCATAGAAAATGTCAGCAGTTTTATCTCACACAGACCCACAAGCTCCGGTCAAATCTTGCCTTGTTTGGTAGGTGTGAGTCACCAAGATGAAGCAGAATGGAGACTATATTTAAGCAGAAATACTGATATAAAACTGTTAAAATTATCTGCAAAGGCAGTCGTGGATCACCAGCCTGCATGGGTTGTGTTGTAAAAAATACTATTTTTCTCTATGGACTTCAGGACATGAGAGTTACTGTGTTTCAAAGGCTTGAAGCAGTTATAAAGCTCTTTCAACGATATAACCTTTATAACTTTAAGATATCCATTAACACGCAATTAGGCATTTTTTCAAGTGTGACCAGTTCTGGTCTTGTCTCTAAATAGTTTTCTCTTATACTGTAGCACTTTTCAAAGTTAGATGCTCCGCTCTGATGGCAGGTGGCAACGGATCCAAAAGATAAATATGGAAATAAAAACTTTAACAAGGCAAAAACTTCACACCTGCAACAGAAAATGTCACAAAAAGAAGCAGAAGCAGCAGAAAACACATCTGGTTTGGTGTCAAGGTGAGAAGAACATTGTGACGCCTTTATAAAGTGTTCTTATGTGTTTCCACAAGAATATGTTACCATTAGACCAGTGTTACCCAACCTTTTTCACTATTTTCACGGACCGGTCGTTAAGTAGTGGCAGATAAATACCCCTTAATAAAAGTTAATTTCCGGTGTTCTGAAATATTTTCCTACCTATAAAATCTTCCTACCCGAAATTAACTCTGCATCAGCACATGGATTTCACTAGTGCACACAGCCTATAACTTTCTGCTACCAGACCGGTACAAAAAGTTAGAATCTTGTATCAATGACTCTGCATCATTTTGAGTTAGAATTAAATGTATTAATTTTTACTACTGGATGTTTTCACGAAATAATCCAGCAGGAAAGCTCACAGTATGGTGCAGTGTGATTTGGGTGGCCGTCGTGGAGACTGCTGCCTCTGTGACGTGGTAACGGATAAGAGAATGAAGATGACTGAATATAATAAATGAATTTCCTAGTAAATCTATGTTAGTTTCATACCAAACAATAAACCAGAATTGAGGAACATCAGATGAATGAATTCTAATTTTCCCTTTATCCTGTATGGTGGTCAACCTGCGGGTCTCGTGAGCTTTTGCAGCCGTGAACACAGAAGCAAACAGGTGCAGAAGCACAAACCACGGACAAGCTGCTGCAGGCAAACCGTTCGTGCTTCACATTTTTTTCTTTTGTTTTGTTTTTATATTTTTACCCTCCTTCTCTCTAAGTCTCTCTGCAGCGCCACCACCCTCGATTTCTCGAGGAGCAGACTCTGCTCGAGCTGACGAATGAGGGCGTGTTCCCTTTTGGTCTGAGTCTATGGACAAAGAAGGGAAGAAAGAAATAGGGGGAAAAAGAGATCCAGGAAGAAAAGGCAATGAGGAGAAAACAGAGACTGAAACCATGAGGAGGCAAAGGAACAGAGGTCAGAACAGCTGTGGTCACATGGTCAAAGTGTGGCTTCGTGGAATAGAAGAAAAGACCAGATCACATGACAGGCTGAGGATTTGATCCACTCAAGTGGAAGGAATGTCATTTTTTTCCCCTGTTAGTTCTTATTTAAAGTCATAATTTATTTGTGATACCTCCAGATCGCCTTTCGTGATGGATTCCTCCTCCACCCTGAACTGCAGGTCCTCCACTTTCCTGTGGAGAACATAAAACGTCAGAATGTAATTTATATATAATCAAGGTGAAATCTAATCTTTGATTAAATTTTCTACTCAATTCTTTTTTTTCATGTTTATTAATTAGATGTTTATTAAATACATTAAAATGATGTCACAAAAAATAGGACATCTATCGCCAAGGTCCTCCATCTGAACAACTAGAAAAAAAATAAATAAAATAATATTTATCTATCAATGTCATATAATGTCTCACTTTATAAATGAAAGACAATGTATTTAGAGGAACAATTTAAAAAAGACCAAATGTGTAAAATAATAATCCCTATGGAAAACATTTTCAATAATTCAGAAAATTAGATTTCTCAAAAACAATCTTTAGTCAATTAAATGACAAGATACAATATAAATGCTATTATTAATTTAGAAATAATTTTAAAAGTGAACCTGACTCAGCATCAGTGACCGTTATCTCACCGTTTTTCTTCTTCCAGCTGATTGGCCAGCTCCAGTTTGTCTTTCTGTGTACTGGCCAACATGGCTTTGACTTGCTGGAGAGTGTTTTCATTCTCAGTGACATACTGCAGGGAGACAAAAAGAAGGAGAAACTTTCACAAACATCCGCTTCTTAAACCTTGTCCACCTCCCACCTCTCTGGACTAGATACTGTGGAGAAAAACAGAAAATTGTGTTCATTTGAACATCTGTGTTTAAAGCCCTGTCCTTAGATGTATCGCAGTGACACAAAATGAACACAGGGGGCAGCTGCTGTGCACCAAATCCTCTGTCCCTTGAGGCTGCAAACATATATTTTATCTTTGGATTTTGGACACAGCAGAACCAAATCTGTCTCTATTGATACCAGCATGATGGTTCGATGCAAACAGCGGCCAGCAGGGGGCGTGACCATCTGGCGCAGATGTCTAGTTCTTGTTTTCTTTTTTTACCTGCACGTGCTGGGCCTTTAGGACACTCAGCTCCTTCTCCACCTCACAGATGTGGCTGTTAGCCTTGGCCACCTCTGCTCTCTCCAGGTCTCTCTCCGCCAGCAGCTGCTCAATGTGCTGCTGCTTCTCCTTTAGCGCCTCCTGCAGGGCTGTGGTGCCAGAGATCTTCCTGGCGTAGCGCGAGGACGTCTCTGTCAACTTTAGAAAGATAAATAATAATTAAAATGTAGGATATTTTGACGTTCTGAAATTAAGTTTAACTAATTGTTCCCCCAATGACACAAATTGTACCAAATAATTTTTAATGAAACATTTTCTACAAACCACAGTGTGACTGATCTAATTACGGAAAAAATAGTGGAATGACCAACCATGTCTGACGATGCAAGAATAATAAAACTGCAATATCTCTTTTGACCGCTAGATGGTAGCCTTATAAAAGAATTCCCATGCGAATTTTTAAAGCGCTTCCATCTTTCCAGATGAGTTTAAATCATGAGCATAATAATCCATCATTATGTATTGAGTTTTAATATTTTCAACAATGTACATGTGTTTTTTTAGAATGTAAAGACAATAAACCATACTGATACAACTACTGATAGTGTCATATACTAGTAGTAGAAAATTTCACCAATTTTTATAATTAATTTCACTCAATTTTCATTTAGTTTTATTCTTTATGTTGCAGTTTTTCAGAAATTAAAAAAATGAATTACTTACCTTTAAAAGGAGTCATAAAAAAAATAATGCAATTTCTGCTTTCTTGCAGAGAGTCAGAGGTGAGAACATGAAAACCACTGTCAGGTCTGTACCATGACTCCAAATACCATATATTCATATTTTCATTTGTTCTAAACTACAGTAAACACACTGATATTTCACATCTGCTTGTTTGAGTATTAGTTTGTTTTAAATGTCACCTCATGGGGATAAAAACTTGTACAAACGTGACAGTGAGGTGGATGTTTTTGTCGACAAACTCTGCACGAAAGCATCAGTTTTAGCCCGTGAGCACAAACTGACGGAGGAGGCAGGAAGCAGCCGTCTTACCAGTCCAGCTCGGCTCGGTCGTCCACCCACCGAGGAGGCCACCGAGCTGACTGAACTGATGGAGGAGCTGCTGGGGCTGTGGGCCAAGGACGAGACCCCCATGGCCACGCGTTTACTCTTCTTGGCCTTGGCCGGGCTGGTGGAGGGGAAACCGATGCGGATGACTTTGTGGATGGGAGCGAAGAGGCCGAATTTGTGCAGACACTGGAAGTATCTGAGGAGGAGGAAGGAAGGAGAGGATGAAGATGGATGGACCGCTTTACAAACTGACAAAGTCGGTGTCTAGAATTTCTCGTACCTGGTTCCAGCTACAGCTCCGTCGTTCTTCCCCAGAGGTTCGTCCAGCTCCACCCCACACCACTCCCCCTTAGCAAAGTCTGTCTCACCCATATAACGAATCACTCCCATCTTTGATCCTCCCACCTGAGGAGGAAAGAGGAAAAGACAAACAAGTGTCAACAGTTACTTCAACATAAACACATCAACACATATGGGGCAGTGGCGGCCTAGTGGTCAAAGAACTGGACTGATTGTCCGGGTTCAAATCCGGGAGGTTACCACTGAGGTCCATGGAGCATGGCACTGTCCCTACTCACGGGTGCTCAAAGCTCCCCACTGTGCAGAGATGACTGTGCAAAGTTCGTTGTGTGCTGTGGTGTGAATCAGAGGTGTGAATCACAGAGTCAACACCAACAAGTTAAAAAACGTACACAAAGAATTCCACAAACTTTATAAAGAAAAGAGATTTTGTGATTTAAAATCAATATATTTAGTAAAAAAAACGCAAGTGCAATAAACATTTAACTACTATTGCATTAAAATATAACTATTATATGACTATTATATAACTTCTTTAATAACCCGAGTCTCTTTTAGAAACTTTGTATAGAACCCAATAAGGAAATCATCAATCTATAGAGAACACAGATAGATTTGTGAGTCTTGTCTACTACTATTCCATTCAACCGCTGATTCAACCTTCTAGGCCACCAGGCCAGAAAGTGCATGGCCGCAGGGAATGCTGGGACGTCAGCAGGCATTAACTGCGATGTTTAGTTGTCAACACCACTGTGCGATGTCTCGGTGACTCTGTGTCAGTGTCACTGAGACTCCCCAGATATGAGGAGCAGCCACCTTCAACCTTGTTAGTAACAGCTTGGTCTGAAGTCTTCAGTCAAAGAACAGAGACACCAACAGTTAACTAACGTCCCGGAGGGTTGGAACTAACCATTGTTTGGATACACTTAGAAACTGATGAAAGGAAAAGGAGTGTTTGAAGAAACAACTTCAATTCTGAAAATGAAGTTTACCCCAAAATTTGCGGTGACAAATTTCTTAAGTATGTATCTTGTGGTAAACCTGTGTCCCAGGAGAAGCTTTCCCCAAAGTCATGATGTTTACATGGGATAATGAAAAAAAGGATTATTCTATATGATTATATTCTACTCTAATAGAAAAAGACATAAGGCTCCAATAAAATAAAATAAAAAGCAGCATTTTTTTTCTAGTAAACCTGTATTTGCCAATTCATCCCGAACCTTGTCCCTATCTAACTCATTAGTGGCCTTATCTTCAAACAAATAAGCCAGATTAATCAATCATTGGAAAATTTTTTGCAGCTTTCACCCTCATCAAATCCTTCCAGAAACTGAGAAGAAACCATCAGCTTTGGTTTGAGTTTTCCTGCCAAACATCATGTATTTGTAGTCACAATGTATGCAGATGATACTGTTAAAATATAAGATATAATGACGTCATTTAGCAGGAGAAAATATATCTTTATATTATAGATACACCGTATTGATATAAGGTGAATATTTTTAGGCCATTTTGAAAGATTTTGTTTTGCCGTGGTGTTAAATTCCCAGGAACATAGAAAAGGACATGAAGCAACTGGACGACAGCAGCAGAACACTGAAGCCACACTGGTGAGATAGATTTCATGGGGGAGGATTAGGAAATAGATGCATTCAGTGATCAATGTGTCAGCAGTGGTTCTCTCCTTTCTTAAGTGCTGAAAGTAATCCAGAGTGATTTACAGTATTGACCATCTTCTGCCCCCCTTCTGTTTCCAGCTGCACTGAATCTGATGAAAGTATCCCTGGTGCCCATCAGCAAATGGAAGGCAACGTGACCTGAAGGCCAGTGAGTTCCATATGGTGAAGAATTCTTTCTACATTAATGGGACAACAAGCAATGGGCTGATACAGATGAACGTCATCCAGAGGTTTAACTGCTAACCTACATCCTGCAGGGTCATTTGGACCCTTGTTCCAGACTAAGGGAACCAGGAGAGGTTGGAAGGTTGATCACAGCAGACAGGACTGAGATAAACAGGAACTTCCCACTGGGATTCAAGGATGCATTAGATTACACCGCACCAATCCATTCTTCCTAGGGTCTTTGTGCAGAAAACATCTACTTACTGCACCTGGTTTATTTGGTGACATATATTTACAGAAAATTATTTGTCAGCTGTTATTTGTTCTTTATCTACCATTTACCCATTAGGGTTTTTCTGTTAGGGCAATGTGCACCCTGGACAGTGTTCCAACTTGCACATACAGAGATTCTAATAAGGGGAAAACAGGCTACGTTCATAAAAATGACCACTGTAAGGCTGTAAAATATATATATTCAAGCTCTCCAGATATTAAATGCATGGACGGTGCTGGGGCCTTAGCGAGATATCGCTGGAGCACCCAGACCATCAGTGTCCAAAGCAAAAAAAAAGCCAAGCCCCCTAGTGGCCAGAGCCCAAAGGAACTGCGTGGCTTGCCTGTCTTCAAGTGTCGCCTCTGATTAAATTTTTCTGAACATTGAATCCAGAAGAGCTGCTTAATATGATCAACACATGAGAAATTAAATCATCGTTAATACTACAAATCCTCACAGTAAATAAAAGCTTCTTGCTGGTGGGCCAACTCTTGTACATACTGTATTGGATATAATTTTGTGGGCCAAATATAATTACATGGCGGGCCAGATTTGGGCCCCGGGCCTGAGTTTGACACCTGTGCTGTAAGGCATCCACCCTTTCAGTGCATGCCTCTTCTTGTCAAATGATGGCAGATACTGTATATGTCTTAAATCTCATCGTGTAAGACTGGATTCTTTGGACAAAAGTGTTAAATCGGGTCAAATAAAATGATTTGTCAAACAGCCAAATCCTTAAAACCATAATGTCAGCTACTAATGAAGTCATTGTTTTATATAAATTTATCTGCTTCCATCTGAAATGCATCTTTACTTGCTGTGGCTTTATGTTCTTGTACATATTTGCTATACGTTGATTCATGCTTTACTGTCTCACAGCCCTGTAGGTGAGGTGAAACTACTCATCTAAATCTGCCATCTGTTATGACACTCTGCACTGTGTTAAGTGTATTGGTTGTTAAGTGTCAGACTGTCCAACCAGGAAGAGTTCTCGGAATTATTCCAGGACTCATCTCAGCCACAAAACCCAAACCGTCCACTCCTACATTTGGTAGAGAAAACGTTGGATGGGGATAAAAAGTACAGAAGGAATCTGAAGGACTTCTGAAGTGGTAGCCTCGCATCAATTTATCCATCAGCGCAGTAATTGATGAAGCAGTAATAATAAACACTTCACAGATTATAGTTATTAGGCCAAAAACTAAACTAAAATACATTTCCAAGCCAACACAAAGAATCTTACCAAAACACGATCTCCAACTCGTAAATCCTTATCTCCAGCTTTCTTCACGGAGCCGCTGTCAGACATGTTGGATCCAGACTCATTTCCTGTTTTGACCGCACTGTTGAGTAGACCCTCTCTGAGTGGCACTACCACCCTCTGACCAGGAGGGGCGCCGGTGCCTCCCGGCTGAGTTTGAGCCGAGACAGAGTCGGTGGAGTGGCTGTCGCTGCCCTCGCCCACAGGCTGCCGTGTCAGCTTGGAGGGTCGGGTGAAGATTCCCTGGAGCGGTTGGCACTCAAAGTAGCGCACACCGCCCACTGAGCCATCATTTTTGCCAACTAGGTCGTTCAGGATCACGCCTGCCCACTGTCCGGGGGCAAACTGGGTCTCTCCCAAGTAGGCGACGACTCCGGGTTTGACTCCGTTGACCCAGACCTGTTCACCCAGAGTGTAGTCACCCAGAACGTCATCACCCTCTTCAGCGATCTTAGTTGGTGTGGTCGGCTTCAGCGGGGTGTCTGGATAAAAGAGAGACAATCTGTCATGAGCTTTTCCAATATATTTCTTGTGTGACAAAGTCTAAAGAGGACAATTGTGAATAGGGTAAACAAAGAATATTTTTGATTAATAAAGTTCTGTTTTTAAACCAGCCTCTAGATGAGAAGATGATGGGAATCCTGAATGTAGGAGGGAGGACGTGGAGGTACAGAAGACAGATTGAGATGGTTTGGACATGTTCGGAGAAGGGACAGTGGATACATTGGTAGAAGAATGATCCTAGAGATGGAGCTACCAGGTAGGAGACAAAGAGGAGATGGATGGATGCAGTGAGGAAGGACATGGAGGTAGTTGGAGTCAGAGTAGAAGATACAGAGGACAGGGGGAGATGGAAATGTTTGGCTCGCTGTGGCAACCCCTTAAAAAAAAGGGACATGCCGAAAAGAAAAAGAAGAACAAAGTTCTGTTTTGAACAATGACAAATATTTACTTCAATTAAGATTAAATCCCAAATCAGTGGTGAAAAAAGATTTTCTTTAAATACCAAAATTACATTTACAACAATTGTACATAATATTCTATAGACAAGACTAATCCCTTTAGCTCTACCGTTAAAGAAAACCAAAACTGTTCCTTTATTTCTTAAAGCAGTTTTTTACTAACAGCTAACTTCTGTGTCTCAGGACTGGTAGACGGCACATGAAAAAGACGAAATCATCTCTTTATAGTCAGCCGATTCACTTTGATTTTTTTCTCATCAATGCACAGCATTGTACCAAAGTCATTCAGTTAAAGCTTCTCCTGACACGGTGATCCAGATGTTAACACTGAGTGCATTGTGTCTTCACCCTCAGTCACATTCATGCTACAGCAGCATCTGCTTTGAGACATTTATCAAGTCTGAGCAAAAGAAACAAAAATACTGTATTCTGTGTGGGCGTCCAGCATAAAATTGCAGTTTGTGCAACTTTTTGGCCTCATTAGTTCATTTCCCCCTGAGACGTGTCAGATGCTATCAGTGCTGACACAGGGGGTTTTCTGACACTGTGACTCTGGCAATACTTCACCTATATATATATATAGGTGTAGAATGGGCAGAGCTGGAGGTGGAGTAGTAAAAGATGCTGAGATGCTCTTTAGGAGAGACAAGGATGGACAGGATCAGGAATGAGGTGATTAGAGGGACAACACAGACAGGAAGGTTTGGAGAAAAAGCTAGAGAAAACACAGATTGAGATGGTTTGGACATGTTCAGAGGAGGGACAGTGGATACATTGGTAGAAGAATGATCCTAGAGATGGAGCTACCAGGTAGGAGACAAAGAGGAGATTGATGGATGCAGTGAGGGAGGACATGGAGGTAGCTGGAGTCAGAGGAGAAGATTCAGAGGACAGGAGGAGAAAGAAAAGGATGATTCACTGTGGCAACGCCTAAATTATGGAAAAGCCAAAAGGAGAAGAAAAATATATAGTTATAGTTCTGTAGTATAGTTATGTTGTAGTATAGTAATTAATAACAGGTCCTAAATAACGCAGCTGACAAAACACCTTTCTAGAGTCTCAAAAACCTTGTACATTCTTTGTCACTGAACTGAACTGAGCACTGGTCGTAGTGCTGTGTCAGTAAAGTCCTTAAGTTGATCTTCAGTACTAGAGACTCAGAGGTACCAACCAGACGTCCCTCAGACCAGGCCTGAGGCTTTGTGGGATATGGTGGCTCATGCCCCAATTGTTTCCATATGCTGTCATGTGAGATGGTTATCCCACCATGCATCATAGATGAGAATAGTGCGAGATGAAAGAAGTCAAAATGATAAAAATACTGGTTATGACAGTGATCTCATCATACGTGGTGTAAACTGTATTTTTGGTGAGGTTAAATTCAATTACACTGCTTTTACATTGAGTTAGCAGTATAAAGAGCAGATCAGTAAAACCCAGTGTGGACTTCTTTCTGTTAAAATGTTGCCTAAGCAACACAGAATCATGGGTAAAAGGATCCTGGGCTGGAGGAGAACTGGATACACCGCCCTTACTTTCACTATTGTGTGTGGCCCCTCCCACCGCCACCATCTGAATCCCACTATTCATCCGTGGGGCACAATGAAACCTCCACAGCTTGGTCCTCACCCTCTGCCTCCCAATTATCAGCTCATCCTCTGTCTTTTAGCCTTTCATTAATCTCTATCGCTCTGCTGGGTTGTGTTTAATTTATCCACGTATTTACTTATTAACTTGTCTCCGTTTACAGACAGGGTTTAGATAAAGAGAACCAGAGTTCTCTTTAAAAACAGTGTGGTTTTAGAAAAGCTCAGCCTGTGACTTTGCAGCACAGACAGTGACAGATGGTGGGGGCTGACCTGCAATCTTTTTTGACCTTTTTGTTCCTTTTTTAGCCATTAGGTTGATGTCAGTGAATATTCCAGCACAAACAGAGATGCTGAAAAAGAAAGATGATGCATGCATTTTTTTTTTTCATAAACCCTAACTGCTATAGTTCTGTAAATCCTCTACATTGGGAGTCTCAAACTCAAATAAGTTGAGGGCCACCACCCACACTATCTAGGGCCACGTCAGATTTTTGTTTGTTGCAAAGGAAAAATAAAATAAAAAGTTTCCCATAGATTCTGTGTAATACAGCTCTTAACCAGAAAGAGACTGTGGATCAGGGTTTTGAGATCTTTAGGACTTTCCATAAATTGTGGCGAACAAATCGACTTGCACATCAAGGTGGAGGCCGCAAAAAACATAATTCTACAACCCACAAATAGCCCACGGGCCACGAGTTTAGGACCCCTGCTCTACATTGAAACTATAAGTGAAGTTTCAGTTATCTTTTAGAATTCAAGTCAGGTGTAGTTATTTTTCATTATTTTTTCATTATGTCATTTATTTATACATACATGATATATATAGCATATACTATATATTTATGCACCTCATTGTCCGATGATTTCAATGTCCTGCCAAGGACAGATTTAGGGCAACAAAATATTCTGTAGAATGAATATAAAAACATGAATTTCTTGCTTTTGCAGTAAGGGTGTGATTTCATCTCCAGAAAAGTAAACTTGATTTGAACTTTATAATGTGATGAGGCTGAGTTTTAGCCTGACCTTAGTGACATATACAGATATGCTACATTCTAGTGGATCGTATATAATTTTAAATATGATTAGATTAAGGAAATCTCTCTGTGCCAAAAATGTATCTTAAAATTGTATATTAAAGGGTTATAAACAAAAAGACATGATATATGGGATAATATGCTGAATAGGCAAAACAATAATCAAAATACCAACCAGGGAAAAAAAATTGGTGGACCAGATTATAAAGCAATCCAGGCCGCAATAGAGGACGAGGTCTTGTAACTGTTGTAAACTTCTAAAATTAAAAATATAAAAAACTCAAGTTGCTGAAAGTATGCAACACCGTACAACCACACCTTTCGTCTCTCTTCCAGATTCCCTGCAGACGTGGCAGAGCTTTGGTAGTTTAAAAAAAAAGAGAAAAGAAACAATTTCCTTCTCCTCACTCCCTCGCCGACTACCACTCTACATACTGGCAGAAAACAGGTCTTCAAGAATACTAAAGTATACCCTGCCAACTTCCGACACAGTGGCCCCTTCTCATAGTCTCCTTGTCTAAAACCAACAAACACAAGGGCTGGGATTTGGGGCGAGAAGCCAAATCAGTGTTACAGCAATCTGGGACAGGGAACCAGTTCCTTAGTGGACTTAGAACAACAACAGTGTTGCTATGACTGTTAATGGACACGACATGGGATGCTCATAGACTTATGGTGTTCATTTCCACATATTAAAGTGTGTGTGGCAATAATTTTGTAGATATAAAAGACATTTATAAAGTATTATACCAGAAAGTTATAGGCTGTGTGCACTTGAGAAATCCTTGTTGTGTGCAAGCACAGTTAATTTGGGTAGGAAGATTTTATAGGTAGGAACATATTTTAGAACACCGGAAATGTAATTTTATTAAGGGGTATTTATCTGCCACAACTTAATGACCGGTCCATGAAAAAAGTACCAGACATTTAACTGGTCCGTGGCGTAAAAAAAAAAAAGGTTGTGGAACACTGCATTATACCAATGCTAACTCCTCAATGAAATCCATAAACAGTGATATAAACAAGTACTGGATCCAGACTTTACAACATCATGTGTGGTTACAGCTCTGTCTTCTTTTGTCTGTCGCCCCCATGAATCCTCACACTAAACATGAACCACAACACAGTTTGACAAGAAGCTCCTCCGCTGCACTGACGCTAATGAGATACAGGAGTGTTTTCAGCCGGAGGACGGCTGGTTGTTCTTTAGTGGAGTTCACATCAGCCTAAGTAAAGCAGTAATTTAGCAGTGTGTATATGACAGGAAGAGAGGAAGAGAGGGACAGAGAACTCGGTTGGGGGAGGATCAAGTGAGAACAGCTGTGGTTATGTTTTGGCAGACAGAGGTTGTAATTCTGATTCAGTGTTTTTTTTTTTCAGTAAGGACTAATTTTGGTCAGAGCCTAATCTTCCAGTAGCTGTAGGTCAAAGCTCACTTGTCCAGAGATACAATGTCTATTTGAGAGTTTATAATTTTAATTAGATTCTAATGAGTGTTTTTTAAGTTTTACTAAATATATCAAACCATATGTCTGTACTTTAGACACCAGCAACAGTTTCATGTCAGAAGAAAAATGTAAATATGATGGAGATTAACATTCTTCTGAAAGATAAACAGTAGAGGTTTTCTGGAGACTTGCTTTTGCAAAATACTGACACATGGTCATTGCTGGAAACCAGAAACCGCAGACATGAGTAATTACACTCAATGCAAACATGGCAGCCACCAAAGACAGAGAAAAAAAACAGGAGTATCTTTGACAAAACATAAAACCCTTCAAAACATAAATGTGCTCCATTTAAAGGCTTGATTCAATCATTGTCTCAAGACAAAGTGGAGAATTTAAATAAAAAGAAATACACAGTTCATATCAGACAACCTTCTTGTCCCCTTTTCAGTGAATCACCCTTTTCCATCTCCCCCTGTCCTCTGTATCTTCTACTCTAACTCCAACTACCTCCATGTTCTTCCTCACTGCATCCATCAATCTCCTCTTTGTCTCCTACCTGGTAGCTCCATCTCTAGGATCATTCTTCTACCAATGTATCCACTGTCCCTCCTCTGGACATGTCCAAACCATCTCAATCTGGCTTCCCTAGCTTTTTCTTCTAAACCTTCCTGTCTGTGTTGTCCCTCTAATCACCTCATTCCTGATCCTGTCCATCCTTGTCTCTCCTAAAGAGAATCTTAGCGTCTTTAACTCTGCCAACAACATTAAATGAATTCAATGGCATTATTAATGGCAGCTAAAGCTTTTACAAGATCACTTGACAAAATGTCTTATAAACCTAATATTCAAACTAAAATTCTTTACTATACAAATACTAAAAATATTTTTGTACAAAGTACCAGTAAAAATGCCTGGGCAGGATTTCATAAATGCCCAGACTGAGAATCACATTCCCCCAGGTGAAGACACTTGAAGACCAGACTACGGAAAAACCTTCAGATCTGTGTAATCTAAGACAGATGAGCTTCAGTGGGTGTTGCAGAAACAAAGACAAAAGTTTCAGCCCACATCCGGTGATGAGAAGTCAAAACTGGAATGGGGTCAGGAGAAGGAAGCAACTCACTGTCTTTAGGGATGACAGGGCTGGACGTTCCGCCCACTGAAGTCCTTCCCACTGGGCTGGAATGCTTGGCCCCTCGGCCTGGGATTTTCAGCCCGCTGGACTTGAGCATGTTCATACTACAGTGGCAGGGAGACCGGGTCTGGACCTGACAGCTCCTCCCTGGAAGATGAGGCCTTGAGGATCAGGCACTAGATGTATGAGTGGTGACCTTCACTCTCCATGTTTGGCTTTTGGGGAAAAAAAGAAGAACAGGAAAAGGAAGTCACACATATGGAAACAATCGACAGGAAGTATACGAAGAATGTTGTCAGTGGGCGCTTTTACGTCAAATGTCCAGCGAGGGTTAGTGCAGAAAACATTGAGGAATGAAACGTCCAAGAAGAAGTCCAGTTGCTTACAACTAAACCCTTTTTTGGATAGAGATACGGCCAAATGTGAGGTTAAGGCAAATAAAGGCAAAGGAAAGTCAATGCAGCAGCATTGAAGATATATTTTTTCTCCTGATGGAAATTTTTGTAAATTAACTCTTAGGTAAAACACCCCATGAATTTAATAAATTAATATACAGAATTGGCGAATTGCAATTTCTGACTTCTTCTATGGCTGAGAACTGATCCATTAGAACCTAATCCTTCAACAACTAGACAAGATCCCATCTGAGAGGGTTATTAAAATGACACGTACATGTGGTATTTATTGCTGTATTCTTGGATGACTGGACACTGTGGTGAAAAATAGGGTCCAATATTAGTTCATCGCAAGGAGAGAGACAAACACAGACAACAGAGAAAATATTGGGCTGTGGCTGAAGACAAAAATATCCTGAAAAGTGTCTAACTCGCAAACTAAGGCCGGGGGGCCAGATGTGGTTCGCTGAGCTTTTTAAAGCGACTTGCCAACCTTGTCCTAATCAAAAGATTTAATTGTGTTATTATACTTGGCCTTTTTCCTGATATTCCCGCATTTCCCGGAGAGATGACGTCATAAAAGCTATTCAGAGGTTTTATAAATGGGTTTTAACATGCCATTTACCTTAGTTCGACAAACACTCCATTTTTCTGGTCTTGACTCGGCCCCCAAGTCCAATTCTGGGACCCATTGTGGCCCACGAGTCAAAAAGTTTGCCCACCTCTGTTCTAACTCAATATTAAACTCTGGCCAGTTTAGCTGAATGTGAAACTTACAGTATATACCGACAGGAATTGAAGAAAAACATATACAACCCTTTTCTTTATTTACACCGTTAACGCCTAATGAATGAGTATTTAAGTGCTTTGCCTGTCACCTAGTCAAAGAGTAACAGTGACTGATTGATGTAAAATAAATAGATAAATAAAGACCCAAACATACTGACTCTTGGGTTGGAAGTCACTACTCTAAGTATCTTGGTGACAGATACTTGAACCCAAAGACAATGTTGAATAATGGTGCAGGTTTCTTACAGGTTTGGAGCTGCATAGCTGCAATTGTAGGCTGGCTTTGTACAGCTTCACTTCTATATATTTACATAGTTGTTGTGTCCTTTACTTCAACTCACGCATCCTTTGACTCACATCTGTTCACATTGTGCTGGCACTGACCTTCATTCTTTAAATATCTCGGTGCAGAATTTGCCAAATGGAAGATTCCGGTGTTTCGTTTTTTTTTTACTGACAAGGTCTTAAAGTAAACACTGCATTAATACCGTTAGACCAAATATGTTCTACTGTAGTATAGTATTTTGTTGTTCCTCAGAGACCATAGAACACCTGCTTTTATTGCACAAAATGTGTCATACAAATTTTGCGCCTAACTCCTTTGACTGTCTTGGACAGTCAACTTGTCCACTTCTACAGTCTGGGGCAGAGACTGTGAGTGACAGCCACTGTGGAAAAGTGGAGCGTGGCCTAGAAAACCTTGGCTTAAAAATTATTAAATAAGCATGGAGGACACGCAGCACAAGGAAAAGTAAGATATAAAGTAATTGTGCATAAAAATGCAATGAGATTATGCAGTACTTGGTATAAAGAAATAGAAAAGCAAATGCGCGTACATGCAAGAAAAAAGTTCTTGGTAAAGTCTGGTTCCTTTCTTAACCGTAAAGTGAGTGCTTTTAAAACCTAAAATCATCAAAGTAGAATTACAGTTACAATCACATTATATGTTAATTATATTATATTTTATCAACAGAAAATAGAAGCAGTATTAAATATTTATTCTCCAACCAAAGCTGCAACAGTCAGGAGTTCCACAAACTACGACGATAAAGACTAGATGACTCAAAATAAACCAAATGACACTTTCAATGTTTACCTTTTCGATTAATATAATGTTTTGGCATGTCATGCAGTGTCTTCAGCTAACCCTATCAAAATAAAGGTGCTAAATGAAGGGAATGGGATGACTCAGTTACTCAATTACAATTATCTAATATCTCTTCCTACAATTCAAATATTTTTAATACAATAAATGTGCAATCAATAGTTCTAATTATTATTATTATTAATTTCGTGAATCCAATGTAAAGTTCCAGAGCATTTTGCCTTTTTGTTTGCTTACAAATGCAAACAGAAACATGGCTGCACAACATGGCAGCCTCCATGAAACCACCCGCCTTCTTTATAAGGTACATGTGAAATTGCATTATTATAATAATACATTCATGCAAACAACAAAAATGGTCGGGATTTTAATGTTGCCAATTTACCTTCCTTCAAATGTGACAAACTGCAGCTTCAAATAGTAAAATCAGAGCAAATCAGAGTGTTTGCCAATACATCTACCTTCATCCAGATGATGGTTATTCACTTTGGGCTCAATCAAACATATTGATCAGGACGTTAGACGTCGCTGTTGTCTGGTTTTATTTCGTCTTTCCAATCAGACAGGCCTCAACTCCCGGATTTCTGCAGTGAAGGCAGCATGAGGGGCTGATAATGCGCACCTCAACGAAAAAAAGATGCAACACAACACCACCAGTTTGATCCATTGTTGTAGCTACTGCGACAACGTGCTCCTCCAACACACACACTGTCTTTCAGTCAAAGTCTCAACCAGGATACATCAAAACGGAGATGATGGTGGTGCTGATGGTGCAAAAGAAAAGGCAGAACACTCACCTGAATGTGCTGAAATCTGAAAAAGGAGAGCAACTTTCAGTTTTTGCCCCCGGTTGAGGTGTTTTTGGTGTCGGCAGCCACTCCCTGGGATGCAAATATGGATGCTGAGGAGTGGAAGCTCAGCCGGCGTGGATCAGGATCAGGTTTAGGAATCAGTGCAGGATGAGAACAACTGCACGGTGTCAGCAGCAGCAGCGCCCAGATGATGGTGGTGATGGTGGGTCAGTGATTTTGCGGTTTTGGAGCCTGATGATCGACGTGCATCCTTGGGTTTTTCCAGTGGACGATCACTGGCGCTGTTCTTCCGTCCGTACGTGGGAAACGCAGCATCAGCAACAACTTTTCTGATTCCCGGCAATGATTTAAAACGGAAACCGGCTCCTTAGTGTTGTTCCCGGGTGGTTTGCGATTCTCTGCTCCTTTTCAGTAGTAGTTAAAAATGTTGGGCTGGTCAGCACAGCCTCCGTCTGTCTCTCTCTCTCCCTCTGACTCAACCCACCGGCTCTGATTTGAACAAAGGGGCTGGGAAAACGCAGCAGCAGCAGCAGCAGCAGTAGTACAGCCTCCGGTGGGAAACATGAGATGAGTCTTTCCCGAGTGACGAACTCCGTTTAAAAATGTTGGGATTTAACCTCGCCGTTCTCTCTCACTCACCCAGTATGACTCAGAGATCATGACTCAGTAGTTTTTCCTGTTAAAGTTACTGCAATACTATTCGGAACTAATAAAACCGCCATATTACCAATATTTCTTCCCCAAATCTCCATTTTTTTTCTCATACACGACACTAACACAGGGCGACTCCCTGCATCTTTTAACGCCTTCGGCGCGAACTCTGCTTTATCGGCCTGACACTTGTATAGATTCAATAAAACACAATAGTAAAACGTCTGAATAGTAATACTTACGCCGAATAGAAATCAAATTCTAATTTTACGATTAAAAATATGAATTAGCGAAGAACGAGTCTTTATTTTGACTAACATATAAAATAAAATTAAAGCTAGCAATTTCATAATGACGTCTTTTTGCTCAAAACGTACCAACTTACCAGAAGTAATATTATTAGTCATATATAAACTGATATTATAACGGTTTCGGTAGTATATATTGTTTTAAAAGGGAAATTTAATAACATTTAAGTTTCTTTGACAAATTTGTATCTCAGAGTCTGTGAATTCTCTGGTTATATTTCCGTAGGCGGGGTTAATATCATGGCTATAAATCATTGTCTAGCTTCCGGTTGGTTTCACAGTGCATGGATTGGTCAGTTGATCAAATGGATTCGATCATATAAGCTCGGTAATTGGTTAGTTTACATGTATAGGCGGGTTTTAGTTTGACATGCCATGTCAGAGAAAAACAGAGACCTCTACTGCCGGCAATAGGCAACTGCATCTTCCAAAGACAACTTTGCTTGATTCTTTTGTTTTCTATCTGCTTACAAATAATGATAATAAAAAACGTCTCTAGTTGACATATATGGACTTTAAGACTAATGTCAAACTGAATTTTTAGTTGTTTTATGTCTTTCTTAGACAGAAAAAGGAAGACATTCCCAAAAAGAATTGTAGTAGTTTCCAGATCTTTCCTGACATTGCAAAATGCCAGTCCTTGTTTCTTAAATTACATTCTGTGAACTTTCTTAGAAACAATAGTGGGGCAATAAAAGGGATAGATGGTGAAATTGGCGTCAAGTTTGGTGAAAAGCTGTGCAACAGCAAAACCAGACCTGTTTCTATTGAACCTAGGCTTATTTTGAGATGTTACCTTTCAGCAGCAGCTTGGAGTCCATGCGGCCACAGCTCTGGGGTCGCCGAGTAACAAGTGACCCATGACTAAGAGTTCCTCTCCTCACTGCATGCTCTGAATGATAAATAGAGCCCAGATGAGGGTCAGCCTCAGGGCAAAGGGCTGTTGTAGAGGCTAACTGTGGAGAGGACCCCAAAGCTGTTCATGAAAAAAATAAAAATAAAAAATTGTGCTGCTTCTTGCTGTGTTTTACTCCTAGAATTAAATGCTGCCCAGGAAATTTGGGGGTATTTTTTGGATGGTATCTCTCTAACTGAGTAAAACCTTTTGGAGTTTTTCATGAAAGGAAGAATCAAGAGTCAAGATTTAGTGTCAAGATGTTTGGAACATTACTGCTGAAAGCTAAGGATGTTCGCAAACAGGGCCAGAGAAGCACTATCTCACAAAGTGTGTTCTTTTTTTCTGGCCCATAATTATATCCTACCTGTAGTGAAATGTATAGCCACATGTGAAGTTTTTTCCTACCCATAATATTTCCCTACTCTGTTTTAAAGATAGTAGCATATTCTTATAGATAACCCATAAACACCCATAATATCTATCTTACACCTAAAAAAAGAGAGTGTATTTTTTCTCTTTTTTATGCTTATGCTTTTAATGCTGTAGTTGTATGGATTTGGTTGAAAGGGGTAAAAAAGGGGAAATTGACAAGTTTATCTTCCAATAAAAGAGCAAATAAAAAGAGAGTGTAGGTAAATATAATTGGTGTTTGAGGTGGAGTAAAGTAGACTACTTCCACTAACTTTTGTCACTTGACATCAGCATCTTGAGCCCCCTCTAGTGGCGAGGTCTCGTGCTGCAGCCCCTTTAGTTAATCCGGCCTTGTTCGGAAAACATAGATTTGATGCAAATTAAAATCGTCTTAATTTATTTATTCTCTACAAATTTTGAAATTGTACAGAGAAGCCTATTCAACACGTCTTAACTCCTAGACATTTCAGCATATTTAGTAAATTGTATTAAATATATTCAGAATTTTGGTCCAACATTATATTTCTCCAAATTTACGCCACAGACCAAAATAAAAGAGATAAGTGTTTGGTCTGGGCAAAACCAACATACAACACACAACACAACACACTCTCTTTAGTCTTAAGGCCATGGCAAGAAAACCATTATGATCTTTGTCTCCATCTTGTGGCAAAAATGCGCGGTTTCTCTTCTTTCAACCAATTCTTCCTAACTTTTAATGTTCTCATTTGTATACATTCATGTGATTTAAATATAATTTCACTGAGTAGAGATTCAATTTTTACACATTCAAAGATGCAGATGAACTATTTTTAAAAAAAAATAAAACAAACGAACCATTGGATTTGTTAAATCTGGATTTTTTCTGTTTTCCTTAAAATGTAGCACTTTTTCAAATATTTCCCAGTACTTTATCTTCGGGGAAATCTATTTTTACAGTCAAAGTGAGTTCAGTCAGAAGAGGCAGAAAGAGCATCACACCCTCATTAATATGCAGGGTTTTTCCAACATAAAGCCTCTCTGTGTTTCATAAGAAAAGGCTCAGTGTTTATTCGAGAGTTCAAACCCTGCTCCACACGGAGGAAGTGACCGGATTACAACATATAATCCCATTATGATGCAGCTGCCATGTGAGGGCCTGCTGCAGGGATTAGGGGGGAAAGGTCCAACTTTGGGGTCCAGATCTGGAGAATTCAGATCTGACGTTACAGAGGTCAAAACACGGAGGGATTTGTTTTTTCCTTTAGTGACATGACAGTCGTCTCCGTTCATCATCTGGAGATTCTCTGACAAACATGGTGAGTGTTTAGATTTTTTGTGACACAGATGTAACCAAATATTTTACTTAAAGAATGTAAATAAAAGGCGTTTTTACAAACAATTGGCAAAAATAACCATTTTCTTTAAAAATATAACCAAGACTAAATATGTTTTTGCATGGAAACAGTAGTAAAATGAACAGAATAACGATATTTATTTATTGATTTTTTTTTCTCCTGTTATTTACATCTCAGATTTATTTGGGTTTTTGGGACGAACATTTGCTGCCAAAGGTCTCTTAATTTGTAAAAAAGTAAGTAATGATTAACCCGTGTTTGTGTGTGTGTTTGTGTGTGTGTGTGTGTCATTGTTAAATATGTCAGTGTGAGTCCATGTGTACCTGACAGCTGCAGGAGAAGGTGAAGGTCTGGGACAAATAACAAAAGGACAGGAAGGAACATCTGAGAGAGACAGAGACCAGAGACACAGTCAGGGCAACAAACACAGAGATCATAATCACTGTTACTGAAAAAAGAAACAAAAAACAAAAGACTGCAGAGAAGCTTTTTTTTTCTGAAGGAGATTTTTGGCTTATTTTGGTTTAGTGCAGGAAGAGAGTTTATAAGAGCAGCAGCAGCAGCAGCAGCAGCAGAAAAGCAGTGACAATGTCAAAGTCTGAGGAGGAGGAGGAAGTCTGAGTCTGGATCTGATACAACAGAGTGAACAGGGTACATTAGAATCACCTTAGCTCTTCAGTGGAAGAGGAAGATCTGGATCAGGAACACCAGACTGAAGCCGCACTTAGTCCCGTCTTCATCCTCCATCACTGCTGCAACTTCAAACAGGTAACGATAGCCTGTTTCTTTAGGTCAGAATATAAAAACAGGAGCCTATATTTAGGGAGGTCCAATACTATCGGTCGGTTGTTATAAGATTATCATTTTTCTTTTGATAATGGAAATACGTTAGAACAATGCTAGTGTTTTGCTAAATTTGCTAAATCCCATATGTTCTGACACGATCACCTCAATTTCAGGGGCAAACAGCTGCATAACCATCAGTTACGGTTGATATTGAAATCAGAGATTCCAATATTCGCAAAATATTAGCAAAAATTATAGCGTACGTCCCTACTACTTTTTTTTTTACTTTTGAATATACACGGCCTATACTGACCAGCAGGTCAGTATTTGAGGGAATCCTAAAAAATATTAAAAAGACATCTGAGCCAACTCTAAACCGATTAATACAAAATCAGCCTTGTCAACATGGGTGTACCCCAGAGCTCTGTTGTTGGATTAATGCCGTTTTTTTAGGCCACCAAAAAAACTTCCATCCATATCAGTTTTTTTGTCTGTCTCTTCTGTCACAGCCTCTACAAAGATGGCGTCAGCCGCTTTGGAACTGATGGGCTTCTTCCTGGGTTTGCTGGGAATGCTGGGAACTCTGGTGGCCACCGTGTTGCCGTACTGGCAGATTTCTGCCCACATTGGTTCCAACATTGTCACAGCTGTGGCCAACATGAGGGGCCTGTGGATGGAGTGTGTCTACCAGAGCACTGGTGCCTTCCAGTGTGAAACCTACAACTCCATGTTGGCCCTCTCTGCCGACCTGCAGGCCTCGCGGGCGCTCATGGTCATCTCCCTGGTGCTGTCTATCCTCGCCATCGCAATGGCAGCATTGGGGATGCAGTGCACTGTGTGTCTGGACGGCTCTGGTTCCACCAAGAGTCGAGTAGCCGGTGCTGCGGGAGGACTCTTCCTCACAGGAGGATTTTTGGCGCTCATACCCGTGTCGTGGACCACACACGAGGTGGTCCAGACCTTTTACAGACCCACTGTACCGACCAGCATGAAGTTTGAACTGGGCGAGTGTCTGTACGTCGGCCTGGCTTCTGCGCTGGTGTCCATGTTGGGAGGCGGGATGCTGTGCGTGTCGTGCTGCAACGAACAGGACGGCGGTCGCGGTAGGCGCCACGGAGGAGCCTATCCGTACCCCATTGGAGGAGGAGGTGGAGGCATATCCGGGACAGGTCTACGAACAACCTCGCAGGTTTATCGTAACCCCACACTGCAGGGGACGGGTGTGAATGTGCACAGCAGGGGGCAGACTTTGTTACGTGAAACCAGCGATGGCTCCCATTCGAGCGCGAGAGGTGCAAAGAAGCCGACGGCGGCAGGATATGACATCACAGGATATGTTTGACCAACTGCTGTCAAACCGCAATCCACATTTTTACCGCCACGTATTCAAGAACTGTTTGTGTACAATTGAAGAAGTTTGTACTTTATATACTGTATTGTGTATGGTTTTTCAAAAGTGTTTTCTGAGGGGCAAAAAGGACTGATATTTAAGTTTTTAAGCTCTCCAAATCCATAGAGAAAATCACTAGGGCCCAAGACTATTGACAGACTAACATTATTGGCCCAGTATTAATATATTCTGTTTATATTACATTAATCTTACTTAATTGATAAACATAAAAACACAATGCTTGGGTTTTGCCATTTAATGCCCTAAAAATTATTTTGGGGATAAACGGCTGTTTGTTTAAGTCACTAGATGGCAGCATTGCAGCTCATTTAATTAATCTCACACAAAAAAATAAATAAGTATTAAATGGATGGTCGAATGGAAAGATAGACAGATCGACAGAACTTTTTTAGTTGAAGGAATTTAATGAACGCCTATTACTAGGCATTGAAACTAGATAGACATCATATAACTTTGCCCACAGGTGTTAAACGCAAGCGATAAAAATTATGTCAGGTTTTGAATGAACTTTGAATGAAGGTTTGATAGAATTTAAATAACTACAGTCTAAAGGTTTAATACAGCAGTGCGTATATTTATATAAATGTCTTTTTTTTTACAATCTTTTTTACAATCTTTCAACATGAGCCATAGAATTCAAAGCACATGTACAATCATACATCCAAGTGTACATCTTGCAATATCAGTGTACGATGGGTTATTTACTGATATTTTAAATATTTTACAAAGCAAGAAAAAGGCAAAGAAAATTACCTCAGTGGAAGACAGGAGAGTTTGCTGTAGGAGTGAATTTACGATGCAAAAATAAAATTACAGTGAATGCATCCCTTATACTGTATGTTTATATGTCTCACCTTTGTTGTGGTTGGATGATGAATTACACTGCTGATTGATTTAAAGTGATTATATTATTTTGTTTTTTTATGTTAATGGTTGTATTTTTATACTTAAAATAAAACAAAATGTTTCCTCATATGCGTGGTATTAAAATATATGATTAAAAAATATATGTAATATATTATACAGTTGATAGTGAAGAGAGTCTGGAGTAGAGATACAAAACTCAACCAAACTGAACGGTTTTAAACAGATACTGATGTGAAAACAAAGTCAAAGACAAACAGACCTGAGCAAACACAGTCACGGTCACTGTCATCGATCGACCCACAATCCACCTGTCTCACAGCAGGGTTGAGAACCTGATGTCCCACTGTCAACGTGGACCCCCTATTCATAAAAAAAAACATTCATTAACCCTTTCACTTTCTGCTCAACCCTTTGGCCAACCTCACTTTTGAGAGTGAATAATGCATTTGAGCTTCATTAAAAAACAGCTGTCGTTATCATAAAAATAATAAATAATCTTTTTTTTCTCTATTTCTTCTTTTTTGGTGTGACCATTAAAGGGTTTGTGTCTTTTTCAGGTTTATATTGAATGTTACCAACATCTGTGCTGCTGCGTTAGGGACGCAGGAGAGTTCCACGTCAGTTTACTGCCTTTTAATCATGAGCAAAATAGTGTTATTATTTTGCACTTTACTTGCATAAAATGGCATGTTTTAGTATTTCATAATTATTTTACTAAAACCTTTGTCAAAATATCAACTAACTTTATACTCATTTTAGAAACTTCAGTCAAACTATTTTTTTTATATAGAATTATAAAGTTATCAATAAATCCAGTAGGACACGCAAAGATCAAGGATGAATATTACTTCTAAAAGCTATTTTATTTTATTTTCATATTTTAAAAAAGGTTCTTTATTTACTTGAATGTTAGGAGTTGAACTTTTAGCAGCCTAAGTACTCCATGGGCAATGTTAATTTGATTTATTTAAGTTTATGTTATTCTTATTTGTTACCTATTTTATTCTTAATTGAGAATTCTTTTTCAATTAAACTCAGTGTCTCTTTGACATGTGACTTCTGTTCACAGCTGAATTGTGGGTCAGGGACTGAACCAGTTCACGTTTGACCGAGAGAACAACAGAGATAAAAAAAAAAAAAAAGAAAATCGAAGGAAAACATTGTAGCATGGAGGCTGAGAAAGACAAACAGAAAACTTTGAAAGCACAAAGATTTTAGGTAAAAGAGAGACTGAACTGATATTGTAAAAAATATAGTATAACATGGGTTAAAATAAATACATTTTGTTTTTGACAATACTAAAAAAAGTTTTGTCTTCAAGGAAAAATAAGAATGAATTACTAGATTTGGTTTCCACTTTGACGTGTTTCACGTTGATTCTCTGTTGCTGCAGCTCCGTCTGTCGTTGCAGTCGTTTGTCTTGTGTTGCGCCTTGTTTTTTTCTGAGATCATCAATTATTGTTCACCTGGTGATAATTGGCCACTCATTATCTAACTATCCATCCTCAGTTTTTCAAACCTTCTTTAGAATATGTATGTTTTTATGTATTTTTTCCCCCCAGAAAACATATTTTATCTTTTAACAATGTAGATTAATTTAAAGAATCATTACATGAGTGTGATTTACTAAACATTTTTTCTGTCTGGAGTAAAATCTTGGTCATAATTAATTCTACATTAATTAATTGTAAAGTTCCAAGGTGATTGTCTTCTAATAATATTAGCGTTTAACAAGTTTAAGTTGAGAACTGAGAATTAAATTTCTAGGAATCTCTTATAGGAAACATTAACATTGTTAACGCATCAGTGGTGCACGTTTGGCTCCACCTGGTGTCACTGCCGTAGACTTACACCTACGTAAGACCGTTTTCACAATATTTTCTTATCCCAGATAATTCACTTAACAACTCTGCACACATCCATATATCGGTATCAGAGTTATCATTTTCTTATAGGCTCACACTGTACTGTGTGAACTGCATTAAAAAAAACAGTTAAAAAACAGGAAAACACAAGTTAAATAAATAACTTTATAAAACAATCAGACATTAACTGTACAACAATTTCACAAGTTAAGGAAGAAAGGTTCTATAATAGTTGAACAAAACATTTAAAGTTAGCTTAATTATTCTGGTTGTTCTCTTTCTGCTTCTCCAATTCCAGTCTTTCTCGACCAAACTCGATCACCAGTGGTTTTCCAAGCAGCCGATATCCATGGATCAACTGCAAAGCACTCTGAGCTGTTTCAGGGTCTGTTCAAAAAAATAAAACAAAAAAATACTATGTCAACTGAACCACTTCATTCAGTGTTTTTCTGTTTGTTTTCATTTTTTTGAGAGAGTAGAAAGGTGACGTTTCTGACCTGACAGAGTGATGAAAGCCTGACCCTTCATTCTTCCCGTCAATAACTTGTAAATAATAGCTGGTCCGTTCTCTGGCTCAAACCTGGAAAACAGCGCCACCAGCTGGGCCACCGAGGCCTGTGCACTGAGGTTCTTGACACAAAGCACCTGGTGAGAAGCATAGCAGTCATTTCTGTAAACTTTGTAGAATAAAGTAAAGAAGGACACCCTTTACCTTCGAGGGATTTCCTGGCTGGTAGTTATGGAACCTTGGAATACTTCGGATCCGGTCATCGGACTCACGGTTCTGTAGGATTTCCTCATTTGTGATCTTGTCAATCTGGCCCCTGAGAGTCAGTGGATCTGCTGACGCTGTCTCTGACGTTCTTCGCAGGCTTCCGATTGGCTGATTTATTTGCACCTTCAGTTGAGCATCCTGCTGTGGTCTTTCCTCCTCCTGGTCCAGACTTTCAGTCTGATGATGCTCTTCTACCGTCTCAGTTCTTGACTCAGATTGTCCAGCCTGTTGTACTGACTGATTCTCAGTCCTATTGTCTGAGTGGTCGGTTTTTGTGTCACATGACTGGTTGGATGAAGTTCTGTCCGTTGATAACTGTACTGTTGTCTCCACTGGAGAAACATCACTGAAAACATCTCTGTACAGAGAGCCCATAGGATCCGAAGTCGTCGCCCCCTGCTGACCTTCCTGGGCAACTTCATCTGTTTAGAAAAATTCACATTTTGCACTCGCTGATTAACATAAAAATTACTGCTAAATATTTTCAAAGACAAACACATGGTAAATGTTGCATAACATACAAATTTTTTTATGACTTAAATTGGTTGAATTAGTGTCATTTTCATATTTTTCCCAACATGTTTGTACTTTTTATGTCCTTTTCTGAAACACTGAGCTCTTTTATATATAATACTGATCAAATTCAGGCTCTGTACCTCGGTGGTAAAGTGAGGTGAGAAAACCCAGACGATCAGTTCCCTGAAATAGCGCTTGCTCAATTTCCATCTCCCGCCGTGAAAGAGCTCTGCTGCTGGCAAAACGCTGTGGGCGAGAAAGGATCTCGGCCCTGGCTTCAATCTTGTCCTTGATTATCTGAAGACGCTGCTGCCTCTCCACTGGAGCTGCACACACACCGTGTGACTGGGACAGTGAAAATATTTGAGGGAGTGATGAGTTTTTGATGGTTCAATGCCTCTCTTTTCATATAACCTTTAAAAGTCACTCTGGCTGAGAAGACTTTACCTTTCCCACCACGTCTTGAGCATCTCTGCTCTGCCAAAGCTTGATCTCTGCCTCTGTTAGACCCAGCTCCCGTAGGCTGGTCAGCTCTTTCTCGCCATCCTGCAGGGCCTGGAACTGGGAGAGACTCCTCACACCGGCCGCCTTGTCACCAAATGGCCGATAAAGTGCAGCGGGAGCAAAACACTGCCTTTTGGCTAAACATCTGTGGCAGACAATTATACAGGGGCTATTGGTGTGCTTCGTTATGGCCTTAAAATTACATTGTCATGGACATGTATTTCCTTATGCAAATTGTAGGAAACGGATGAAACAAGGCTGGTTTTGACCTTTCTACGTCCACATCAGTGTCGAGCTGCTGCAGCAGGAGGCTGTGTAGCTGACGCTGACCCTCTGTTTCCTGCTCCTCCAGTAAAGGACCATCCTCACAGGGCTGTCGACTTACTCTGACACATTTAACACAGAGGTGACATATGTCAGAAGGGTTGGACCTACATTTTAGTGACCAATATTTAAAATAAGAGGGCAGAACAAAAAGATAGATCCGCCGGTTGGCTGAAAATACACATCATCAGATAAAAGCAGAAATTTATTAAGAATTAGGTTTATTTTTCTCTATAATTATTTAGTATTTCGTATAACAGAGGTTATTATAGTTTCACAATGGTAAATGTGCTGAGAGACGCCCCCGCTATCTTAGCTTAGCTTTACAACAAACGATATTGTAAAAGCGGTGTCCTACGATAAGAGAGAATTAATCTTGCAAAGAAAATATAAGGCCGATTCAATAAATGTTTTGACTATTTCAACCTTCAATAACAGCTGTTTCTGATATGAAAGACAACACTTCAGCCAGAGTTTTGTTTACCTTCGCATGCTGCCACCTTTCACTTCCGTTTCCGGGGAATGGAATCATGGGAACTATAGTGCTGTGACGCCACGAAAGAAAAAAATGAAACCATTTTATTTCAAGTTTTTTATAATGTACTATGAAATAAGTGAAATAGTAAAACTTAATATTATTAAATTGTGTTCAATTTATAAAATTAGATATTTTTTGGAAATATTTTAGTATTTGTTAAAATACAACCAGACACAAAATATTAAAATATTATTATTTAAATATTGTATTTCTCGATTGAAATGTTTTTAAAGATTTGAACCGAGAAGTACCATATTTTATTATGTCTCACACGGCATTATTTGACCGGTTTTATATATTTCTAAATCTACAAGACGTTTTAATCGAAACAAAAAGTCAAAACAGAAGGAAGAGTACGAGCTATGTTAGGCTAACCGTGACGTCTCCCGCCACATCATTAACTTCAAAATATAAACTATTGGCCCATGATGATGATACTGAATAATACAAACAAAATATTATTTTAAAGAAACATCATAACCCTAATAGGCTAAAAATGTAACAAATATCATATACTACATATCCTTAAAAATGTTGTACAACGCAGGTGAGAATTTATCCATATTCAAACATATATCACTGGCTAATCCCCCCATTAGCGGTTTTTATTGTGTTGATAACACAGCTACTTTAAATTAGCAGACACTTTACTAGTAATATTATTAAAAAAGAATCATAAGTATGCCTGCAAGATTTATAATGTACAAAAATGGCCATACGTGTACTTTTAGAACAGAAAATACCTGACACAGGTGATTCACCCTACCCAAAAAGTTACATTGAATTAAACAATATCTGTCATGTGACAAATCTGCTTATAAATCCCTGCGGAATGGACCCTGAATGCACCACGCCCTGCTCTGTTAAGGTGTGGCAGTCCATCGCACAACTTCCTGTTGTTGCTGTTTTCATCCCTCATATTCATATATATGTATATATATATATATATATAATTGTTCAGTCATGTTGAAGAACAGCAGCAGCAGCAGCACTGACCAACCTT
Organism: Paraplagusia blochii; assembly: GCA_016785265.1. NCBI lineage: Eukaryota > Metazoa > Chordata > Actinopteri > Pleuronectiformes > Cynoglossidae > Paraplagusia > Paraplagusia blochii. The sequence continues at coordinate 117,271 of JAFBJS010057811.1, forward strand.
ACACCGACTCCCTGATCCCAAGCGCCCGCACCCCTTCCCTGCCCTCCCCACCCAGTTTTAGTGTCCTCAATTAGCCTGCTGGGTGACGTCAGGAAGGTGACATGGGTGCCTGTGTTCACAATGAGTCGCAGCTTCAGCTCCTTCTTCTGCTGCAGCGTTACATGCAAGCAGGGAGGAAGGAAGGAGGGAATGTATGCGTGAAATGTGCTAAATTAATCTGGCATTTTCTGCATGATTTGTGCAGCAGCTGCAGCCTTCTCCTCCACACTGTACCTCCTGTGCTGCTGCTCTCCTCCTCCGCCTCCTCCCCTGTTCTCCTCTCTGTGCGTTTCTGCAGGGCTGCGCAGCTCCTGACTGACAGAGAGATGAGGGGTGGGGACGCAGGGTGGGGTCACAAGCAAGGGAGAGGCGGAGGAGGAACAGGCAGAGAGAGAGAGCCCAGCCCTTCAATACACGGCAACAACACACCGATACAGAGACACAGAGAGGGACACAGAGACAGAGACGGAGACACCGGACTGGTGGTGGTGTTCAAGCAAAAAGAGCAAAAAAGGTGGAGTCTCCTCCTCTTTCGACGCGTGGGATCATCTGAACACTGACTGTCAAGGTGGAAAACTAGGCTCCCCCACCCTTCTCCTCCTTCAACCAGCCCTCTCCTCCTCCAACACTTCTGGTCCTGATACACAGCTGCTTCCCCCCAAAAAAACAGGAGACCCTCTGCTCCTGCTACTGCTGCTCCACCCTTCCACCTTCTCCTCCTCCTCCGGCTGCTCCTGCAACCGAGATGCACACGGAGACCAGAAACAAGAAAGTAAGTGCGATTGACTGACACAGAGAGCGAGTGAGTGAGAGAGAGAGAGAGAGGTGTGCTCACAGAGAGCGAGAGCTGCTGCCACTGACAGATCAACATGTGCCACATATGGATGTCACGGAGACCGTGTGCATGTGCGTGTGTTTGCGCGCGCGCTCGTGCAGGAGGAGATGGCCGGTTTTATTTTGCACTGAAGTTGTCCAGCAGTGACCTCATTGCGTTTGCAGGAGAGGGAGAGAGGAGAGTGGGGAGAGAGAGAGAGAGAGGAGCAGTGTGTGAGAGAGAGGGAGAGAGAGAGAGAGAGTACGTGCACGTGCGCGCGCCTACGCGCGAGGTCGGTTCGGGTTCACTTTTAAATGATCTCTGTCAGAGGAGAGACAGAGAGAGGGGAGCATGAGAGGAAACGGAAGAGGCTCGAACTGCAGCTCTGTAGGACTCCATCTTAGCTTTTAAAGGGCCAGTAGCCCCATTCTGGAGCGCGTGCCCGTACGTGCGCACGCATGTAGATTTCTATATTTGCAAGGACACTCAGGCATAATGTATTCCCTGGCAACGGACACTAAACTTAGCTACTGTACCTTGATTAAAGCTGCAGTACCGCTGTATTTCCACCAGGAACTTTGAAAGTCTGGGGACTTGTTCAAGGGCATGGAAAGGTCTGACCCACAAGCTTGACGCCAGTGGACGACGCAGTTGTCAGTTTGCTCGGGAAATGTATAAAGTTCTTCGTAATTGTATAACATTATATGTTTTCATACCTTCTCTTACCGTTTGTTGAGGAAGTTGACGATAGTTTTTGGGGAATTAGTACAGTATTATCACAGTGTCATCATCCACTGTGGTTCTGCTTCACAGTATTTTGTTTAATAGTGGGGACTATTCTTAAAAATCACCTTTTATTTATTGCTCAAGTGTCTTATTGACGTCCTACGACAAAAACAACAACAAAACCCAGCATTGACTTGTTGTCGTTGGTAGGATTGTTCTCTCAGAATGTCATACCTCCAAAGCAGCAATTGTTCACCTGGTTCCCAGGAAGTTTTGGAATGAACCAATGTCAAAACACTGTAATTACAGCCAGTAATCATATCGTTTCACATGTTCAAAGACCAGTAATGATTATGCAAATAACTTTGTGTAAAGTGACAGTGATCATGGCACAATAGTCATGGTACATTTATAGAGTCCTCCTGGTAGAGACGCTGTGAAGTGTCTTCACATCAGAACAGTCCAGTACTGAAATGGTTAAAATGGTTAGATTTCTAAACTGCCTTTTGTCAAAGTCTCCACTCAGTGTCAACAAAACCACATTAGACCAGTGCTTCTCAATTATTTCCTGTTACGCCCCTCCTAGCAAGAAGAAAACTCTCAGCGGCAACTATAAATAATAGTATTTGTCTATAAAATAGTTCTAGCTACACCTCTGCATAACATTGTATCCTTGTTAATGTAAACAAAACAAAAAGAAAGAGATATAGTCCAACTTACAAGGATGTGTAATTACACTTTATTGTAGTACAGCAGAAAAAAGTATGTTCCCCAGGGTCACACACGGCCCGTCAGCATCGCACTGTGCCTCCACAGAGGGGCCCGCCCCACTATTTGAGAAGCACTGCATTAAAGAGATATATCACCAATTAGTGCTGGTCCTCACTATTTTACACCATCCTACGAGATGTAGTTCCCTAATGTTCTGTTCGCCTGTTTATTTTTTATGTTGTTTTCCCTGTTTTTGTTCTAAAATGCACCGCTCTCTACTTCCTCCTTTGTTCACTTCACGTCTTTGGTTCTCTGGAAAGTTTGTTTGCTTTTTCATAACCAAGCTCTGTCACTTTCAGTTTCACTTCTTGGTCCGTCTCCCACAACGTCCTGTGAACATAGTTCCGAAACTTTGACAAACTAGACTGAAGGTCTACGCTCTACTCGTCTGAATAATCAGTTGTCATCAAATAAGGACAAATAAACAAAAAAAAACTGCACAGACGTGGGTAAACATTGAGGTTTACTGGCTGTAGCTACAATGCTAATGTCTTATTCAATCGATGAAGTTCCAGTAGCAGGGAATTTTGGAGAAACTGAACTGAGTTTGCAATTGGGTCATTTGGTAAAAGTCCTAAAAATATATGCAAATAACTGAAAAATACCTGTTAGTTCCAAAAAGCCTCAGGTTCCATCTCTCTTGGACTATTAATAGTTGCTGTACACACAAAGTTCTTGGTATTACTTTCAGCAGGAAAAACACATATACAATACTTGCCATTGCCAACCGTACCTGGAGATGAATTTACTTACTTAGTGTTCCAGAACAAAATATTCCTAGTCCAGTGTTTTTTTCTCATCAGTGCTAATTCTAGTGCAAAAACAGCACAGTTTACAAATCTGCACACTTGAACCTGTTCCCTATGACAATGAACAATGATTATTAAGGATGTCTGATATTAATCTCGACGATTGATGGATATTTAGATAGGTAGAACTTTATGAAACCCTCGGCAGAGTCCTTCAGGAAATTACGGATTTCCTGAATCCATAATTTCAACTTAATTTCTGACTCCGATCAACTGATACAATATATGCATCCACTTGCCCCAAACACTGAGGTTCTCCAGCCTATTTGTCAAAACTGCCTCGTAATCTGCCTCGATTTTGGTTCTATTTTTTTTCAGTGATGGCTTCTCGGTGTTCTGGTATTGTCTTTGGTCATTTGTAGTTTGTTATCACAAGTGAAAAACAACATCTGTTCAAAGGAACAATGGTCCGAGTGTTTTTAATCTTGCCCTGTGCCTGTGAGGTTATGACTGTGGTGGACTTGTGACACAGCTGTGTGCTGGGGGTCCGGCTGACCCCTGTTATCTAAGAACTGATACCGGATACCATGTGGACCTGGTCCAACCTGCGGCCGGGCTAATCAGGTCAGACTGGGACACGTGGTTCTGGATCATTGTCTTTCTTCTTATTTAGGTAATAGTGTGTTAACAGGAAAATGGGTCTAAGAGCCCAGTCACCCTTGGTGACCCACATGGTTTTAGAAAGTTTAGACCTCGAAACTTCATCATCGCCACTGTAACTGAAGGATTCGTGGTTGTTGTGAGGTCAGAGGACCTGGTCATAAGAGTCCCTGGAGGACTTACCCCTGCCAGGGGCAGCAACCACATTACTCAGAGGCAAATCAGCTTAAACTAACTCTAAACTTTAAACAACACAACTCTGAGACAAAGGCAATGTTTTGGTTTATGTGTTAACTAGTAACAAGTCAATATTCATAATTGCATTTTTGCCCAGAAAAATGTTGTTTTATGCACTTCTGCCTCCATTGTCATTGCCAACTACCAGTTGTGTTAGTCGGGGGCCATTATTAGACAACACTATGGTTTGTTTCAGTCCCAAAAAGTCAGCAATGACGACAGCAGAATAATAAGAGGTGTTCAAGAAGCTCAAATCACCAGTTCTGTGAATGGGCTTTGATTCAAGTGCCACAATGGCGAGTTTCCTGTAAAAATCCTCTTGAAAACAGCCCTTCGTTCTCTGTATCTCATTCGTTATTTTAGCTGTACATCCATTCATTCATCTCCATCCGCTTTCCTTACCAGCTCACAGCGACAGCCTGCACCACCCAAATCACACTGCACCATACTATGAGCCTTCCTGTGGGTGGTGAGCCCACGGGAAGTTATGTCGGTCGGGATGGTGCTGTGATTGGAGCACCTCAGTGGCAACCTGGGAGCTGGTGGATTAGAACCTTGAAGGACCCTAGCCATATAAACAGTTATAGAAAAAAATGATTAGACCACTCTGCTGTTTTCTTCAATTCCTTGTTCATCTTAATGCCTTGTTCCACTAAAGGTTTATCACCTGGGGGAAAC
>JAFBJS010057811.1:125316-150947 GCA_016785265.1 Paraplagusia blochii
ATCTGTCTTCTTTAGCTTTTTCTCCAAACCTTCCTGTCTGTGTTGTCCCTCTAATCACCTCATTCCTGATCCTGTCCATCCTTTTCTCTCCTAAAGAGAACCTCAGCATCTTTTACTGCCCCACCTCCAGCTCTGTCCCTGTCTTCTGCCTATTGGTAGCGTCTCTAAACCAGGCATGGGCAAACTAAGGCTTGAGAGCCGGATGCAAACCGTTTAGCTTAGTAATCCGTCCCACCAAACTTCTCCAAAATAATACAATTATTTGTATTGCGATTGTATTTCTTGTTTTTTTTTTCATGCAATACATACATTACAATACATTCCCCTATGTCTGGAATGCCTTACAATTTATCTTAGTTCTCCTGAACTCGGCTTCTACCTGGTCTGAACTCAGCCCCTGTGTCCAATTTTAGGACCAAATGTCTGAGGAAATAAATGTCCAATTGGGTTTCAGTTTTGACAACATCTACTGTAATTCCGCAGAAAAATAATAAAACCTAAAACAAAAACCATGATTTTTAAGATATTGCTGTAACTAAAAGCAGATGCATTTTGAAAAAATGGTTCAGGAAAAGAATAAATACATCGCGTTGATACAACATTGTAACCAACACTGATCATTCCCAAGTATTTATTAAAGCAATAACTCAACAACATTTCTCCCTTTGGAAACAATAGGTGTAATCATGGGCGAAAAATAAAAACTATTCATCAAACTTTGCATAAATAGAATACCATTGTTTCTAAATGGACAACGGAAGGAAGTGTTTATCAAAACCTCAGAGAAAGAAGATCCAAAAGTAATAAAACATCTAAATGGAGAAACTTCAACCATAAATAAGTAATAAGTGGCATTCCATTTTCTTTATGTTAGCCACTGTGCGGTAATGGTATGCCTCATAATTTATGCTACACCTTGGCGTCGGGGGCAGAGCGGAGACATTACACTCACTTTGGGCTTCATTAAATTTTCTCCAGGAAGAAAAGTGAATATAAAAAGTCAGTGGAAAGTCATAAAAAGGCAAATTCTACTTGAACTGAGAAAGGACACAGAGGTGTCACCTGTAGACACTGAGTTGAGACCAACAGACAGTCCCAGGACGAAGGTAAACATCTGATATACAGTTGCATTAGATGATAGGTTTCGTCAATCAAACGTCTCTATTCTGCATGTACTTTTTTATATCCTTTAGATAAAATTCTTTGTTGAAGCCTCTTAATCTGAAGGGTTGGTGTCTTTATGAATGCATCAAACTCTGCTCTTGCAAACCTAGCGTATTTTCACGACTAAGGCGTACATAAAAGTCTTTCATTTCCTTCAAAATGTGCGCTGCGCCATATTGTGCAGTGCCCCTTGTGTGTTGTATGTTGTTGTAAGGGGGACGTAGTAGAGGACACCATGAGAACGTTAAAGGGAGAAGTGTGGGCGTTGTTTTGCTCCCGCTCTATTTTTAAATACGCACACTTGTATGCTTGTGTGTGTGTGTGTTGTTGTAAGGCGGACGTAGTAGAGGACACCATGAGAACGTTAAAGGGTGAAGTGTGGGCATGGATGGTACATAAAACCCGCGCCCTATAATCGGGTGTGCCTTATGCTCTTCTTAGTACAGTGCGCCTTATGGTCGTGAAAATAATGGTGCTGATTCTGGGATCATGATCACTGATCAGTGGATTGGTTCTGTTGCTTCTTGTTCTGGTGCTGGTTCCCATGGTGTGAACAATTATGGTGCTCAGAATTTTAAATTCCTACATGCTGCTGTAAATGGCTTCTTGCAGCGTTTGGACAAAGTTCAACGTTTGCTTCCGTTTACAGGATCTGGCTGGAGATATATATATATATATATATATATATATAAAGGGAATATGGGTGCCGTCCCTTTTTCCTCCTTTTTCCCTCACTGGACAGCCTTGCTTGGGCTGAACTGCCCCAAGGCTTTAGGTCTATTTATAGAGACTCAGTCATAGTGTTTACACGGTTAAGGCAGCACAGAGTAGAGCTGGAGCCTTCGCCTGTCGTGGAACCAAAACCCAACCCTTAAAAACTGGATGTTTTCATCTGTTCAAACTCAGTGCAGCTGAGGTGGAACTCCAAGATTGATTTGATGTGAGAATCAAAAGTGAACGTCAACATCAACATAACATCAGCAACAGCACTGCACAACCTTATGACCACGGGCACAAAGTCACAAATCACAGGACTCATCAAGTCTAAATTAGACCACGTCAGGTGTTATCACCCTTGTAGGGTTTGTCTCGGTCTGTCAACAAAATATTTCCTTATCCCACTTCTGTTGCCAGGTCAGATCATTGGGTCCAGGTGAAAATTGTAGATGTATGTAAGATCTGAGAACATATATGTTAGTTCACAGTGAATATATGTAAGATCTGAGAACATATATGTTAGTTCACAGTGAATATATGTAGGATCTGAGAACATATATGCAAGTTCTGACTACTTATATGTAAGATCTAAGGACATACTGTATATGTTAGTTCAGAGTACATTCATGTAAGATCTGAGAACATATATGTTAGTTCTGAGTACATATACTGTATGTAAGATCTGAGAACATAAATGTTAGTTCAGAGTGAATATATGAAAGATCTGAAAACATATATGTTAGTTCATAGTGAATACAGTATGTGTAAGATCTGAGAACATATATGTTAGTTCTGAGTACATATATGTCAGTTCTGAGTACATATATGTTCATGGGACATGTGAAAGGACATATATGTTAGTTCACAGTGAATATATGTAGGATCTGAGAACATATATGCAAGTTCTGACTACTTATATGTAAGATCTAAGGACATATATGTTAGTTCAGAGTACATTCATGTAAGATCTGAGAACATATATGTTAGTTCACAGTGAATATATGTAAGATTTGAGAACCTATATGTTAGTTCAGAGTACATATACTGTATGTAAGATCTGAGAACATAAATGTTAGTTCAGAGTGAATATATGAAAGATCTGAAAACGTATATGTTAGTTCATAGTGAATACAGTATGTGTAAGATCTGAGAACATATATGTTAGTTCTGAGTACATATATGTCAGTTCTGAGTACATATATGTTCATGGGACATGTGAGATCTGGGAACATATATGTTAGTTCAGAGTGCATATATGTAATATCTGAGCACTTATATTCTGCAAATACATATGCAAGGAAGATTTGACTACATACTAGTAAGTTCTGAGTACATATATTTGCAAGATCTGACAACTAACATGCAAGTACATATACAGTATGTACATACAATATATGTAGGATTTAAAAACATGTATAATTTTGAGAAAATATATGCAAGTTCTGAGTACATATATAATAATTCTGAAAAACATATATGTTAGCCTGGGGTACATACTATATTTGTAAGATTTAAGAACATATTTTTGACTTCCTAGAACATATATGTGTTCTGTATGAGTATCAACCCCTTGAGACATCAGACTTCTCTGTCTGCTTTTATTCCTGTTCTGACATGACCGACACCTCAGCCCATTTCCTGTTCCTGTTCATCACAGTTCATCGGTCTTGACCCATCGAGGTGTCAACCATTAGTGCGTATCTCACCGCAGCCTCGCGTGGCTTATGCTCGCAGTGGTGGCGCCCAGACTCTTTCAGCATAAACTGTATCTGCCCGAACAGTGGGAACGAAGATCTAAGTTTATCTGAAGGTCATGAAGCTGCTGAGAGATTGTCGTCACATGAGCTTTAGAAGCCACAGCTCCGTTAAATGTGCGTTTTTTCCCCGCTCTCGTCCCTCGACTCGTTTGTGTTCTAACGTCGTCTTTTCTCTTTTTCTATTTCCTGAGATTTCAGTCATGTGTTAATAATGGTTTTTCTCTGCTGCTCCATCCTCAAATTGTTTATGCGCTCTGAGCCAAATATGTCTGAAATAATACCCGTTTGGAGACTTTTATTCTGCAGATCCTCAACTGTTATTTCTTTATTCGGTGGAATTGGCCACACAGGATAGAATAATTCCTGTTCATACTAAGTCAAAGTAAAGTGTGCAGCAGCCCATAGACGAGCTTTCTCAATCATTTAGAGCGGTAATGTGTGAAGTTTGAGTCTGAAAACGTTTGCACTGCACCGCCACAGAAACCACACAGGCAATTACATGTATAAACATACACGGCATGTGGACGTGGTGTAGGCCGACGTGTAAACGTGTCTGTGGTTGTGTACGTTAGATTAAATATACAGCAATTTTGAGGTTGTTATTTGGTATATTAAGAAAAACAATTTGTGTACTTGTGCTACTGAATAAAAGTCCAAAATATACATAAAACCAAGATGGTGCTTTTTTTTAACTTTTTAACTTTTTTTTGTATTTTCTTTATCCTATCATTTCCCAAAGGATATTCTTGAGGGATTAATTAAGTTTTATCAAGCAAAGTATCCATCTGAGTAACTTAGACGACTAAGATAGTTGCTATACAGAGCTGTTAAGGCACAATAAAGAAGCCAACGCTAAACAGTCCTAGTTGCAAACGCAGCCAAAAGATGAAAAATGTGCGACTTATAGTCCAGAAAATAAAGTGTAAAACCCTGTGACAAATCTTATTTGTAAATGTGGGCTATATAAATAGAATTTGATTGATTGATAACATGTTTTGGTTTTTGGTCAAATTTTGAATAAAGGCTTAGATCCTTGTGTCAAACTCGAGGCCCGGGGTCCAAATGTGGCCCGCCAATTCACTTAATATGGTCTGCAGGAGCTTACAAAGAAATGTCTACGTAGCAAAGTAACATGTATTAATAGTGTATAGTGTAGTTCCTTCTCCACAGTCTTCCATTTGCAAGCGGCCCTTTAAGGGAACTGTATTGCTGACGTGTTTGACACCACAGCCTTAGATAGAAGAGATTAGGACAAAAAAGTAACTAATAGCTCAATATTGGCTCCTAAGATCAAGGCTAATAAAGACATAAAAACTCAGCAGTATCAACGGGAGCAGCTCAATGTGAGACGTAGATACACAAACAGTTCCAATCCCCTGACTGATGTGTCGATTGTGAAACACGAGTCTACCACTCAACAGTTCGCCTGTCATTGATCAACTGACTCACAAAGTCATGATTGCAGTCGTAAATCTGCCGTTTTTAGCCCCTTAAACATTTATGCAGCTGTTTTTTTTTAATGCCTGTAATGACACAAAACCTAATACATGGATTTACGCAAACAGCTGTTTGTGTGAATGTAGATATTTAAGGCAATCTCTTTGTGCTGGGACAAATTAAGTCTGTCTTCTTCACTTTTCCCCCAGGACCACTTTATTTCCTCGCCCAGGGACCGGCAGCTTCTGCTTATTTAATGTTCTGTCTGTGACTGGGGCTTAACTAAAAGTTACATTCAGTTCATGTCACGGTCATGTTCGGACTAAAATGTCACGGTCAGCTCCGGGATCTAGAGATTAATAATATACATGAGAAGACAAACAGAGGGAAACTCTGACTCTGGGAAAAATCACCGAGTTTAAAAACCTTTCAACCTGAATCTGCTGAGTTCATAACTGGAGTTTATTCTCAACTATAAATGTTACAGTGTTAAAGTGAACAATTCAACGCCTGGTCACGGTTATGGTTTCAACACAATGTTAATTACTAGCAATTTTGTTAGTGGGAAGAAATGGTCTCAGTTGTCACTGCTATTTTTAACATTATCCAACCCAGAAACGAGCAAACTTCAGCCCTGGGTTGAATTTACCCCAATACATGTCCAAATTATATTATTAGTTTACATTGTTTTTGTATTATTCTGCTTCTTTCCTGCAATTTTTCCAATGGTTGGCAAAGAAAAAAGATAAAAACATTTTAGTCACAAGAATGTTCCACATTTCATCTCCTCTTCTTCAAATTTTAGGATTCATTGCGGCCGACAAATCAAAAAGTTTGCCAATTTTCTGTTAATGCCTGTTGATAACTTCATCTTGTATTTCCATTATCAAATATGTTCAATATATATTGTATATCCTGGACTAAAAAGTTGCACCAATGCCATTTAGCGGCTGGGAATTTTCAGAGATGCAGCAGCAGCAGGTACAGGTACATGAGCCTAAAGTGGCCTCTAGTGGAGGTCAAAATAACAAATGTTTGAAAGGTGATATTTCTTAATAATATTTAATGACACAGTACAAGTCACAAACACAAAGAATAAAAAAGTGTGGCTTATAGTCCAGAAAATCATTTATATATCTATAGATTGATGTTGCACTAAAGTTCTAGGCCATATGTGGGATCTTTTGACTTGTGGACCACAATTGGTCTTCAAATATGTCCTGAGGGCCGGGTCGGAAACAGATAGATGACGTGTCCATGTGAACTAAGATAAATAACTGTGAAAATGTGTCCATTGCAGGGAAATGGTTTTCATTAAATCACAATACAAACCAATTATGTACTGGTTTGACAAGCTGGATTGGCTAATGCTAAACGGGCTGCATCCGGCCCCCGGGCCTTAGTTTGCCTGTCCTCGGCCTACACCTGACCACGTGACAAACTGTCGACCTGAATCTGACATCACCTGAGGAAATGGAGATTATATTTAAAGTAACATTTATACAGTTGAAAAACTGCTCTGTGTTTTAAAATCAGGTTTAGGATTAGGATTATCTTTTCAGTGGGATTTAAGTCCATGAAATTCTTCCTACTTCTCAATTTCAATAATCTGGAGACGTAGAAGCTCAGTGTCACTGAGAGTGTGTGTTCATTATGAGAGGGTTGAGTTAATGTGTCTCTCGTGGGAATGAGTAGTGTGTGTGCGTGTGTGTGTGTGTGTGTGTGTGTGTTTGACACACATTCCCAGTGTGATTCTGTGAATGGCTTCATGGATTTCTGTGTGTGTGTGTGTGTGTGTGTGTGTGGAGATCTTGGCTGTGTCACCTCAGATTAGGCCTTGATGCTGCTGATGGTGGTGATTGTGGTGGAGGTGGTGAAGAGTGACCTCCTCCACACCCTTCCACCCTCAACAACCTCGCTACAGTCATTATCAAGGGGGGGTGGATACATGGGGGGGTTGCGTTGCCATGGCAACTGTGACAGTGCTGCCAAAATGGCCACTCTGAAAAGACGAAGAAGAGGGGAGGAAAAAAAAAAGAAGGAAGGACGTGGGAGGGGAAAGCTGGGGGTTGGGTCTGGTTGGGTGGAGGAGGAAGATGAGGATGGAAAGTCTGAAAGTGAGAGTGTGGTCAAGGAGATGAAGGTTGTGGCACCGACAGGCATCTGTGAAGGACGGCGGTGATGACGGAGACAAGATCTGATGACCAGGTCACAGCTATTGATGGAAGATTATCTCAGGTGATGATTGGAAAGTAGAGCAACAACAATCTGGAGGCTGTGAAATCAATCAATCAATGGAGAGATTTTGTGTTTGGACTAAAAGGTCTAGACCAGATGTCAAACCCATTTCAACAGAGGACCACGTCACCAATGCAGGTCCCCTGAGCCAGTAACTGAGAACCTTTGAGACTGTTACCACCAAATTTACCAGAAGATGCATTTAAAAACCTATATTTTTTTCTCATTGACCATCATGGCACCTTTTATGCAGTGTGACTTACGGGTTTGGCGTTGTGTTTACTGACCTCGGCCACTCAGAAGTCTATCAAGACTTTGGTAAGGTCCGAACCCGCACCGCTTGATGGATTGTCGTAGGATTACCGCCACTGTAGTCAGGTGTGTTCGGACAGCGCAGAGCATCAGTGTAATATTATGGTGTGTGTGTAAGGACCTTAAAATGTCAGATTCATCAACGTACAGCTAAGTTTATCAGGCAATAAAAGTCAGTGTCACTTCAGGCCACACAGATTCAACTAACAGGCCACATTTGGGCCACGGGCCTTGAGTTTGGGGCAGCGGTGGCCTAGTGGTTAAGAAACTGGACAGCTGAGAAATTTTGATGAAACTCATTTACGACATTTAAAAGTCATTCCTTCATCTTCTTCTGCTTGTCCGTTGCTGGGTCGCAGGGGCAGCTGGCACTAGGGCTGGGTATTGATGCAAATTTTCTAAATCGATTCGATTCGATTCACAAGGTTTTGATTCGATTCAATTCACGATTCGCTTCGGTTTTCGATTCAGTTTTTGTCGTATCAATTATAGTTCGGTACCAACGTTATTCTCAGAAGAATCAAAGCTAAATTTGAAACTTAATCCATTTGCTAATAAAAAATGTATTTTTTTTTCTTCATTTATTTTCATCACAGATTTACTCAAGGCAGTCATATTAATCCATCATGCATTTTTTATTTAACATGACTTGACCCAAGATTACAAGGCAGACTCTAGTTTTAGATTTTAGTGCCATATTGTTTTTACATTTGTTTTTTACGTGCGAGAACCACGTAAATACGTAATCACCTGGGGTGCCTGAGTTCACGTAAAGTTGTTGGGAAAAGAAGGAAAAAAAGATCGATTTTTGGATTTATGAATCGATATCGTCCTATTAAATGAAAAAAAAAATCGATTAAAACCGATTAATCGATTTTTTTAACCTTATGTGGGACTTATGTGGGTTGGGATGGTGCTATGCACAGAGCACCTCAGTGGCAACCTGGCAGCTGGTGGATTCTGAACCTGAAGCCTCACGGATCCTTGTCCGCTTCCTTAACCACCGGGCCACCACTGCCGACATTAAAAAGTCACAATTAGAGAAATTCTGGACGAGTTGTTCTGTCCATACACCAAGTCATTTTTTCCAGACCTTGAGGAGTTCCTGTCTTCCTTTTTCTCTCACGCTCACACCTGATGTGTCTGTTACATCAGAAGGACGAGCGGTGAATACAAAACAGGACTGTGTGACTGTGCTGTGTCTCTAAATCCTGTGTGTGCGAGGTTGTGTGTGTGTGTGTGTGTGTGTGTGTGTGTGTGTGTTTCCCTACACACACACATAATTGTTTGAGGTCAGTCCAACACTGTAACTACTTTGAATTTATTGTCAACTCTAGGGAAGTGCCTCAACCAGGGCTTTGTGGTTTTCACAGCAGACACGTCAGCGACGCGTGTGTTTGGGACATATGTACATTTGTCTTCTGTATCTGTGGAGAGTCTCGTCCATCCTGCTCTTTACGTCACAACTTCTTCTCCAGTCCAGGTTCTTACAACTTAACTTTTTAGATGTGTCTTGCATAAACTAAATACTTTTTGGACTCTCTAGTCCAGGCCCTGGCTATTATTTTGTCTCACGGGCCACAGGTGGTACTAAAATTTGAGTCAGGATCTGAAAGATTGAGTATTTCTGAGTATTGAGTATGAGTATTAAGATAAATCATGATTAAAGTATTGAATAAAGGCAAAATGCTTTAAGCTTCTTTAGACCATCTATTGGAGAAATGCTGGCTTTGCAGGGAAAAAGTTACGATAATATAAATTAAAAGTTGAATTTGGACAAGTCTGGCCGGATTAGAACGCCAGACGGTCCGCATCTGGCCCCCAGGCCTTAGTTTGCTAAAGCCAGAATCCTTTGTCTTAATGCAACATTGATACCAGGGACATTTTTACAGTAACGGTCTTAGAGCCCCAAGGGAATCCCAAAGCTACTTCATTTGTGGAACCACAACTCCATGGTACTTTCATTCTAATAACTGCTATGACTGTCTGTGGTCAATATACACCTAGTTGTGTCCTTTTCTGCACCAGTTCCTCCACTAGTTCCAATTCACGGCACAGGTTTCCTTTAGTAAAATCAGATTCTTTGAGGTTCAGTCCTCAGTGAATTCCCTGTAGTGTAAACGCACACATTTGGTCCCAGTCTCTATTTGCAGAATCTGGAGTTCTGTTCCTGTGTTTCCACTGTTACAGCTTGGTGTTGGTTTCTGCTGCTGGCTCTAATCCAGGAACCTGGTAATTTTGTCTGTTGTAGAAATGCATCCCCTGCCTGCAGAGAGTCTGGGGTTCGATTCTTTCAATAATTTTAGTCTCTTCAGTAAGTTGAAGAGTTTGAATAAAAAAAAAAAAACGTCTGCAAGATGCAAATGTAAAACTGTATCTCATTCTGTTGTTGTTCTTGCACAGTTAACATCTGACGATGAATCAGGCAAATGTTGATTAGAGGATTAGAAATTAAGGTGAAGCTTTTGCTTTGCCTAAAATGGAAGCTAATGCGAAAAGCTGCTTTGCGTGTGTTTCTGTGGGCAACTGTGTGTGTGTAACAGGGTGTGTAGGGAAGTTGTGCACAGTTTTGCGTCAGCTGGGTGTGGTGTGATAACAGCTATAGGCTGCTTCTTCACTCACAGTCTTTTTGTAGGTCTCTCTCTCTCCCTCCCTCTGCCAGATGGAGACACTCCCAGTGTCGCTTCACTGCATACACACACTCTGTACTTTGAGTGTCCAATAAACAGTGATAAAAATAAAGATATCTCCCTACGTTCTGCGTTACCACCAAGAGAACTGACGGTTAATAAATGGATCTTTCGGCTCCGTCGAGCTCGGTTTCACTCGCAGACATGTTTCGCAGACATGGGTCATGTTTGGCTGCGAGCCAGTCGGCAGCATCTGTCCGCCATAAAAGAGCCAATCAGCAGCAGGCATGAAGGGTCCACAGAGAGACACCCAATAATCCAGGCCTGAACAAGCCAGGTGCAAACACAAAAAAAGTCTGAAAAATCACGACAACATCTGCCAACCGAACCACAGCAGCGCAACATAGTCAGGGTTCGACGGTGAGCCGAGACCAAACAAGTTAATGAACGAGAAAGGGGGATTATCATTACTTTCTATTTATGCGAGCGGTTTAGCGCCTGTTTCGTCAGATTCATAGTGTTCTCTTTTTGGGTTTTTTCAGTAAATATTTATTATTTTATAACCACAAAATCATTGTATACAGTGGTGGGCCGTCAGGGCCAGCAAAGCCTTCTCTGCTGGCCTAAACATTCTCAGAAAAACACATTTATTCATACGTATTTTTAAATACAGTAGTATTGTTATTATTATTATTTTTTTATTAATATAAAAATATTTTTTACATTTAAAATCTTGGATACAAACACAGCCTGTTCGGGTTTACAGTGCTCAGACCAATCATGTCGCAAGATCGTGACATCAGGGCCATCTAGCTGGCCCTACGTAGAAGGCGTCAACCACTTGTCCACCGGCACAGTTAAATGTCAAAAATACTGAGAATAATTTATTTTAAATGCTCTAGAAATTAAGTGTTGCCTGATTAGTCTAGGAGGCGTATTAATTTGAGTGAAGGCCCGCCACTGATTGTTTATAATTTTAACAGTTTATTGACTAGAAACTGGATTAGCATTAGTGCAAATTTAAGAATAAAAGACATTTACTTGAATCAATTTATACTTTACTAAGATTTTAATACTAATTCTTTGGGCTTCGACTTGCGTACCCCAGGTGTTACTAAAATTTGAGTCACGCAGACCAGGCCAGCATCAGAAATACTTAGTATTGGTGCAAACTAAGATAAATGATTAGTCAAGTATTGAATAAAGGCTAAAATACTCATATACTTCCAGCCTCTGCTACACTATGTACAGGGAAATGTTAGCTTTGCAGGGAAAAGGCAGGAGGATCATTATATTATGAATAAAAAGTATGAATTGGACAAGTGTGGCGTCCTCATCTGGCCCCCGGGCCTTATTTTGCCCAGGTCTGATTCAGGAGGTAGTTCTAATCTGCTTTCATGGTTACCTGACTTACTTGCTTTACTTTTTTTTGGCTTAGGTTAACTAATGCTGGCCTACTCTTTGATAAGATAAGCTGTAGTTGTCCCTTAGTTGTTGTTGATTTACACAATAGACTAGTTATTATTACTGCAGCTCAGATAAACTCTGCGACATAAACCTTAAACGTGTCCACACTCAATCGCTTTCCCCCTTACGTCCTCTTTTTTTTTGTCTTTTTCTGCTTTCACTCTGTTTGACACCTGCCAACGGGACAATATGTTGTAACAGCACTGACCAATGACCCCTCTCATTGGGTAAACGTTGACCGTCGGAGCATGTATGACCACCGTCAGCTGTTTTTTCCCCCTTTTTACTGCAGTTTGCTCCAAGCTCAGAGGTCAGACCAGACTGTCCAGTTGGAGAAGGAGAGAAAAAAAAATCAGACCATAATATTACAGTAACATCTGTCTTGAAGGACATGTTAATGGACTGTGTTCAAGAGGTGGGCAGTCTGCGTCTTTGTTTTGAAAAACAGCTGGAAATTTGTTCAGACACAGTTCCAATGTTGTCCAGAAGGGGCAGACTAAGAAAAATGTTAACCCATCTAACAATTTTTTTTTTTTTTAATTAGCTGTGTGGCAGTGGTGGCTTAGTGGTTAAGAAAGCAGACTTAGGTCCACACAGCTTAAAGGTTCTAATCCACCAGCTGCTTGGTTGCCAATCAGGTGCTCTGAGCACAGCATCGCCCCCACCCACACAGTTTCCAGTGGACTCTCCAGCCACAAGAATGGTCACACTATGGTTCCGTGTGATTTGGGTGTCAGTGGTGGAGACTGATGCTCCTGCCAGCCAGTAACTGACAAGAGGATGAAGATGAATTAATGATTCTTTGCTATTTTTTACATTTCTCTTAGAATAGTTTTCCCTGAATAAAGAACTCTGGCCCTTTAAGAGTCTGCTGTGTGTTTGCAGTGGTGAAGGAGTGGTCATCGGGGAGTGGGACATGGATGTTTGTCTAGGAAGAGTGAGAAGATCCCATTGTTTGTTATACACTTAGCTACACACGGACATTCGCATCATTCTTTAAGGATTCCAACAAACATCTGCTCCCATCACTGGTCTGGTTTCTAAACTATTCTTCTTTTCTAACTTTCTTTCTTAGTTTCATCTTCTATAAATTCTCGTGGTGTCACTGCACACGTGTTTGGTCAGAACATTTTTTTTTGGAACATGACCCTCCAAAAAAAACTGCTAGTGTCATCTCTGTCACTTATTAACCAAAGCTTCGCCTCCTTCCACTGACACAGCCCTCCCTCTCTCACCCAGGGAAGAGTCCATATGGACAGGGGTGTTTCTGCCTGTGTGGGGGGGACATGGACTCCAGTTACAAGAGTTGTTGTACAATATTTGGACCCGACTATAAGACAGAACAGTCCGTTGTTACTTGACTAGAACCAAAAGCTACAAAACATACTTCAGTATGTTTTGTAGCTTTTGGTTCTATTCCCAACTGAGAGATGGGAAGTGTAACAAGTAAACATCAACATTAAGAGGTTTTATTAATTGATATTGGCATTAGATTTTTTTTATCAAAATTACTACATTAAATTGGGTTAATTGTATGCAGCTTAATTAAACTTGAGTTAAAATTGATAAAAGAAAAGTTATGGAAAACATGAGTTGAAATTGAAAAGTTCATCATAAAAACACAGTCAGTTTTGGCTAAAAGTCACTTTTAACAAAAAGTTAGTGCAGCTATGGCTCAAAGATAACCAAGAAAAGCCCCCCCCCAAAAAAAAACAATGTACAAGAACCAACCATCCAGTTAAATCTCTGACACGGTTGCAATTTTTTTTTTTTTTTTTATGGTGTCGTTAAATACGCTTCGGTTCTTGGGTGTGGACAGGCTCACGTGAAACATGCATCGGAGGGCTCGTGCACGAACGCAGACCCTGTGGCGACACAACATGAGCAGAGAAGCAGAGGAGTGTGAGTGGGGGCAATCCCCCACCCCCCACCCAGAACACGCATACATACTGAGCCTAAGGCTGTGGCAGTGAGGCAGCAGAGCAGTGACAGAGAGGAGAGCACTGACCCAGATAGTCTCTGTGTCCCACCCTCTTCCTATCTCTCAGGCACACTGCAAAAAATATCCACACACTAAGTTTCACCATGTTGATCAATACAGTAACATGTTCCTATTTTGGGTTTTTTTTTTACACTGTGTCAAACAAATACATGTTGGGAGATGATTCCTCACTGACCTTGTTGGTTTGTGCTCAGTCTTGTCGGGTTGGATGACCTTTGACATGAAGACGTTGTCCACACCCTCACCTTGGGAGTTGAGTTTGTTAGTTCCTCCTTCTAGTTAAAGGCTCCGACTCAGCTGAGTTAACCACTGTGATCATTAACGTCCCGCTCCTGCTTTTTCTTTCGACTCTTCCCTTTTTCTGGTGAAGACAATAAACTCAAAACGACTCAGTCATTGATACAAGATTCTAACCTTGTATACCAGTCTGGTAGGAGAAAATTATAGGCTGGGCGCATAATAAGAATATATATTTTTTTTGCTTCCATTTCACCTTGTTCTCTGTATCTTCTGCTCTGATCATTAACACCTGCTCGGTGTAGGTTAATCTAAAACCTGAAGGTAATTTCGCAAATTTAATCAGTGGTGACTGAAGCTACAAAAAACACAAGGTTGTCACGACAAACCTAGATTTGGTTTGGTTTATAGGTTTGAATCCACCTCTAAACCACATGGTGCTTCAAGGTTTGATGAGTTAGGGTGTGTCTCACCAAGCACCTGGTGTAGGCGGTAACCATCGGCAACAGCTAATCAGGGTTGAGAGTTTGGTGAACTACCCCAGTGAAGTTGTGATATTACTTTTCATTAAATGCCATTACTATTCTAGGTAAGATAGCACTAATCCATAAGATATTACTTTTGGAATACAGTAAAACTGTAGAAGAATTTGGAATTTATCACAATTCAAGAGTGATGGAAGAGTTATCACAGAAACAGGCACTAGCCTTTGCTTTATGGGCCACATTAATAATGGTATCTTTTCCGAAAACACTATCGTATCCATTAAACCAGTGTTCCCTAACCTTTTTTGCGCACTAACCGGTTAAATGTCTTGTACTTTATTCACGGACCAGTCGTTAAGTTGTAGCAGATAAATACACCTTATTAAAAGTAAATTTCCGGTGTTCTGAAATATTTTCCTACCTATAAAATCTTCCTACCCAAATTAACTGTACATGGACACAACAAGGGTTTCCCAAGTGCACACAGCCTATAATTTTCTGCTACCAGACTGGTATTCAAGGTTAGAATCTTGTATCAATGACTCTGCGTCATTTTGAGTTTATTGTTGTTTTTTTCACTGAGAAAATATTTCCTAATCAAATATAGTTTCTTTATTGATGACGGAATCCTAGCCATTCTATTGGTCAGTTCTTTTGTTGATATGGGTATGGATCAAGGGAAAGTAATAGACAGATGGGGCCAAAAGAAAACATTATTTCTCTGCGGCCCGACACCAATTCACCCACAGACCGGTACCTGGTCCTTGGCCCAGGGGTTGGGAACCACTGGAATAAGGTGCTAAAGCTGACACATTGAAATGCTCACAGGGACACGGTCAAGAACGACCTGGGTAAGATAAGGCAGATAGATATTTATCCTATTAGTGCACACTGCAAAATGACTTTTTTTTTTTGCCGGTGACCCCTAGTGGCCAGAGCAATCCAGCAACTTCCCGGCTTGCTCATGATATTATGTTGTGGAGAACAGCACAGCACGGAGAGTCTCGTTCTGCCTGAGCGTCATTTTTTGCAGTGGTTCCATCTGGGTTGGAGTACGAGGTAGAACATGTGGGAGGCTGTGGCTCCTGTCAGGTCACCATCATGAGCTTGTGACAGGATGTGAACGCTTCTGCTGATCTGAATCCCAGACTCAGGCCCTGAGACCAACCCCCCTCCCCAACCGCCCTCCTCCCTACACTACACACTCACCACCAGGACTGAAACTCTACTCTTCTTGGGCTTCGTGGTAACAGAAGTCCCTGACACCAGCAGGTGTCAACATACGGGATAAAGTAGAGAGAACAAACAGAGCGCTCACTTCTGACTCGCAGTGGATATAAATACACTCCAAAACCTGGTCTGGGTTACATGGTGGACTAGTGGTTGGTGCTATTGCCTTACGGCAGGAATGTCAGCGGTTTGAAATCTGGTGGTAGCTGGTTTCATTTTGGCTCCTGTAGCAGTTTCCACTGAACATTTTTGCCAATCATTAGCTTCTGCTGTTATAATGAATATTTGTTCAGATTCTAAAAATTTTTTAGCTTAGTTTGGAACGTTGGACTTGACATTAAGCAATTTTATTCTGTTTTTTTTTTTCATTTCAGCTCAAATTATATGATATCTTAATTAGTTTTTTTTAGAATGACGCTCCAACAAAGAGTTGCAATAACCCCTCAGAGCATTGTTTCCTAAAGTCTGGGTCGTGGCCCTCAGGTGGGTCGCAGGGTATTTTTAGTCGTTTGCATCCAGTTTCCCAGGAGTTTACAGTCATTTTCCTGGTTCTTTTGCTGATTTTTATTGGTCAAAACTTGAGTAACACTAATTGTTTGACTGTCACTTGATCAACAATGAAGTGTCCTCATCAATGTTCACTTTTAAAATATGTGTCCCCCCCAAAAAAAAAAAGTTTTGGAAACGCTGTATTTGAACTTCTTAGTTCTCCACTGGTTTCACGACCACTTTTCTAATCCTGCTGAAGCGTAGCTTTAAATTTCACCGAAGAAAGTGGATTTGTTTTGCTTAAATCACTGTGAGGAAATTGTGTGTTTCTGTCCGTCTTCGTCCCTCTCCACCCCCACCCTGGCTTCCTGTGGTGGGATCAGAGGCTGACACAGTCACACCCACCCCACCCTTTTTATTCCTGGAACTCTTCACGAGTGGGACCCCTCCTCTGGGGAGAGGACACACGGTCACACTGGTCGTTTGGACATGCACGTACATACACACTCGGTGTCATTCTTGACAATCCGGAGACATTCATGGCCACAGATTCTCACAACTGTCTTCCTACAGACCTGAATACTTAAGAAAGTACAGAAAATGTCCTGAGCAAAGAGGACGACAGTTGATAATCAGTTGTTTTTGCTCCGAATAAGCCGTCCTCAGTGACCAGTGACGTGGAGATTTTTAGGTCAGATCCTGACCTTGGTGACCGTTGTTGAAAAACGCAGCCCAGTCTTGACGTCCATCACTGCAGCAGATGTGGATGAAGCAAGAATCTTGTGTTAGTTGTGTTTAGTGTGCGGTGGATTTGGGTGTGGTTTATAAGCCGGAGCAGAACTCCAGAAAAGTCCAGACAACTCCAGGCTTCAGCCCAGCGTGCTGGTGTGTGTATGTTATTGTGTGTCTGTGTGTGATTTACTGCACTCTCCCAGTACTGTCTGCGTTGTCCTGCACTCCCTGCTCCACCCAGTTGGAGTTAGTTCCAGATCAGGTTTAAACAAACACCAGAGATTTATATCCAATTCCTGTTCGATCGAGGTCTCACTCTGGCACCAAAACTGGATCCTTCTCTCCTCGGATCTAACCGTCTCCACCAGGAATCAGATATTCTACTGTTGCAAACTACGATCATTATCAGTCTTTGTTGGTGTTTTAGGCAAATATTTGTGCTGGGGCAGAAAAGCAGGGACAGACCGATGGAAAAGTAGCCACTCCAAAGAAAGTGTTCCAGCAAAACGGATGTCTTCGTACGTCTGCAATCTGAAGAATGTGTCTGAAACTCTGGGTTTTCTTTCCCTTGTAAATGGAAAATCTCACTTAGTGTCTAAAGTTTTAGCACATTCTACCAGTTTCAGGTTGTATAAGGAAAGTCTCGGACACTACAGTAGGCGTTGATGTCCCATCAGTTCAGATGTGTTGTATTTTGCCCTCAGTTAAGAGCCACTCAGCTCCTAAGGCACTAGAGACTCAGCAGGCTCCAAAATCCCTGCAGGCTTAAAAATTCTGAATGGGCATTGGTGAAAAAAAAGGTGCTGTTTCCAAAGCAACAAGTGTTTAGAGTTCATTTAAAGGAGGAAACGGAAGATTCACTAAAAGATAACCTGTCTTTTAAGTCCATTTTAACATTAACGTTTGTCTCCTCTGTAGAAACTGGACATTCCTGGGGAATTTTTTCACTTTTGTTTCAGTATTTACCTTGGACTACTATCTGATCTTTATTTAACCACTTAAAAATATGCTTTGAACTCTTGCGTTCGATTATTTCTTTTCTGTAAACGTAGGACACTGACCTGGAGAAGACTGTTGACTTCCAAGTCAACAGGAGACGTCTGGGCCTCTTGTTTATTTTCAGTTAGGATGATGTCCAGGGAGACCTGGCGACGTCGGAAGACGGTGGGAACTCGACATTGATCCTTTTCCCCCGGTTTATTTACAGAAATACTGAGTGATATCAACCCAATATTCCCAGGTTCATTGAAGTAGCAACGCAGAGTAAATGTCAGAACATATAGTTTGTCTTTTGAAAAACGCACTCCGGCCATCCCTTAAAAGGAAAAGACTTCCTCGTCTCCTGTATGTCCAGCCTCTGGTGGAGTGTTTTCCTCCTCATCGTTGGCCCTAACCCTGTCTGTGACAGACAATAACAGATCCTCCTTCTCCTGATGGTTTGACCTTAAGCTACAAAATGTAAACAAAAACTTTTGGTAACAGATGGAGACTCTTTGGAATTGGAGACAATTCTTTTTCTACCGTAAACATCTGTAGTCTGGTGGAAAAGAAATGTGAAAAAAAATAAAAGTCAAATAAAAAAGAGAAGAACAGGTGGAGAGTAAAAAGTTAATGGTTATCACTGTATTGTGATGGTTGTTTTAGCAGCTGATAATTCACTCACTTGATTTTACTTCACTTTTCTGTCCATTCATTAATTCGTCTTCATCCTCTCATCTGTTATTGGGCCTCAGGGACAGCAGTCTCCACAACTGACACCCAAATCACACTGTACCATACTGTAAACCTTCATATGGATAGTGAGCCCACTGGAACAGACAGATCTTACAAAATAAAATATAATGAAACTCATTCATCTTCATCCTCCTCGTCCTTGTTGGGTCTCAGGGACAGCAGTCTCCACAACTGCCACCCAAATCACACTGCACCATACTGTAAGCCTTCCCATGTGTGGTGAGCCCACTGAAATTTAAGTGACACAGTGCTATGCTCACATGAGTGGCAACTTGGCAGCAGGTGGATTCGAACCCAAAGCCCTTTGGACCCAAGTTCCTCAACCGCAGGGCGACCATTTCTGTCTAACCTTTAACCTATTGTGACTGGTTTAACTGTCGTAAATCCCTATATAGTGAAGAGTTATGCAGATGACACTGCTGTTTTCTCGCTCCTGAAGTTGTTGATGTTGTCTCCACAGTACAGGCTCAGTTGTCGACTCGGCAACTTTCTTTTTATTTAGATTTTTAATGATCCGTTTTATGGTGCGACTTGGCAACGTGTGAGTGGAGATCACCTCAACCGTTGGTCTTTCCTTCCGCTGAGGACTGAGATAACCAGACATTAATGACATCCTGATCTGATCTCACATTAAAACCTTAATGTTGTGTAGAAGTTTCAATCGTCTGAATCGTCCATTCAAGGTACAGTGGCGTAAAGTGCATCATGTTGTTGATTGTGAAACAGGAATTGTGTCCAGTGTTTGTTGGTTTGGGGGAGGGTGTGGCAGCCAGCTGCCTTCACCTTTGTTTAGAACCACAGAGGGGGTTCTGTGCTCGTACAATGAGAAAGCAGTGTGTGTGTGTTGAGAGTGTGTGTCTGTGTGCAGGAGGAGGGGGCGGTGCCTGCAGCCACACCCCGGCTGATTGGCCCCACCTCGCTGTGGAATCCACAAAAACAACAATCGCACGGTCGCACTGAAAGACAGCAAAACAAAACACTTCAACGCTAACGTTCTTTAACCGCATGTGGGTCCATTTAGGTGTTACTAGGATATGCAAGTAAAAAATATATAATTCTAACTGTTTTATTGTTTATTCATAAATAATCAATTATGAAATTGTACTGGAAGAGTTTTCGCTATTCTATAATTTCACCAAAATAAATTCTGTAACATCTTCAGAGCTAATATTTCTCAGACAAAACAGACAGGAAGGATTGAAAAAAAAAAGCTAGAGAAGACAGATTGTGATGGTTTGGACATGTTCAGAGGAGGGACAGGAGATACATTGGTAGAAGAATGATCCTAGAGGTGGAGCTACCAGGTAGGAGACGAAGAGGAGATAGAGGACACGGGGAGATGGAGAACATTGATTTCCTATGAAGAAAAAGGCTCAAGCTTCTACTTTTCTTAGGAACTTCTGGCTGTGTGTGAGGTTTGTTTGGAAGATCCTGTGTTTTGTAGACAAGCGTCGTCTTTTGACCGACTGTTAAGAAGCTGCAGACACAATGGCATTTGTCGCTGCATTGTTAATATAATGCTCTCTAAAAAGGAAACTAGCGCGTACGTCAGCTTGTACACACCCATTGTTGTCAAACGCTCGACTTAATTCCAGTGAAATCAGGTCTGACGGTGATTCCAGGTTAAGATTAAAAATGTTATTTCCAATCAGGTTCACAGCAGAATCAGCTGACATCAGCACAGTATTAAAACAAAAACGAGACGTGATGTTGGGCTTTTTTTTTTACAACTTCCACTCTAGTAAATCAGCAGTGATGAAAACCTGGCCTTGGTTTGAAAGAGTTGGGGAAAAAATAAAAACAATCCAATGATTCTGACAGAAATCAATCAGTTTATCTTGGCTTTAAATCAACAGATGACATGACTGACATAATTAAAAACCATCCACTGACTCTGGTTGTGTTTTGACTACAGTGATACTTCATGAATATTTACTGTGGAAGCTATGGGTTTGAGCTCCCTGTGACACTGGAGCTGCTGCTACATTAGCCTTGTTTGTGTCACTGAGGTAAATCCACACAAAAAGAATTCAACCAAAAAGTCACAGAATTACAGGTTTGCCTCCAGGCCTGGACACAGCTGTAGGTAAACAACTTCTCAGGGTTTTTGAGCTGAAATCACCAATTTTCTGAATGGACTTTGGTTTAAAACCTCTGTTCTCTGAGTATGATGAGTGAAAGTGAAATTTAATGTTATTTAATTTCTATATTACTTCAATTGAAGGTTTTTACTCAGTTACCACTTATTTTTTATATATAGAATAGAATAGAAAGTCCTTTATTTGTCCCACATGGGGAAATTTACATTGTTGCAGCAGCAAGACAGAAAAGATAAAGATAAATAGATAAAATAATGACAATATAGCGCTACTAGCGCTATTAGCGTTACCTTGGTTTTTAGCTGCGTGGGCCTGGTTTGACTCCTGGTATGGGAATAACTCCTGGGCAGTTGGTGGCCTAGTGGTTAAGGATAAAGACTTGGGTCCGCAAGGCTGCTGGTTCGAATCCCCCTACTGCCCTGAGCATGGTATTGTCCCGATACACTGATCCCCGGGCGCTGGCTCAGCCGGCTGCCCCCTGCTCACTACGATGATGGGTTAAATGTTGATGTAAAATTTCCTTGTAATAATAATAAAAAATAACAATAATCATTGGTTCTAGGGCGCCCATATTTACAATAATATAGTCATTTTGTTGTGTAAAATCAATGCAATTCAGTGGATAGTAGGGATGTGACGATTCACTCACAAAACGATCCGATTCATACCTCGATTCACAGGCTACGATCCGATTCAGGAACGATTCATAAAAAATAATAAACGATCGATCCAGTTCGATCAGATTCGGTTCAGTTTAATCTAAACCGATTAATTTGCACACCCCTAAAATATATATAGTGTATATTATGGGTGTGACGATTCACTCACAAAACGATCCGATTTATATCTCGATTCACAGGCTACGATCCGATTCAGGAACGATTCAAAAAATTATTAAACTATCGATCCAGTTCGATCTGATTCGGTTCAGTTCGATCCAAAACAATTAAATTGCACACCCCTAGTAGATAATATAAAAGAAATCAAATTAAATCGTGAAATGCTTGCAAAAACATATAAACTCAAAATAAGGGGAGAAAAACCACTCACATCTGTAGGACTAGCAGCTCCTTCTTGGCTCCAATTAATCTTTCACACTGGAACATTTTGAGGAACAAAATGTCTTTCTGTCAGTCTTGTTCCTGCAAGCTGTTCTGGGTGTGGTCCAACCCCAGTTCCCCAGGCCCCTGCTGAACCACACGGAGCGAGACATGAGTGGGTCCGTGCCCCAGATGTTTTCTTCAAAAATAATGTACAGGTTGTGAGGATGAGCTTCAGACATATTATATAAAAAAAAAGAAAATTAAATGTTATTTCCAACCCCTGAAAAGTTTAAAAGACTTAAAAGTTTCACTGAAGAACATGTGAAATGTTAATGTCATGTGTGATGAAATGTCCAGAACTTTCTAGGTCAGGAGCTCTGGAGATACTCGGATCCATCGTTTCCTATTTTTTTACAACAAAGTACTTTTTGTGGTTTGTTTTGATGAAACTTTAGAAAATTTAGAGAAGGAAGTGAAGAGAAATGTACGAAAAAAGCAAAAGAAGTCGGTGTGTGTGTGTGTTTCTGGCTGTAAGTGTGTGTGTTTGGAGTCCTTGCTTTAGCTATGGCACTCCCTCTCTCTCTCTCTCCCCCTCTCTCTCTCAAAGTGTGTGTGTGTGTGTGTTGCCGGCCTTCCAGAAAAGGGTGTGTCCGCCTGCCTGCCGCTGAAAGGGAGGGAGGGGTCACTTCAGGGCTACTCCTCCCTGCTCCGTCTCTCTGTTTCTCCCTCTGTTATTTCTCTTTCGGTCTCATTCCCTCAGTGGCAGCCTCAGTGTTCAGGCCTTTGTCTCTCTGTCTCTGGTTGTCTTTTCTCCTGTCTCTCCTTTTTTGTCTCATCTTAGTGAAAAACAGGCCAACCTTCTGGTCATATTCTACTCCCCTCTCCCCCTGGTGGCAGAGAGGGAGTTTTTTCTTTAGCAGGTAATTGCTGTCTCTGAACTTTTCAGTTCTATTTCCTGTCTCACTTCCTGTCTTCCTCCACAACTTCCTCGTCCCCTCTTCTCTCTACCGTCAAATCCTAAATTTGAGGGTACGTCTCGAGTTCTTCTCGTACCTTCTTCTCACTAACTACCAGATTGCCCCATCCCCCCGCTCCTCTCCCCCTTCTAAACTTCTAACCTCTCCTCTCCTCCAACCTTCACTTCCTCAGCCCCTCTTCTTCAGTCTTCTCACTTATTTTTTTTTTTCTTCTTCTCCTGTTCCTCAGTGCCAGCTGAATTCTAAGCAGAAGAAGAATGCCGGTGGTAACCAGAAGAAGCAGAGGAGCCAGGCCAAGAAGAGTGTCCTGACCCGAAAGCAGCAGAAGCAGCAACAAGAGCAACAGCAGGAACAACAACAACCTCCTCCACCTTCACCTTCACCTCCCACACCTGCTCCCAAGGAGGAGGAGCCGCCAGTGACCAGGCCCAAGTCGCCGCCACCGCCGACGTCACCGCTCGCCCGTCCTCGTGGGGAGGAAGAGGAAAACACAGGTGAAGAAGGGGAACAGCCGAAAGTGAAAGTGGATATAAAGTCGGGCAAGAAGAGGAAGAAGAAAGAGAAGGAGGCTAAAGGAAAAGAAGAGGAGAAGAAGGAGGAGAATCGGGAAGAGGAGGAGGAGACAGAGATGCCCTCTGTACAGATCAAGCCTGAGCCAGAGGAGATGGAGTGCACGGTGAGGACTGGAGGGGAGGCGGGGGGAGGTGGGGGTGTTGGTTGATTAATCAGAGGTGAAGGGGAGAGGGGAATGAGGAGGTGGGGGAGGTGCGAGACAAATGGTAGTAAAAAGTTGCCATTGATGAAACGTAAGAATTAGTGGAAGGTGTTTTCAGGTCTGAAGTAGATTTGAATTTGGATTATCATGGTTTTATCATCTGACTGGAGACAAAAGTCAACGCGGCCAAACAGGATCAACAATTGCATCGATGTTTCGTTGCCGGATTCACTGTTTGTGTTTTCTGTGCAATAAAAATAAAGGAAGTCTGAGACTAAGGGAACATTACGCCCCCTACAGGGCAACTAAAATGGGTTAAATATCATTACAATACAAAAAGTATCAAACCAGTGTTAGAAATCAAGATTTATTAAACTAAAAAATCTTAAAAACCCCGGGTTTAGCTGTTTTATTTTAGCTTAGTTGTAATGACTTAATTCCCAGCTAAAACCTAGCCTAGAGGGGCAAGAAAAGGCCTTTGAAATCAGCTTAAAAAAGTCAAATAAATCAGTAATTTGCCGGGACGTCTAAAATTACATTTTGCCGATATCCGATTTTGTCTAAACACTTAATTTCCGATACATACATTAACCAATACCGATATATTATTGTGATTTTCGACTAAAGACATTAAATAAATAACAGTCTGTCCAGTAAAAGCCCAATATTTGACATTAAAATTTAATTAAAACCAAAATTAACACTGACTGAACTTCTGCCTCTGTGTCTGGTGGATTTCCTGTTGATGTTTGCAGAGGGAAATTTCACACGTTCCACTTCCTACTCACTAATTCCGTCAGAACTTTAAGGTTACATTTGAAGGTAGCGCAGATTTGTTCGTGAGTGAAATCAGCAGGAAGTGAGAGTCTGCTGGAGCAGGAAGTCGAGG
Source organism: Paraplagusia blochii (assembly GCA_016785265.1). Lineage (NCBI taxonomy): Eukaryota > Metazoa > Chordata > Actinopteri > Pleuronectiformes > Cynoglossidae > Paraplagusia > Paraplagusia blochii. The sequence goes on from JAFBJS010057811.1 coordinate 149,671, forward strand.
ATCATTTGGTGGATGTGAAGATAGATGGAGTGATGCGGGAACATGATGGGCGAAGAAATGAGGGAGAGCGCAGCGAGGAAAATGTGAGGATGAGTGTGTGTTTGGGTCTGAGATGAGAGAGAGGAGCAGAGGTGATGAAGGAAGTGATGGAGAGGAGAGACCAAGAAAATGTTATTCGTCGTTTCCTCCACTTTAATCTTCTCAACTCCAGATCTTTTTCCCCTCCGTGTCCCTTGCAGTTTCTCCTCCTTTCTCCTCCTTCTCTCATCCATCCTTTACTTCTGCACCTCATCATCTGGTTCTCCATCCTTCTTTTCCAGAACCTCTTTCGTTTCCCCTTCCCCCTTGTCATCTCCTCTTCTTTGTTTCTCCCTCGTCTCCTTGTCCTCAGCCTCTCTCTCCTTCACTAATCCTCTCCTACCTCCTTGCCCTCATCCACTGCCTCCTCATCTTTGTTTCTCCTTGTTTAATGTCCTTTTTCCTTTTGGACAATTGACGTATTCCCAGCTGATTTTTTTATTCACTCACAGAGCAGGTTCATATTTGTTTTGTCCTCAGAGGTGACAGGTTTTTGTGAAGTCCAAGGTGGTTTCTCTCTCTCTGGTTGTCAGCGGAGCAGCTTCTTTTTTAGAGCTGGTGTTTCAGCTCCATCTTCTGATGAACTTTCTGGCAGCAAACGAGTAGAAAAGGCTCCATAAAACTAACAGGGTGTAGGTCTAATGTCGCCGCCTCTGCCGCAGCGACAGCATCAGCGGCAGCTGGATGTTCCTCTGACAAGAGTCACTATGAATCACTGTGAGGAGAAGGTTCACACTCCTTCTCTGAGGGACACCGCAGCACATCAGCCACATTCCCCAGTACTTTCATCTCCCGTCATCAAACTATTTGGTAGTAAATTTAATGAAATCATGGTGTGGAGCCGTGTCATGAGTTCCACTGAGAGATGAGGAGTTTCTCCACCATGAAGAGGAGCCCGTTCATTATTTCAGTGACGTAACCAACATAGGAAAGTCGAGATTTTCTCAGAAGAATTAAACTCAACAACAAAATCTGTCTGGTTTACTAGTGTAGTAAGTTCTTCTTGGTGGGAGATGATCACAAAATACAACATATGGTGAAGCTCAAGCTGCAGCAAAACATTACTGTAGGACGATGGGACAATGGGAACTCAGGAAGGTTTGGAGAAAAAGCTAGAGAAGACAGATTGAGATGGTTTGGACATCTTCAGAGGAGGGACAGTGGATACATTGGTAGAAGAATGATCCTAGAGATGGAGC
>JAFBJS010057811.1:151159-161166 GCA_016785265.1 Paraplagusia blochii
GGATGAGGAGGAGACACGGTGACAGATTGCAGATGGAGGGTGGGGAGATAGGCAGGAAGGTGCAGAGGGTGTGGACGCTCTGATAAGGATGAGCTGCACTTCAGGATTATGACTGGTGACCATTTTTGTCCTCCTGGGTGGTGCCTTCAGCGTGTTTTTTCCTCCTCCCTACGCCTCCATAACATTGCAGTCGGTGTAGACACTCCATCTCCATAAATGGTGACAAAAATTATAGTTTTAATCTCATATAAGTAAATTAAGAAAATACAGTTTTAAAATATAACATAAAAATATACAAGCTTTTTCTGCTAGAAAAAAAAATGTCACTAATTTTTTTTGTACAATATATAATACCAGCAAGGTATTTAAATCTAAATTATATATTTAGAAACAAGAATATATTTTGGCACACTTTAATATTTACTTTAACTTACATGTATACATATACATACACACACAAATATATATATACACACAAATATATACATATACATACACACATATACACACACACATATATACACATATACATACACATAAATACATATACATATATAAACACACATATATGCACACATACATACATATATACACACATACATATATACATACATATATATATACACATACATATACATATATACAGTATATATATACATATATATACTGTATGTGCCACTAACTATACATTAAATTCAATAAAAAATGAACTTATAACAGTCGGCAGTGGTGGCTTAGTGGTAAAGTGGTAAAGCCAGCTGACTTGGGTCTGCAGGGCTTCAGGTTCGAATCCACCAGCTGCCCGGTTGGCACTGAGGTGCTCTGAGCATAGCACCGTCTCGACCCACATAACACAGGGAGGCTCACAATGTGATTTGGGTGGTGCCAGCTGCCCCTGTGATCCGGCAACAGACGAGCAGAAGAAGATGACATTTTTTTAAAGAAAAAATGGATATGGATTGCAATCGAATTCTAAAAAGAAAACTCTTGAGTTTTTCTGTGGAATCTCAGGTCCAATATATTCGTCTGCCAGAGCAGCGCTCCCAGGAAGTCATTAAAAATGGCTCTCGGTGTGATGTCAGTCATGGTGACAAATGCTTGTTTGTGGTTCACCAGCGACCTGTCAGGCTGACTGATGTGGTCCTGTTTGTAATGTGTGCAGAGCAGAAAAGAAAAGGCTCAGCAGCGTACTGTACTGTGAGCTGGACCTCCAGTGAAGGCATGGCAACAGTGACCAGTGTTTTATTATCCCGTTAGTTTGACATGAATGGGCATTGATGGGGTCTGAGTGAAACTCCGACACAAAAAACTCTTTAACTGTTTCATATTTAAGGGATAGAAGAGACGATTAGAAACAGTGTTGAGAGTGTTTTGGAGTAAATATCCAAGTCAATCTGATACTTTACCTAAGAGTTTTGCTGTAGCAACTGGACTTCTTCTCAGAGCTTGAAAGACATTTAGTTAGTGTTGTGCGATACTTGTTACGGTATCGATCCAATAACAGGTAAAGTGAACCAGTACTGAAACAGATACTGACTTGGTAGCGATACTTTGGATATCCAAAAAGTTTCGATGTAATAAACTGGGATTCTCCTTAGATCTCATAGCGTGCGATACTGCATGTTGTGGTATCGATCCAATAACAAGTAAAAACGAGCCAGTATCCTCGATATGGATACTTTCTTACCGTTGATACCCAAAAGGTTTTGTTGTAAGCAACTGGACTTTTTAGAGCTAGTGGTGTACAATACTGTATTTTTTGATATCCATGCGATACCAAGTATCGCAGATACCAATGATGACTTAATAGCGATACTATAGATATCAAAAAAATTGAGTTGTAAGCAACTCGATTTCTTGTTAGAGCTAGCGGTGTACAATATTGTAGATTTTGGTATAGATGCGATACCAAGTATTGTAGATACTGATAATGACTTGGTAGCGATACTATAGATATCCTTAAAGTTTAATTATCAGTGAATTGACTTTCTCTCAGAGCTACAAAAACGTTTAGATAGTGATATGCAATACTGCATTTTATGGTATCGATCCAATAACAAGTAAATATAAAGCATTTAACCAATACCGATGCTGACTTAGCGATACCATTGATATCCAAAAGGTTTAGTTGTAAGCAACTGGACTTCTTCTTAGAGCTAGTGTTGTACAATACAAATGTTTAGGCATTGATCCAATAATAATCAGCATCGATACCGATACTGACTTGCATTTTCTTTATCACCTCAGTGATAACCTGGCAGTTGATGAAGTCAAACCTGGAACCCCCCAGATCCCAGTCTGTTTCCTTAACCACTAGGCCACCGTTGACCCAAAAAAATTCTAGTTGTTCTGTTGCTGCCACTGAACTCTCTCCTTAGTTGAAACTCACAAATTTTTCGAGTAAGAAACTCCGAGATCCCTGAAACTTCTTCCAAGATAAGGTTAGCGTGACCACGCTTAAATGTAATTTTGCGAACCAGAGGACGGAGTGAGGCACAGGCAGGGAGAGGAACGTGGAGGTGAAGGACGGAACAGCAGGAAGTGAGGCCCAACTTCTCCACCTGCTGTTAGAAAAATCAAATTTCCGATTGAGAAAAACATCTCAGGTTTCCCAGGGAGAAGCAGTGATGATGTCACACTGTGTGATCACATGAGGCTGCAGGACTCAGGGGGAGGTCAGGGAATGGGGTGGGGTCATATGCGCATTTGGTGTGGTTTGGGTTAGAAAAGGGTGGGGGGCTGGGTGGAGTAGAGTTGTGTAAGACATCGTTAAGCCGGGGTCTGTGTGTGTCTGAGTGACCACACCTCTCAAGTTCCCCTGAAACGGAGGGGAGTGGAGTTTCCTGTACAAAGATAAAGTCTCCAGGAAGCAGATTCCTCCTGGTTTTCACATCCCACTTGGTGTCAAAGCTGTTTTTTTCAACTTGAAATGAAAAAACACGTTTGTCCTTCTTAGATAAACGAGTATTTTGGAAGAGAAACCCGTTATGGTCGTCTGAACGGTTCTGGTTCAGGAGTTTTCCTTCACTTAGGACCATGCAGAACGACTGAGATATGATGTTCTCAATGATGTTCTGAGCATTTTACATTAACATGGTGGTTCCAGCACATTTAGCAGATGTTTCCTGTCAGTGCTTTTGTCATGTGATTTCTCCAGAGTCATTTTCCTATCAGCAGGGCAGTTCCCCTTGAAGGCCTACATGTGTAATTTAAGTGTTTCTTCCATATAATATTATTTATTTAAGTTCCATTGCAGTGTAATTACTCTAACACTAGTCTCCACGGACCACATAAAATGAATCGGCGGGCCACTTTTGGTCCGCGAACCATGTATTTGACAAATTGGTAGGAAATCCCTTAATCAGTTTGTATCAAGTCTTGGTTGAGGTTCTCTTTAGGAGAGACAAGGATCAGGAATGAGGTGATTGGAGAGACAACACAGACAGGATGTTTGGAGAAAAAGCTAGAGAGGACAGATTGAGATGGTTTGGACATGTCCAGAGGAGGGACAGTGGATACATTGGTAGATGAATGATACTAGAGATGGAGCTACCAGGTAGGAGACAAAGAGGAGATTGAGGGATGCAGTGAGGGAGGACATGGAGGTAGTTGGAGTTAGAGTTGAGGACACAGAGGACAGGGGGGATGGAAATTGTTGACTTGCTGTGGCAACCCTAACCATTACATTACCACATTTGCCGCATAATGTTGGACCAAAAGGACAAAGTCCTTTATGGGCTTCACACTTGTTCTGCTGTGGACATTTTGGCAGCGTTCCGTTTGTGTCCAGATGTCTCATCCAGCATGCTGAGTCTTGAGATAATGTCTTTGGGAGACAATGGTCTAATGGACTGTCTTTGACACCGCTGCCTTTGATCGTCCCTGGTGTCTTCAAGGATTTAAAGGCTTCATTTCTGTAATCTGAGATTAGGGGGAAAAAATCTTTAATATTGCGAGAATTTTATTGCCAACAAGTTCTGGCAAGTGAGTGAGTTCTACTGCAGGGGAGACCAAATACCTTAATGAGGAAACTGGGTAATGGAGCCAGAAAGTATGTACATTAAGATGTTGTGACGAGATATGTTGAAGAAAAGCAGATGTGATGAGTAGAAGTGGACGGAGCATCAAACGATGGAGAATAAAACCCTGTCCACAAACCCTCTCCTCCTATTGGCTGAAATAAACATTATTATAAAGTTGCCGCCGTTTCTCTCTCCGTCAGAGGCCACTTTTGGAAGTTCTGATGCCACAGAAAAAAAAATGGTAGTTGTGTGTTGTTTTCAGATCATTTTGGAGACAACAAATGATCCTGTAGGTAAGACGGTGAACTTGCTGGTCCACATTCCTCACTCCGTGGTGGTTAAAGTGTTTATGTTTAATTATTGTCCCTAAAAGATGGAAAATTCTCTCGCTCTTTTTCACCGTCTTCGTTTCCCGAACATCTGTGAATTTTTACTTTTCTTCTTCTTCTTCGTTCCTTCCTTTAGTCTCTGCGTTTCACCCTCTCTCTCACCCTAATAGGATACGTCGAGGGAGGCTCTGCTTCCGCTCTCCCCGTCTCCATGGTAACCGCGGCTCTGGCGGGAGTTGCCGAAAAGACTGTGTATCCTCCTGAACACCCCTTTCCCCCCCACTCGGCGTCGAACACACAGACACGCAGATAGACTGGCAGATACACACACCACTTCCTCTTCGTCTTCGTCCTCCTCCACCTTTACACACTCTCTCCTCTCTCTCAATGTGTCCCTACCTTTCTCGCCCCGGCCCTGCCCCCTCGCTCTCTCTCTCTCTGTGTAGCTCGCCACTTGAGTCAGAGGAGAACATGCATACATGCTGTCTCTCTCTCCCTGTCTCACTCTCTCTCTGAATACCTGCCAGCATAGTCAGTGAATAGTCCTCAAATCTCTCTCTCTCTCTCCCTCCGTCTCTCTCTCTCTGTCTCTCACACACGCACATATGCTCACAAATAGAAACACAAACACACAATGAGGTCCTCTGTCCATATGTGTGTGTTAGAGTGTGTGTGTGTGTGTGTGTGTGTCATTGATGCATGCACATAAACAAGTCAGTTGTCCTCTGCCAGCGGCAGCCGAAGGCAGTCATGCACAAAGAGGGACCACAACAACACACACACACACACATCAACTCCCCCAGTGTGTGTGTGAAAGAGCAGGAGACATTAGAGGTTAGAGACCTGTCCACTGTGAACTGCATGGACAACATCCACCGTATGGGGATGCAGATAGAGAGAGAGAGAGGTAGAGAGACAGAGAGAGAGAGATGAATGCAATGCAGATATTGGAGTCTTGCAGCTTCCTCTGCTGGTGCAGGGTGATGATGTCATTGTTGGCACTTGACTTCCGACGGAGTCCAGCGACCAGGAAGTTGCAGAAAGACGACGGAGACAAAAAAAAAAAACGCAGCGCTGACAGACGGCCTGGGGCTGCAGACGGGACCGTAGAGCGTCCAAAAGTCTCAGGTTGTTGATGATGAGTTTCTAAAATGTTCAAGAAACTGTGATGATGTCATCGTGTCCCCGTCTGAGCATTGATGCTGTCCTCCAACCACAGCACAGGATAAAACCCCACCTTGCAGCCAGTGAGGGGAACTGCAGCTTTTTACCGTGTCATCTTGCTCCAACCTCTGGGAACTAGACGAGAAATATCCTGTCTGGTTTTTATTTCGGAGAATTTCACGCAGGACTGTCTCCTTCAAGCGTGCAATAAGATCTTGATTCGCCAGCATCAACACATGATGGAACTACACCAATAGGGTAGAAGCTTTTTTTAAACAGAAAAGCAAGATGGCTGCCGTCAGAGGTTCATCCAGATTTATGTAATAAGGGAAACTCAGACAAATTGGTAAAAAAAAAAAACATGAAGCTTGACTTGGACCTACCAGGTTGGTGGCCTGTGCTATCGAGTATACTTCTTCTTCTCCTTTCAGTTTGTCCCTTTTTCAGTGGTTGCCACAGCGAATCATCATTTTCCATCTCACCCCTGTCCCCTGTGTCTTCTCCTCTAACTCCAACTCCCTCCATGTCCTCCCTCACTGCATCCATCAATCTCCTCTTTGTCTCCTACCTGGTAGCTCCATCTCTAGGATCATTCTTCTACCAATGTATCCACTGTCCCTCCTCTGAACATGTCCAAACCACCTCAAACTGTCTTCTCTAGCTTTTTCGCCAAACCTTCCTGTCCCTCTAATCACCTCATTCCTGATCCTGTCCATCCTTGTCTCTCCTAAAGGAACCTCAGCATCTTTAACTCCACCTCCAGCTCTGTCTCCTGTCTTCTGCCTATTCCTAGTGTCTAATTCATCCATCATGGCTGGTCTCACCACCTTTCCCTTCACCTCAGCCGACTCTCTTCTATCTCATTTCGCTCCTGATTCCCCCTTTTTTTGGAGACATTAAGGATTTTCTTAGATGAATAAAATCCATTTCTTCTGATCCTGCTTCTTCTCACGTTGCTGTTTTGGCTTTTCTAGCAGGAAGCTCCACAGCTCCTCCAGAACCTCCTTCTGTAGAGTATTATGAGCGAGCGTAAATTTGTTAGGGGTTTTATGTAGTGTAAAATTAGGGAACGGTGCTGTCTGGATTTTATTGGTTGTACAAATTTTGGACGTCAGTTTCCCGGTGGCCTGGTAATCTGTGTCTGCTTAAACAATGTCTCAGCGGTAAATCCTCTTATACTCAGTTATGGTTTTAATGAATCTCCATCAGGAAGGACAAGCATTGGTAGGATAGAATATTCCAGAACTGTCTTTAGTGTAGCTACTGTGACGGATCCGTCTTTTTTTTTTGGTCAAGTTCTCTCTCTTGTCCCCGTGGTGTGAACTGAAATGTGGACTCACAGAGATCCAACTCTTAGCTGGAAACCTTTTATTCAGCAGACAGGCTGAACAGAATACTAATCAAGTTTCTAATTGACGCTTTATTAAAACCATCCATTCAGTAAAGTGCATTAATTATGGTTCTCTCTGCTGAAGCCATGTTGGGGTCAGAACATCGATGGCTTTATGAATAAACATGTAGGTGTTTTCGCTGCAGGTGCAGAGTCGACGTCCAGGTGGTTTCAAGGGAACTTAGTGTAATTTTCTAAGGCAGGGCTCTCAAACTGTAATACAACCTTGGACCAGAAGGAGGCTGTGGATCAGGGTTAGGTCAACTTTAGGATTTACCATAAAATGTGGAGAACAAATCTATAAAACATTATTATAAATTCAACTTTCACATCAAGGTGGGGGCCACAAAATATTATTTCACGGACTGCAAACGGCCCATGAGCCACGACTTTAAGACCCTATGATTGTAAAAAAATTTGCGTTGAAATATGGTTGACATTCTTGCATTTTCTAAAGCCATTTTTACTTAAATTAGTCCCAGAATTTGTCTCTTTTTTGGTCATTTCTATGATCAGTTTTCTAAAAAGAAAGGACTTTAACTTTTTGACCAAAATTTTGCAAAATAAACAATCTTCTTGGTTTGTCTTGATAGATAATGCACATCTTTGTCTTTTTAGTGTTTTTATTGTGCACCAAATTTTCCTGTTGTTCCCGTTTATTCGCTGACGTCTTCGTGAGCTTATTTATGTTCCCAATTTTGGAATTCACACACCTAAATTTCCAAAGTGACGCAAAACCAAACCAACAAGATGACGCTGAAGGAACAGCTCCTGTCATGTGAGGTAAAATTGAAATAAAAATGGAATTTTTTTGTTCTTACGCTGCAAAAAAAAAAGTTTCATAAATGTAATTATTGGAAATTTGGAAGGGGAATTCACCAAAATGAATAGTTTAATCTTCCTTAAAGTGACACCTGAGCTGTTTTGTGTCAATATTAAACCTCAGGTAGAGTTGGCATCACGGTTGGAGCACGTCAGGTCGTCCGGTTGTGGGTGTTTGGGCCAAACGTGTTACCAAGCAGCCGAGTAATCAACACTGGCATCTGCGATTAGGTAACATTAGTTGGAGGCAGTGGACGTTTGTGTCGTGTCGGGATCAGCAGGTGGGTGGGTGAAGCCGAGCGAGGAGTAGACTTACCGTTTCAGTCAGGGTGGGGACGGTTGGTGTTTTTTTTTGGGTGGGTCAGGCCTGCAAGGGGTGGAACATGCAAGTGTGTGTGTGTGTGTGTGATAGGCGAGGCCCGCGTGCTTGGTGCTTAATATCTCCACCAGCTGTTGTTTTTCCCTCCCTCTCGTCTGCCTCCACACTGTCCTCCACTTCACACAGTTGTTATGGACTCACACGGCTGCAGCGTGAACACGTATATAAACACCATTACATGGAGGTCCCCGGTGGAGGTGGAGGTGGAGGTGTAGGGCTGACAGATGACACCAGCACCTACACGCTACATGTTATCTTCCTTTCCTTCTGTTCACTCACTTGGAATCTCCACCCTACCTTTTGTTTTGTTTCCGTTCGACTTCACCTTCTTACGCAGCAGTGTTGCTGTAACCTCTCCACCTATTGATTTCATCCCAGGGTGGAGAGACACAAACAGCTCAGAGTGAAGTCAATCATCGGCTCATGTTTAACATTAACATCCACCTTTTTAGTTTTGTCTCTGTTGACACTGATGATAGTTTTAATAGCATCGAATGTCTGTCTGCCAAACACAACCAGTCATGGAGTCCATTATATTCAGTAAATCTATTCATCCACCCATCTATCCATCCATCCACCCGCCATCCATCTATACATCCAACCAACCACCCAGCCACTTATCCTTCAAAACACCCATCTATCTATCCATCCGTCCATCCATCCATCTATAGATCCATCCATCCAACCTCCCACCCAATTATCCCTCCAAACACCCACCCACCCAACCACACATCTATCATCCATCCATCCTACCACCCAGCCTCTTATCCTTCCAAACACCCATCCACCCATCTATCTATCCATCCGTCCATCCATCTATAGATCCATCATTCCATCCATCCATCTATAGATCCATCCACCCTACCACCCAGCCACTTATCCTTCGAAACACCCAGCCCCACATCCATCCATCCACCTATCTATCTATACATCCATCCAACCACCCACCCAATTATCCTTCCCAACACCCATCCACCCACCTATCCATCCACCCATCGATCCATCCATCCAACTACCCAGCCACTTATCCTTCAAACACCCACCCAAACATCCATCCACCCACCTATCTATCATCTATGCATCCATCTATCTATACATCCATCCATCCATCCAACCAACCACCCACTTATCCTTCCAAACACCCATCCACCCACCTATCCATCCATCCAATCACCCACCCACTTATTCTTCCGAAGACCCATCCATCCACCTATCCATCCACCCACCAATCTATCATCTAGGCATCCATCTATCTATACATCCATCCAAACACCCACCCACTTATCCTCCCAAACACCCATCCACCCGCCTATCCATCATCTATCTATCCATCCATCCATCCATCAAACCACCCACGCACCCACCCATTCATCCATCCATACATCCATCCATTCATGTGTTTCGAAAATTGCAACAAAAATCAGATATAGATAATATGAATATTGGTCACATCAAAAAATGACATAAAGAATTTTATATTTTACACCAACAGCCATAGCCAAAAATTTAAATTCTTTAAAATGTGTAGCTTTAGAAAAAGAACTGACAAATGACTAGAAAACTGTAGTTGTCAATAAACTAACTGAAATAATTTCTAATAATGTTTATCAATAATAAAGACAATTATTACTAAAATTATTTGATAAATCATAAAAAAGAATAAAAACATCTCCAGCCGACCTAAACCTCTAAAGAATTTCCACTTCTTCCACCGTTGTCCTCACTGTTGTGGAACTCTTTCAAAGTGAACCTGGAGAATGAAGCACTCACTGTGTGGAGTCTTTTTATTTGACCTAAAAACAGTGTTTGTAAGATAACAGTGTTACATTTCCACGGTTAAAAACAAAGAACCAGGTCAGAGTGAACGAAATGATCAGTGAGGGCTTCCCTGTAGACACTGT
>JAFBJS010057811.1:161806-173068 GCA_016785265.1 Paraplagusia blochii
ACCCATCCATCCACCTATCCATCCACCCACCAATCTATCATCTAGGCATCCATCTATCTATACATCCATCCAAACACCCACCCACTTATCCTCCCAAACACCCATCCACCCACCTATCCATCATCTATCTATCCATCCATCCATCCATCAAACCACCCACCCACCCACCCATTCATCCATCCACACATCCATCCATTCATGTGTTTCGAAAATTGCAACAAAAATCAGATATAGATAATATGAATATTGGACACATCAAAAAATGACATAAAAATTTTTATATTTTACACCAACAGCCATAGCCAAAAATTTAAATTCTTTAAAATGTGTAGCTTTAGAAAAAGAACTGACAAATGACTAGAAAACTGTAATTGTCAATAAACTAACTGAAATAATTTCTAATAATGTTTATCAATAATAAAGACAATTATTACTAAAATTATTTGATAAATCATAAAAAAAAGAATAAAAACATCTCCAGCCGACCTAAACCTCTAAAGAATTTCCACTTCTTCCACCGTTGTACTCACTGTTGTGGAACTCTTTCAAAGTGGACCTGGAGAATGAAGCACTCTCTGTGTGGAGTCTTTTTATTTGACCTAAAAACAGTGTTTGTAATATAACAGTGTTACATTTCCACCGTTAAAAACAAAGAACCAGGTCAGAGTGAACGAAATGATCAGTGAGGGCTTCCCTGTAGACACTGTGGGGTTCAGATCTTCAACAAATGAAGGAAAAACAGGGATGAAAATAAAGGTGATGAGACAAACGCAGTGAGTGGGTGAGGGATGGAAAGGCAAGGTGGAGAACAAAGGTGTGGCTGACGATGGGGAGGGAGGAGGAAGGTGGAGGAGGTGTGGCCGAGGCAAACATGGAGGAGGGAAAGTGGTGGAGAAGCAGAAGAAGAAGAAGAAGGAAAGATAAACTAGGATGGAGAAAGAAAAAAAAGAGAAGGGAGTTGTTGGAGAACGAGTGGAAAACATGGAGTCAGCTGATCACTCCCTGTTTCCATGGCAACACTCGGCCTTTCCCACCCACTCTCCCTGTCCTTCGCTCTTTTTCCCTTTCTTTCGTTCTTATTTTCACTCACTACTTTGGTTCTTTCTCTACTTATTTCTTTATTTCGTTTTCACTACGATGTCATTTTTTGACAGTCACTAATTTTCTAAATAAGTGACTGAAATTATTTTCTTTTTCTTCAATTTCCTTTCCCTTGTTTTTGTCTTTTTTTACTTTCTGGAAATTTCTACTACGTCTTCACACTTGTCCTCATTGCCTCACACTCATTGCATCCTTTCTTCATTCCTTCCTTACTATTTTCCTTCTTTCCTTCCATCCTTCCTTTTCCCCTTCCATCCTTCCTCTTTTCCTTTCGTCATTTCATCCTTCCTAGCTTTCATCCTTCCTTCCCCATCCTTATTTCCTGCTTTACATCCTTACTTCTATCCTCCCTTGCATCCCTACTTCTTTTTTCCCTCCTTCTTCCCTTCCCTACCTACTTCTGTCCTTCTTTCCTTTATTCTTTCCTTCTTTCCTCCCCTTTGTCCTCCCTTCCTAATCCTCTTCCTTTCCTTCTAACAATTTTCTTCTTGTTTCCTTCCATCCCTCCTTCATTATTTCAAACATCCTTCTTTCTTTTCTTTCTTCCGTCCTTCCTCACTTCCCTCCATCTTTATTTCCATCCTTGATTCCTTCACTTCTTCCATCTTTCCTTCTGGTCTTATTCGTCTGATCCACAGCGACTCTTCTCTCCATTATGGTACTGGTCAAATCCGTGACGCCCTCTGAACCGTGCGACCTGGTGGAGGAGGAGGCGTGGCCTGTTGGGCTCCACCCACAATCCAGCAGAGCTCAGCTGAACTGGATCAGGGCCAAATCCTGTACGGCTGTACCAGTCTGTCTCTCCACCCATCCAGCCCTTCCCTCTATCTGCCTCCCCCCAACATCTCCACTCTCACGTTCCCACACAGCAGCCATTGTTTCCTCAACACTGGAGCTTCATGGCAGCAGCAGCAGCAGAGTCCTGGTTAGAATGGTGGCCAGTTTTCCTCTGAGGAGGAGGAGGTGGAGGAGGAGGAGGGAGATCAGGGTGTGGTCTCACACAAGCTGATCTGGATTCCATCAGAGCTTTAATTAGCATTTGCTTAGAAACTTTAAGAAATATGTTTCTATGGACGTCAATGACGATGGTGGACACGCCAAATAATGTGTAGTGTTAATGTCCACTTCGTCTTCTCCAGCCTACATGAGCGAATTCAGTCATAGTTGCAAAAAATGTTGTCTCAGACCATTGGACAGGCAGGAAATAAACCAAAACAGACGTAAAGTTTGCTGCAAAACATCTTAAAGTTGTTCTTGACAAATCCAGCATTAAAATAATCAGGTGTGTTATGCTACTTCATTGGTCAACTGTTAATTTACTGTCATTTGTAAAGTGCATGCATGGGGCAAGCTAAGGCTTGGGGGCCGGATGGGGCCCGTTCAGCTTTGTTATCTGGTCCAAACTCTCAAGGTTATAATATTGGTTTGTATTGTGATTGTGACTCTTGCCTTCCACCTGCAATCCCATGTGTTCCCTATAGGTGGCATAGGGAAGGCTAAAAAGCATTTTAGCTTTTATACATGACATTTATGTCTAATAATGTGACAACTTGTAGCCCGCAAATCAAAGGTTTTGTCCACATCTGTTGGTCTTCCTCTGCTGAAAGGCCAGATGAATCCAGGTCATGTCCAAATTTCTTCAAAAGTAAAAAGTCCTGCTTCTAAATGTCTCCCTTGTCCTCATATCTGCAGCAGCCTGATGACTGTCCACAACCCACCAACCTGAAAATAAAGACAGAGACTCCGGCCTGTAAGACAGAAACTTCACAGTCACAGTGTCCCACGGAGGACCAAAACCAACCCATGGACCTGTCCCTCAACAAACCTCGCATGTCTTCACATGCGGTCTCCGTGGCCAACACCACGGTCAACCCTCCTCCAAGCAGCACGGCCGCGCAACCCAGCCTCCCGGCCACGCCCGTCCCCTCCGCGGTACAATCCATAGGCTCCATGGTAAACAACACAAAAGTCTTTGGAGAAAATGGTGCTGATGTGAAGGACGATCCCAGAAACCTTCTCCGTCTTCCTTCCAGGTCCTCTCACCAGGTTCTATCCTGGCGACACAGGGCGCAGGAGGCCAGCAGATCCTGCACGTCATCCACACCATCCCCTCCGTCAGCATGCCCAGTAAGGTGGGGCAGCTGCAGACCATCCCCGTGGTGGTGCAGTCGCTGCCCGTGGTCTACACTACCATGCCTACTGATGGTGTCGCCACAGCAGCCATCACCGTGCCACTCATAGGCAGCGACGGGCGCTCGGAAGGAAGTGGTGAGTAGAGAATTGAACCTCAGAGATACTGCGTAAATATGGAAGGTAAAACTGAAACTAAATGTTAGCTTAGTTTAATAGTAATGATAATAATAATAATATTTTGTTGATGAGGTCAACCAGTCATCCAGGTCAATGTTTAAAGAGTTTTGTGAGGCAACTGGACTAAAGATTTTTTGGACGTTTCACCTCTTCTCTCATCAAGAGACTTTTTTTAGTTCTACAGTTGCACAACAAACAAGAAACAACAACAATAATACAATAATATGAATAATAGTAGTAATAAAATAAATAAAAACAGAACAAAAGGTGATGGAAAAAAACGTAAAGCAAAAAAGTAACCCTAAAAACTAAAATAAATGTTATCTTAGTGAAATAATAATAATGATAATAATAACAACAATAATAATAAAACAAAAAAAATGCAAAAGTTGATGGACGACTGCCACATTAAATAAAACAATCTAGAAACGGACAGATTTTTGCATTAATTCCAATTATATAGAGCAAGACAAAGTAAAAGAAAACGCCCTATAGTGCAGTGCGCCCTGTGTGTATTGTTGTTGTAAGGGGGACGTAGTAAAGGAAACCATGAGAACCTTAAAGGGGGAAGCGTGGGTTGTATATAAAACCCGTGCCCTAAGATCAGGTGCACTTTATGTGTGTGTTACATATAGTAATGACACACATAACTGACCCTTTTAGTATGGGGCGCCTTATGGTCGTGAAAATACGGTAACTCAATAGTATAATTTTGGTTGACCGGATTTGAGTGCGAAATGGGCCACATCTGGCCCTCGAGCCATAGCTTGCCTGGGTTTGTAACAGAGGAAGTAAAAAGGTGGTTAGGGTTAGCAGGTGCATTTGCTGATTCTATATGTGGTTGAAGGCTGAATCATCCAATAGGAGCCTAGGTTGGTGTTTTTTGAGCGCTCCGTCAGCTACAACTTTCCATTTCCCCAGGGCAGATAGAACTATTCTTTCCCAGCAAAGTCCCACTGTGTGTGTGTCTGTCAGTGTCTCATTCACACGTGGTTGTTTATTGTTAGCACCGAGTCTCAGAGGACCACAGTGTGTCTGTGACAGAGATGTTGTGTGTATGTTTTATGGTTTGTGGTGTGTTACATTTGATCTCTGTCTGTCTGTCTGTCTGACTGTCTGTCTGTCTCTCTGAGAGTGTCACGCTCAATGAGTTCCATATGTGCCAGGAGATTGATGAGCAAACTAGTGGGTAGAACCATTTGTGGAAATAAAAGTTCCTGCTCGCTTTTTTTGCATCAGTATTTCAGCAGCTGATGCTGTTCCCCCAGATGTCCCGTAAATCCAAACAGGAAGTCTCTTCTACGAGGCTTTAGTTTGAAAAAATAACAGATGTGAATTGAGCAAAATCTTGCCACCGAAGTAAACAACTGTGAATAAGCAAATGTAGCGGAAAAGTTGGTTTGAAGCTGAAGATATAGAGAAGTTGGCTTAGGCTAGAGCAGGGGCAAACTAAGGGGCGGGGGCCGGTTGTGGCCCGTTGAGCTTTTTGAATCGGCCCGCCAAGATTGTCCATATTAAATAATCTATTTATATAATCAATATATTTCCCCAGTAGATGACGTCATAAAGGGTATTAGAATGTAGGATTTTAGGTTTTATACCTGACTTTAACAGGCCATTTATCATAGTTTGGACGAATGAGCCATCTTTGGACTACTAAGTCCAATTTTAGGACGAATTGTGGCCGGCGAGTCAAAAAGCTTGCCCACCCCTGGGCTAGGGTGTAAAACATACACAACAGCTGTTTATATTTCACCGACTTCAGGGGAGTTCTGGTATTTCACCTCAAAGAGGCGTCATACCAGTGAAAGGTGGAGGGTGTTACAGAAAACAAAAGGCTAATGAGGGGGTTGGGTAAACACCTTTTCCAGGTGAGCTGAATGTACAGACACCAGTCTAGAGGTGTGAATGTGGGGTTTGTTATTGGTATCACCTGAGTGATACTTTGTTTCACTCATAGTTGGAATAAGTTGTTTTCTTTTGTGAAATGACTGGAGATTTTTTTTTTCTGGGTAGGAGCTCAGAACAACATTATAGGTGGATGTAAGGTTGTGTCTTCCTCCTCCTCTTCTGTTGAGAGAAGGTTTCTCTAGATCACTTTCTTCACTTCCAAACCATCTGTCAGGATATGGACATCCTCATCCACAAAACTGTGTCCATTGTCCTCCAGGTGTAAAGTCCTGCCCCAATAAGCTACATATATAGGCCAGTGTTTTTTAGTCCTGGTCCCAAGCCCGGATAAATGGTGAGGGTTGCGTCAAGAAGGGCATCCGGTGTAGACCTTTGGCCAAATCAATGCGAGACAAGAAAATGGACAGGCTGAGATGGGAAATGTTGACTCGCTGTGGCAACCCTTGAAAAGGGGACAAGCCGAAAGGACAAGAAGAAGACCCTGCATTAGGGCTGGTCGAGTAATATCTCGTAGCACAGAAGTCAATGTGCAGTACACAAATCTCTGTAACACCTGATGGTTGTTCAGCAAAGAGACAGATACAGGTTGCTGGTCCATTGGTTGATCAACAGGTTTGAGGAGACGAAGTCCATCCCTGAGCAAACAGCAACTGAAACTCCGCACTAGTTTAGTCACAACAAAATTTCCTTGGCTGCGTGACACTGTGCTGTCAATCACAAATGTCAACAAAAGGCAATTCTCTGGAACTTCTGTAAAATCCTGACGGTGCAGTAGGAAGTCCAAAGAAAACAAAACCTTTTTCCTGGGGACACATATTGCTCAATGTTGCCACCCACATAAAGAGACTTGTTCATAAATTTTACCAGTAATTAAAGATTCTGTTGTTGACTGAGCAATGATCCAAGAGAGTCCTAATAAAATCTCTTGCAGCTCATTTGGGGGCCGCAAACCCAGCTTTGGGAAACAATGTCCCAAAGTGTTTTTTCCCACTAGTTTGAGAGGTAGCTTGACAACAAAAAGGAATCTGCCTTTCCCTTTCTGTTGTGGGGAGAGTTGAGATGTCGGGGGTTTGGACTTAATTGTCTCCAGAGTCAGGGGAACACGTCTTTTGGTTTGCGACCCTCCCCACACACACACACATACTGTGGATACTCCACCCAAAATTCCTTGCGTCACCCACCCAACCATCTACTCCACCCCTCCCTGTCGTCTGTGTCTGTAGACTGGACTTTGAACAGTGTGGCTGCCACATTCCTTCAGTCAATCCTGCTCTGTGTTACTGCTGGTCATGAAGCAGCAGAAATGAGAGACGACTCGAAACCACAGCAGCATCAGTGATACACACACAAATGCGTTGGACGTGTCCAAGAACCCTTCCCATTCATCAGGACTATGGTTGGGCTAAGGCAGGCAGCTGAGACCACACCCTGGTATCTGGGGGAGGGTGGGAAGGGAGAACAGGGAAGGGGGATCAGCCACGAGCCAGTGTGTCCTGGTCTACAGCTGGTGTCTAAAAAAACATTTTCTTCACGATCAAGGAACCTTCTTACCACCCAACCAGTCAACCACCCCATCTATCTATCCATCCTACCACGACGCAAAGAAGCCCCACAATGGCAACTGATGTTTCTCATGATTCAGCAATAAACCCTTACACCCTGTGGTGCTGTAGCCTAGAGGCAACCTTTCTGTTGTCGGTAGGAACTCCAGAGTTTGGGAGATAGAACCACTCTTAGGATAGTTTCTTTCCAGAGGGTTCTTGCCTGGAGGGAGGTTCACCAGAGCCTGGTATGGTTTGGTGAGATTTGGGTGGTGCTAGTAGAGATTGTTGCTCTGTGACCTGGTAAATGGACTGATACAGGATACACCTGCTTTTGGAGGTTAACTTACTGTACATGGGTATTTTTTGGGGGCTTGATGGATTGGATTTTGTCCTATTTTGTCAAATGAACTCACCTTTGGTGCTCGATTTTGGACATTTGATGCCCTGGATTTTAGCTCTTTGAAGGTACTTTAAAGAACCACATTTGCAATTTGCTAACCCTTTGGTGTTCTTTCAAGGGTTTTGCTCAACTTCTTTGCTAACATATAGAAATATTTAAGGTATTTATGGTACGCTGCGGTTATGTGATACCTATCTCTATCTCGTGATACCTGGTGGTTGTCGTCACACCTGTCTTTAAGGTCTCTTTTGTCTAGATATTGTTTGGTATTTCGTGGCTGCTGTGATCAAAGTCTCCAGACTCTAAGGTTTAGCTATTTTGGTACCTTTATGGTTCTGGACAGAATTGACAAATTCTCCTAGCTGTCATAGCTGGTGTCCTGATTTTTTTTTCCTTACTGAAGGGTTTTTCAACAGTTATTCATGTCAACTTGCTGCCTACGCTCTGACATTTTGAAACAGATGTCGAATTTCTTAAAAATAAAAGAAAGAAGGTTAAAATACGTGTATGCACAAATCGAAACAGAATAGGAAACATGGGTTTGGTCACGCAGACTTTGTCCATTAATTCTCCCGCAGATGTGATGACCATGCCTAATTACACACCAACACACACTCACACACACTGGAGACATGTCTTTGTCTTGTTAAGTTGCTGCATTGGTCGTCCTATTAACGTGATTAACCCCCCGCTGTTCTCCTCTCTCTTTGTCCCCCTCTCTTATCTTTCTCCTCTTCCCTCCATATCCTGATTCATCTCCTCCTCATTATTACCTCCATGTGGTAAACTGCCCCTGCGTCCATTCTCCTCACTTCTTCTTCTTCATTTTTCTCTTTTTCAGTTCGTCTTAAACCAGGTTCCACGTCTCCTGTGTATCAGAGCGAAAGCGACGCAGAGAGTGGTACGGAATCAGGGTCGGCCTCCCTCAGCACCCAGGGCCTGGACGTAGGGTGAGTAAGGAGTCTGATTCTGGTTCAACTCCTAAATTCCTGCTTGTGGGGTAGATTTCCTGCTAACCAGGTGAACGACTGACGTTGAGTTATGATACTGAAAGGTTACTAAGGCCAAATAACTCAAATACTGGCAGACAATTTTGTTGTGGAAATTCTTGTTCGATCAGCTTTCGTGGAAGCAACGTTAGTTTGGCACAATCCTTTCAACACTAGAAAAGCGCTGTTTAGAAAACATTTGACTCACATTAGAATTTAGAATTTCTTTTTTTCTTGTTAGCCTAAAGAACTTTGGGCCTACCACGGACACTATACCCAATGGTACCAGTTTATGCAGTAGACAAGAATCGGAATTTGCGGAATTTTTCTTCTGGCTAGCACCATCATCTTTCTTACTTATACTTACTCAGAATCTCAAATCTCAACTGAATAATTTCCAGGATGTTTTTTCCTGGAATCCTTACTACTGTATGAGCTACACTGTCATCCTAGTGGCCAACCAGAGTAATAACTTAAGAATAACCACCTTTAAGCAGATGATAAATGGCCAAAAAGATTATTATGCTCTAACTAAGTGTTCCCCAACCTTTTTTGTGCCACGGACGTGTTAAATGTCTTGCTACCAGACCTTTATTTCCTAATCAAATATAGTTGCATTATTGATGATGGAATCCTAGCCATTCTATTGGTCAGTTCTTTTGTTGATATGGGTATGGATCAAGTGGAAGTAATAGAGAGATGGGGCCAAAAGGAAACATTATTTCTCTGCGGCCCGGCACCAATTCTCCCATGGACCGGTACCGATCCCCGACCCAGGGGTTGGGGACCACTGCACTAACTCACCCTTGTCAGTCTGTGGTGATAATGAAACTGCGTTTAAAGCCTCCAAAGTGAGAGTTTGACTATTGGTTTTATTGGAGAAAGGAACATCCTCCCTAACTTGGAGAACTGGTAACAGTGTCTTCATCTCCATGGTGAACCCAGAACCACTCAGTCTTCAGTTCCAGGTACTGAAGGTTCCTGCTGCTCTGCAGTAGAACGATTGTAGTTTTTTGTCTCCTCTCTAATGCGGCTGCTGCTGCGATGACTGGACACTTACACAACCTTATATAACCTCACACACACACACACACCTACAATCTGCGCATGCACACACTTGTCTCCCTGTTATACAGCAGGCGTCTCTCCTCTTTGCAGAGTGTGTGTGTCTCCGTTTGTGTCCATGCTCCATAAACCAGGACATTTGGTTTTTTCAAAGAGGAGCTCTTGACTTTTTGAAAGCTCATCCCTTTTAAGTGGAAAAGTATTATTTTTGGGTCAAGCGTGAGCTGACGAGGACAGGCTCTCTGGACCACACCTTCACCCCACCTTCCACATTCTCAATCAGGTGTCTCGCTGCAAGTCCAATGGGTGTGGCAACTGAGAAACCAGCCAACAGCTAACCCTGCCAGAGTCATTTGTTGTGATCCACAATAATAGACCACCTTTGTTTTAACACAATTCCTACATTTTAATTCCTGGTTTCACAAAAGCTACGTTACCTGAAGAATAGAATGAAGACAAAATCATTTAAATTCCTGAAAATTTAATTCTCGGGCTCATTCTATCCACGACTGTATATATGGTTCATGTTCTTTCTGAGGATGAAACCAATCCTCTATTCCGTAGTAGCTGCACGGCGGGTTGCAAACTTTTGGCGTTCCACAAAGAACCGTTTTAGGGCCCCTTTCACAGCGGTGGGAAACATTTTTCAGACAATCCATTGAAATAATGCCGTGCTTATGGTGCAACTACTAAACATTAATTAAATAATGTGATGGTGTCTGTATTATTTGGTTCGGTTTTGAAGAACCTTTTGAGTTATTTGTTGGCATTGATACTGACAACATTGTAAACTGACATTGCAAAATTGCCAAGAATTTATTGTCGTTAGTTTTGGCTTGTAAACAAGCAATTAAAAATGTTATCTTTAGGTGGAAATCTTTGGGTGGCAGTTGTGGCCTAGTGGTTAAAGGTTTTTTTCTGTTCTCAAAAGCACAGAAAAACATTTATACGTGTGTGTCCATTAGAAAAATCAGATTATCCGCCGCACACACCCAGTGGGTGAGGCCGCCTGACTTCAACAGCAACACTGGGTGTGGTCACTAAACTGTCTCTGTGTGTGAGCATGTTTGTGTGTCTGTGTGTGTGTTAGAGACAAACATAAGAACAAATAGAAAAAAAAAAATCAGAGACCTAATGTTTAACAGAGTTCATCACAATCAGCGTGTGTGTGTGTGTGTGTGTGTTGCTGGGCAGGGCTGTCCCAGTCCTTAAGTGTAAACAGGTTTACGTAATGTAGTTTACCGTCACTTCTTGGAAAACCCACTCAGGAATCGTTGTTTCTTCATTGGCCTGATGTTGTTTTACAGTAACAACGACAGAAAAATGAACAAACTGAGAAAAAAGGGGGGACACTGATCTCAGATCAGCTCGTGAAACCAACCACACAGATACAGTACAGTGACAGCAGAGCTGGACTGGAATCAGCATCAGTTGGAACTGTCGACACTGACTCTCTGTCTCCCTCTTGCGGCCAAACGAGAAAACACAGCCCCCTGGGAGACAAAAAGACGCCAGGCCGATCTTTTTGTCTAATTAAAAATTGAATTCATTTTTATTAGTTTTCTATTTCATCCTCAGCTCCACAGAGGCTTTAAGGCAAAAAATCACACGAGAAAATCTCTGCTGCTGAAAATTATTTTTTGGGGTGAAGTTGGTGTCAAATCCAGAAAAAGTTTCTCAGAGGTTGGATAGATATAAAGTTTCTTCCTTTTTTTGCTTTAACATCTTTCTTTTTTTACTTTAACCATTAACATTTCATCCAGTTTTCTGTTCATCCGTGGTAATTGGACTTAATCATTGACAAAACATGATTATTTCATACAAACAAAAAACATGTTTGGAGAACAGTGAGATGGTGAGGTTTCAAGGAGCAGAGCTGGAGGTGGAGGAGTTAAAGATGCTGAGATTCTCTTCAGGAGAGACAAGGATGGACAGGATCAGG
>JAFBJS010057811.1:173100-229321 GCA_016785265.1 Paraplagusia blochii
GACATGTTCAGAGGAGGGACAGTGGATACATTGGTAGTAGAATGATCCTAGAGATGGAGCTACCAGGTAGGAGACAAAGAGGAGATTGATGGATGCAGTGAGGGAGGGCATGGAGGTAGTTAGAGTTAAAGTAGAAGATACAGGGAAAATATAGTAAATATAGGAAAAATAGTAGTCCCCTGGTCTCTTTGATCCATGTCATTACATCTGGTCTTTTTTTTTTTCAGGTCAGTCATCGACCTGGAGCCCGTGGACCCCGACTCACCGGACATCAAAAGACGGAGAATTCACATGTGTGACTACGAAGGCTGCAAAAAAGTTTACACAAAGAGTTCACACCTCAAGGCCCACAGGAGGATACACACAGGTGGAGTAGAACCAGCGTTCAACCTCTCTTCAGATATCTGTTAAGAGATGCATGATAGGCCCCCTTGTGGCTATTCGCAGAAATAATTGGAAAAATTATTGCTGGCGACGCTACATGTTGTTTTATATACATGTATGTATATGTATATATCTCTCTCTATATATAGATATATACATATACATATATATTACATATACATATACAGTATATACTGTATATACACATATATATAAACACACACACATTAGAATTTCTAGATATGAGTTTAAGTCACGAGTAAGTAATTTTTGTAAGTATTTTTTCTCATGAAAGAAGGATACATCTAAATAGGATTGCTTTTATTTATATTGACAGTAATATAAAAGGTTAGTATAAGTACATATTATCAATATATTTTGTTTACCTCTACCTTTATATTTTGTTTTTGAGGGTAAACAGGTGCATAGATCAGCATCAGTTGATTTAGGATTAATATTGGACATCCCTTGTGTATATATATATGTAAATACATATACACACATATCTACATATATACACATACACACACACACATACATATATATATGTCTTATATATACACATGACATAGTAACCAAAATCACTTCAGTTCTTACATTAATAGCTATGACGTTGTGGTGCCAAAAACAGTACTCTGAGGGATTCCATGTCCTCGTGGTTACTTCTGGTAATAAACCTTTAGTGATACCAGGCATCAATATGATCAATAAACTGAAGAACACAGTGGTGGTCTTATCATTTTAACAGAGCACACATTTGTCCCCAGTCTCATCCGTCACTTGTCCTTTTTTCCATCTCCAGGGGAGAAACCCTACCATTGTACCTGGGAGGGCTGCACCTGGCGCTTCGCTCGCTCCGATGAGCTGACGCGACACTTTCGCAAGCACACAGGAATCAAACCCTTTCGTTGCACTGAGTGTGACCGCTCCTTCTCCCGGTCCGACCACCTCTCCCTGCACCGCCGCCGCCATGTTATGATGTGAACCTCCTCCTCCTTCTCCTCCTCCTTCAATTCCCCGCCCCACAAAAAAAAACAGATGAACAAACAAACAAAAGGAATAAGAAAACCTCTGAACCTGCTGAGGTTCCATAATCTCTCACAGCACATCTTGTACCAGAGTCAACCTTCTCAGCTACTTCCTGGTTTTCTCCTTCTGGCCTCCTGAGCCAAGGAAGACGTCGCTGGTCCTTCACCACTTCATGGTTAAACCACAGGATTTTCAGGAACGTACATTGTTCTTCTCATTTTTTAAATTTTTTTGCAGTTCTTATGTTTTTGCTACAGACATGTCCCGCTCTTTCATTCTGTTCTACAGTTGGGAAGAACTGATAATCCATATATTATGGATTTTATTACATATTTAGTTGTTTTGCATCAACAAATCCAAACAGCGGCATTTTTTTTCCAAAAAGATTTTGAAGATTTTTCTTTTAAACTTTTTTAATTGTATAGAAAACTGTTCATTTTATTTAAAAAAAAAAAAACAGCGTTGACAGTGATTTTTGAGTCAAATTGGAAGAGAAATTCACGACATCGAATGCACCTTAACACATGGCTCAAACTTCCTGTTACTAATAAATTTGTTACAACTTTGCAGTCATTTTCTCCCGTTGTTACGAAGGTTGTTTCAAGGGAGGGAAAAAAAAATCATTGGAATAAAAAGGGCTAAGTCATTAAAACTGTTTTAATTTTGTCACTAAAAAAATGTTTGGGAAAAAACTGAAACTCTGTGTTGGATTTGTTGGAGAAAAAAAAATCACATATCACTGTCTTCGTTCAATACGTTCGTGTCCAGTCCTGAGGCTTCGGAGGTCAAGATCGGAAAAAAAGTAGCCAGATTTGCCCCGCCCTTTACTTGTCCCATGCCCCGCCCCTTCCCGCTGGTACAGGAATTTACATGACTGTGAACTTTATAGGAATAATTTGATTTTATTGTTATCAAGCAGTCGTTTTATCATATTTTCTCCTGCATTTTTCTTCTTCTTCGTTAACAGTATTCGCTCTTTTGTGTTGTCGACGTTCGTCTTCGTGTCTTCTTTTTATTTTTGGGCCGCGTTTGGCTTCGTGACTAATGGCACCTGCTCTTTCAAAAGGAAACAGCAAAAGTATTTCCTATCATTTTGTTGTGAAAAAGACAAAGTTGATGCAAATTGTTTAAGATAAGAAAAAAAAAAAAAGAGTGAGAGACACTCGTGCAGGGATCGGAAGCTTCTCTGAGAATGTGTGCGTAGGTGTGTGTGTGTGCACGTGTGTTGGTGTTTGGAGACGACACACATAATCAGAATTTAAAGAGTTTCACAAGTGTGTGTGTTCCGGGCACTTGTTCTTTTACCTCTTGCCCGTCGAGCCTTAATAAAAGTAATTAAAGTCAATCTGTTAAGGGCGAAAAACCGGGATCGTCCGACTGACGATGTTCGGCCGACGACGCTACGCTGTACGTTAGAGATGACGGACTTTAGCAGTGATTTGATGAAGGGACGTCCTGACGAATTGTTGCAACCTTCATTAGTCAGTCAAATTGGACGGCGAGTGCAGACAAGTCTGAACAAGTCTGAACAAATCCAGATTCTTCTACTAAAGTTTTAGCAAAACCACAGACGACACAGGAAACAAATAAATAAACCAAAGCAATAACTTTTTTAACTCTACCACAAAAATACTGTACAATATACAAATCTAATGTTTGACTAAGTGACTTCAGAAAATCTGTCTCTATCAACAGTGGTTTTAAACCAGGTGTGGGTAAATATTGGCTCGTGGGCCACAATGGGTCCACAAACTTGACTCGAGGGCCAGGTCAGGTGCAGAGAGATGATGTGTAAAAGTCATGGATAAAGGCTCTGGAATTATATTAGAATTTTCTATGCAATCTATTGAGGAAATGACTGGCTTTGCAGAAAAAAAGGCAGGATGATAATAATAATCTATAATAATTTGGACAAAAAAAAAGGCCCAAATGTGTCACATCTGGCCCCCAAGCCTTAGTTTGCTCAGGCCTGCTTTAAACCCTGGAAAGTCCTAGATGTCTAGACCCGTCATGCGCAAACCTTTCTTTGCATAGACCTCAATGGGTTCTACAATTTGACACGGGGTCCACGTCAGGAGCAGATAGTTGGAGAATTTGTGGGAACCCTTTTCTACGCTATCTATATTGCCATAAAGAAATATAATAGTAATATAGTTATATATATTATAAATATAATTTTGACAAGTTTGGTGGACCGGGATAAAAAGCGAAACGGGCCGCATCTGGTCCCCGGGCCTTAGGTTGCCCCAGCCTGGTCTATACTGTCAATGTTAGAATCGCATAACCTGAAACGCACAACTGTTGAAGTCCTTTGGAAAATGTCTTTTGTTAACATGTCGTCCAGGTTCAGAGCAGTTTGACTCGTTGTTAAAGTCGTAATCCAGAATAAATGAACCCGTTACAGACATTTGAGTCAAAACAGCGTCGTCGTGGCCCGACATCGTCGATCATCGGTCCTAGGACAAAACCTTGCACTGTGTCGGGCTGTCAGGGTCCAATGTGCTTAGGTTTTCATTGTCAAACCTCACAGGAGGGAAAACGTCATGCTCATCATTAGCTTCTCCACCAGGATGGTGTTCAGGAAGGTGGAGGTCTGCTGCTGAACTGCACTGAAGCCAATATACCTTTTTCAGATTTCTGATAAATTAAACTCGGTCACCAGGTGGCGCTATTTCTCTGCTCCTGACTTCCAGAAAAGTCTTCATTACACAAAGTATAGTGAACGCTGATGGTTCAGGCTTTGTCCTGATTTTGTTGCTAATGAAGTGCGCACCCTTGTGGTCTACGAGCGCAACAGCAGCCTGAATTTTTCTAAAATTCAGATTTGAGATTTTCTTTTATTGATGATGTCACTAGTGATGATGATGGGGTGGAACAGTGACATCACCAGGTTTTACTAGACGTATAAAAGAAGATACTTAGAATTATAAAGATTTGTTTATTCCAGAAATCAGAACTGAAGTCGTCATTGCAGGTCAAGAGCAAACCCCAGGTCTCCTGACACCGTCCTCCTGCTTCAGCTTTAAGGGAGAATGCTGGGATTTTTTTTGGTCGTGTTGTCTTAGTGAGGCAGACACGTCGTCAGCACCGACGGTTCTAGAGCAGGACATTGGGTCCAAAAATTTGGGTCCAGGGCCCAAGACAGGAGCAGATAGATGGAGCATTTTTGTGAACTAGGATAAAAAACGTGTAAAAGACAAAATGCTACAATTATCTCAGTGTTTTTTTATGCTATTTAGCGTTAAAAAAGCTGGGATTGCAGGGAAAGACAGAAGAATAATAGAAGAAATTAATGGTATATATATTTGGACAGGTGTTGTGGGCCGGACTTAACAGCCCAATGGACCACATCTGGCCCCCGGGCCTTATTTTGCCCAGGTCTGTTCTAGATATTTTACTAGAATGAAACACAGAGAAAAACAAATTAAAAATAACTTTACCTTGTGGAACGATCAACACCTGCTGCAGTGGAAACATTTCATAACATTTAAAAACTTTTAAGTGTGAAAACCATTTGTCGACTTCAGTACAAATGTCCATCGAAGACAGACGTTGGTTTTGTCAGGGGACTAACTCCGTTTGTCATCACCTGAAAGGAACCAGATTTGTTTCTTAGCACAGGGGGCGCTCTAAGCACCTTTGGTGTTGATTACGTGTCGTGGTCCTCACTGACATCTCGCCACCCTCCCTGAATTCTGCCTTTAAAAAGAAATGAAAAAAAAAAAAATAATAATAATAAGACGAGAACAACACAACAACATAGCGACAAAGCACATCTTTCTAGAAGAGTTTATGCATTTGATTGCAACTTTTTTCTTTCCTTTCTTTTATAGAACTGTTGATAAAAGACGTTAAAAGAACAAATAATTAAGAGAAATCAAATGTACATACGTGTAAATAAAGCAGAAAAAAAGTGCAGAGTAAATGTAACGGGTGAATTTCTATTTTTAACACTGACTAAAAAATGTGAAAAAATCCCCCTTTTTTTTCCTCCGACTTCTTCCTCTGTTGGTTTTTGATGAAGTGTTTCATCACGTGTTCATTATTATTATTATTATTGTTATTATTGTTAATGTTATTATTATTATTATTTTTGTTCAAATCTAACAATGTTTGTTTTGCGTAGTTTCTTGAAAGAAAAAAAAATGGTCCCAGTTGTGTTGTTGTGCACACTCGTGATGCATGGAGACTTCCTGTTTTCTTATAATGACATTGGTGAGCGTCGGTTTGTTAATGTGTGTGTTAGAGAAAGTGGGGAAAACCCTTAAATATTAATAAAGCCAAGGGGGAGAAATGTTTAAAAAAAAAAAAAAAGACATATTTTCAACAGGGCAGAGAAAAACGACCACATTATTTATTTCAGCTTGCACTGCAGAGGAATTTAACACATTGCAAAAAATTTCAAAATAAAAAAAAAATTATAGTTTCCCACTTTAAATAAGCCGTAGAATCACATACATATTCTTTAAAAATATTCTGTGAAAATACTCTGACAAAGTAGGTTGAGGGAAATGTTCCTCGGATTAAGAAGAAAGTCAAAATAAAAAAACATTTTTAACAAAATACCCATAAAAACATGTTTATTTGGTGGATAACCAGTAAATTCAAATGTAATTTGGGTGATTTTTTTTTCTTAGATGACATCTAATATCTTATGGAGCTTGACTTCACTCTCATGATAGTGCCTTTTTGTCAGAAAAAGTTAAAAAACATAAGAAAAACAGGTCTCCCAGGTCAGAAAAGGTCTTTTCGGAGCTGAATCTAAATCTTACTTAATGACACCAGTGATGACATCACAGACTGTTGATGATGTCACTGACCCACCCAGCCGCTCCTGCACTTTTATTCGACAACTTTTCCTTTTCTTCTTCAGTTCGTCTTGAGTTTCTCTTGAATGCAGTCAGTTCTGGGCCAGTACTCTATATTTACTCAGTGCAATGCAGTTATCATTATAACAATAACAACAATACAATTATGAATGACTCCTATTTTTGTGTTATTTTTGTTTGTTGTTCTTTTTCTTTTCTTTTTGTATTTGTACAGAACAAATGTGTAAATTTGGGCGAGGAAAACGTGATTTTTTGATACTGTGACTCATGGTGTTTAAAAGTCGCTTTCTCTCTGTACAGTTCTCCTTATTTTCTCCTCCTTTCTCCTTCTTTTATAGAATTAATTAAAATGTTTTGGTGCAATTTAATCCCTGTGTCTGTGTGTGTGTTTTTTTTGATTGAATTTTAACTTTTTCTACTTATTAGCTGCTATTCAATGTTTAGCCACAGGAGGACGCCATTTTACCCGAATCGAAAGAACACTATCACTAAAGAAAAGGTGGAAAAACAGATAAAAATATGTTTAAATCAATGATATTATTTAAAATATAGATTTTTATTTTAACAAGTCACTAATTTGATGTCTGGGGACAGAAGGGTGAAGTGAGGAGCCAGAACTGGTAGTGTTGGTGTTCAATTATTATCCACAGGGAGGCGCCCTTTCACTCAAGATGATTTCACCCCATCACTGAGGAAATGGTGGAAAGTTGCTGTGGTATCTTCAAATTCACACATTTAATAATCACATCATTGTTGCACAAAGACCATCTGCGATGGTCTGCAGACTCAGGCGTCTCCTCCTCTGAAAGCGCTCCGTCTGGTAACATTGTTTTTTTGTTACAGTCCAAGCGAAGGCCCAGTGCGTTTGTCACTGATGCAAGTTCCGACCCTCAGAACTTCCAGTGGTCTCACCGTCCACAGGTGACAGTAGGGTGCAGTGAGGTTTGGGTGTCAGCAGTGGAGACTTCTGCCCCTTCGACCAAACAATCAATAAGCAGATGAACGAATGGCCTTGTCATCCAGTTTAAACACGTTTGGATTGTTGTTGCAGCATTTCTCAGGTAGACTGAGTCTTTACACGTTTGTTTTGATTCGGCAAAAATTTCACAAGAACAGGATGTTGCACTGCAGGCTGAAGGTTGAGGGTTTGTTTCCAGTGACCATGAACCTGTGGACGGTAGAGACTCTGGAGTTAAAAGGATTTGATCTTAATCTCAGATTAAATGTGCAGATTAACCTTCACGCTTTACTTCAGTTGAATGACTTTATGTGTCAAACTCAACTCAAACATATTTTCATTGATACAGACTTAACAAAAAATGAAAAGTTGGACATGAAGAATATCTACAACCCGGTGGAATTTTTACGGTACTGCAGGGACTAAAATACGGATTTTAAGGACACTTAAATCTTTTACAAAACTTTCCTCCATGTTTCTTATTTTGAGAAGGTTTTTTTTTCATTTTGTTTTTCCAAATCGTAATGTTGCATAACATTTTGGTAGTAAAATAATGTTGATTATTTTTTAACCAAAAAAAAAATTCTTTTCACCAAATTAAAGTGTTTTGAGATTTTTTATTATGCTAATTTTGCTTTTGTTTTACCTTTCTAATAAAAATTGGGTTTTTTTACACAGGTTTTTCAGTGAATTAAAGCATTTTGAGAAATTGTTTTGAATGTTGTTTTTTTATATAATCCCAATCCCAAAATGAGGATTATATCTAAAATAATAAAAAAAAATTGACATGGTCAGAACCTTGACAATAGAGGGTAAAAGATTAATAAAATCCTTTAAAAAAACGTATTGTCTTTACTCAACATTGTTGGAAGTGTTCGCAATTTTTTAAAAAAGGGCTAATATCCCTCGCCCTTCCTATCCTTCCTCAGGGTAGAAGGAGAACTTCTCTTTCTACCTGGAGAACTTCAGACCTAAGGTCTGGTCTCCATTATGGCTGAGAATGTTCTCAGTCCCAGTGCAGTGAGAAACACAAACAGACGGAGGCAGAACTGTC
This sequence comes from Paraplagusia blochii, assembly GCA_016785265.1. NCBI lineage: Eukaryota > Metazoa > Chordata > Actinopteri > Pleuronectiformes > Cynoglossidae > Paraplagusia > Paraplagusia blochii. The sequence goes on from JAFBJS010057811.1 coordinate 181,355, forward strand.
AAATCCTCCGTGAGGAGAAGTCTTGTCCCGACTTCTCTCCACTAACCCTGCAGAACAATAACACTGATCCCTGATCTGTCTGTCTGTCTGTCTGTCTGCGGGACAAAGTCAAAGTCTGCAGATGAGCTGCTTTGTTTTGACAGTTGACTTGGCTCCGTTCCACGTTCCCTTCTCTTCTCTTGATTCGTCCGCAAAAGAAAATTATTGAAGATAACAACGTTCAGTTCAGTGGTTCCGGTTCTGCTGCTGCTGCTGTGGAGACCGTGTCCTAGAACCAACAAACACATCATTAGACTGTGGTTATTTGAGCATGTGTCAAACCGAGGCTGGAGGGCCAAATCTGGCCCGTAATGTAGGTATATTTGGCCCACAAGATTATATCCAATGTGAACTAGAGTTGGCCAACCAGTATGTATCTCATCTATACTGGTAGAATTAGTATTATAGACACTATAGGTTTATAGATTTAATTTGTTGGCCCGTTAACAGTACAATAATGATTTAGATAAAAAAAAAAAAAAGAACTGGGGAGTTAAGATAAAGACTAAATCAGACACAATTTGATTTCCTTTGTGTCTAAAATTATTTTTCCTCTGGATTTAGCGGAACCAAATCTGGGATCCGGAGGGTTCCAGGTTCTGTTTTTTTTCCTTGCTTTAAGCACAGACTAAAAAACCAGGTTGTAAACTGTGCAACACTGCAGGGCGCAGGAATAAAAAGAAAAAAAAATCCTCTTTCCGACACGTTCAAACAGGACATTTTCTATCTCGACCGTGGCATTGGCTTTAAGCTGAAAGAAGAAAAACTGCAACAGCAGCAGAAAACTTTTGTTTCCGTATTAAACGCCTTAGACACTTGATTTTGTCGGAGAATAAACAGTAAAAGAAACAGTCATCGTGATTCAACTACTTTGGCTTCGAGGATGTTTGGCAACGACTCGCTTTATAAAGAATTGGTTCAAAGTTTTTTTTTCTGTCAAGGCCCAAAGGGTGTGGACGCGAAGACTTCAGGCAGCGATTAAAATGAATTAGTCCTTTTATGAATCATATACGTGTTGATCTGGATCTGCCGGTTAGCAACGTTCCAACTCCAGTTCTCAGCACCAAACTTGCAGCAAAAAAAAACAAACAAACAAAACAAAAACTTTTTCCATGACGTTCAAGCCTGTAGTTTGGTGTAACACGTTTCCTAGTGTCAAGTCACGAAATGAAAAATATGAAAATCCTGCAGAAATGTGCATTTCAGGGAGAAAAATCGCTCCTTCACCCTTGAGAGAACATCAAGTCTCAGGATTAAGGGCGTCGTCTGGGATGATGAGGCAAGTTTTCCGCTCCAAGCGTCTTAGCACGAAGATAATAATCGCTCTACCTTCCAGCAGAATACAGTAGAAGGCCGTACTCCAGTCTAATACCTTCTCATTATTGCTCTTCACATAATTGTCGCCTTTATTTCGTGTGAAACTGACAGGTTTGTCTGTCATGTAGCCTCGAGCGGACGTCCCTGTCTGCGAGCTTTGGTCGTTTGTGGCCCACGTCACGCACACGACGATCGGGGGTCCCTCCAAGGTCACAGCGGAGGAAAATGATTAACACGGTTTTTGACAAACGTCGTCAATAAGCTGTTTTTAATGTTTCACCAGATCTGCTGGTTTTATCTCTGCGTAGATAAGATCGACACTCAGGCAAGGAATCGCTCCAAAAATCTCAGCGAGGAACGACGATTCAGAACAAATAGATTTCGTTTTCAGTATTTACGAAGAATTAAATCTTGGTATTGAGGCAGAAATTGTAAACTTCAGTATTTTCTTAGAATATCTGGTTTTGGAAAACCCTTCTAAAACAAAGTTTTCTTTAACTATTTTAAAACTAATGTGCTTTTCTACATTTTTTTTTTAGAAAACTTTAGATATTTTATAACATTTTCACCGAAATTCTCATGTCGGACATCATTGTGGTCAGACATTGAAAAATTATTTTTTTTGGATTAAAAAAAAATGACAAAATACTATTCCGAATCGTAATGTTGGCCAGACTTTGATCCATGAAGGAAGTTTGTATAAAATCCTCATTGAACATCCCATGAACAACTAATGCTGTTTCTTCCTGTATATTTTATGAAAAACAGGAAACACTTTTTCATTTCACGAATCGTTTTATTTCCTCATTGCACAAACAGAAAAATAAACATCAACTCATAAATTTCTGTGTCAAAACCACACAATGAAACAAACATTTGACGTGAAACTGATCTATAATCCCATCAGATAAAAAAAGTGGAGGAAAATATTAATATCTTAATAGCAAATAAAAACCATAAATATTTACAAGTATATTTACACAAGATAAAAAACCATTAAACAAGAATTTTGTCATTTTATTACATGTTAGATTTTCTTTCTGATTTTTTTTTCTTAAAGTCTGGGGCAGGCTGCGTCTGTGGTGCATTCAGGACAGGATAAAAAAGTTTAGTAAAAAGAGAACTGAAAATAAAAATCACCAACACATTCTGAGTGACAAGTGTTTGTTGCACCTAACTCTAATCAATTATGGACATCCCCCAATATTATAGTTGTTCAAAACCACATCATGGGTCTGAGATGTTCACCTCAGTTTTGAGGGCAAACAGCTTTATATGTTGGTACCAGAAAGGAAAATAAATTGTTTGGACAATTTTGGCAAAAACCAGATTTCAGCAAAAGTTAATATCGAAGATCTTTACTGATCAGACCTTTTAACTGTTCTCAGTCATTTTTCAAAATGTTTTAATGTAGGTGTCAGGGCGAAGAAATCAAACCTAAACTTCATGTCAGTTCAAGGCAGCAGCAAAAAAAAAAAAAACACAGGTTAACGCTCTTCACATTCCTGAAAGTCAATCATTTTTATACAACCACAAAACTGAGTTTTACCTCAAGAGACCAAACCCAGCTGATCCACATCTATGGGTCTCTAATGTCTCAACGCAAGACAATTTTGATTAGGGTTCTTCGATAATTTCCCCCGACCAAAGTTATTAACCTGCATATCATTATACCAGCAAGAATCGCCTTGCTGTTTTTCCCTTTCGTTATCGAAAGCCTGATAACAACGCCTGGGTCTCGATAAATGGTTGTATATCAAATTGAAAGTCACTAGATGGCAGCATTGCAGCTCATTTTATTAATTTCATACTCATTATGTCATATCACCAGGCCTATAATAGTATCAGTTGATATAAGAATCAGAAACGTTTGAACGTTGGTGGGTTCACAGGCCAAATATTTCCCGCGGGCCTGGACTTTGAGACCTCTGCTGTAAATGAACCAAGAATGAGTTGGACATAAGGCGAGACCAGGTGAGGACCCAACATCTCCATCATCTGGTAACTAGGTCAGCCTAGTTACTGGTTTTATCTTTAAGTTCTAGTTGAAATTCATGAAGACACTGCTTTATTTTACCGTTTTCTGTGGAAAAAGTGACTAAAAATGAAGCCGAGGCCGAGGCTCACGTCAGATTGAGTTTCTTCATCTGTTGAAGATTATTTAGGATTGACACTGGCTTTAGTTGAGACTTTTATGAAGACGAAGAAGGGAGCAAAAGGGAAGAGAGAAAAAAAAAAGAAACTTCAGATTGTAGTAAGGTCGCCACGGCAACAGTTATTGTGATGGTAACAAACATTGGCAAAGTGTTCACGCTCTGAGATCTGACAGTTCCACCTGCGTGGAAGCAGGTGATTATCAACTTTTTCCATTTGATCATCTTTCACATTTTTTTCCTAGAAGAAAAAAAAAAATGAAGAAAATCAGAACACTGACTCTTCCAGGTAGACGTGGACGCAGAAAACACTGATCCAAATTTCCACTTGGACATTTCAGGGGACATTTTGACCAGACTAAGAAAAAATTAGAGCTGAAATAATTTTGTTTCCTGATCTGTTCTTGTTTATATCCACAGGCGGAGGCAAAACATTGTTGCTGCTCTCTGCTGCCTCGTGTGGTGAAATGGTGTTAGTGTGGAAAACAAATAAAAGTGAAACTGTATACTCCTTCCTTTTGTGAGAACTTTTTCACAAAATATTTACGACAATTTGTCGAGGATAGATAGATTTTTTGTCACGAAAATACATTTTGTTTACACAGTGTTCAGATTTCATGTTAAATTCTGATTTATTCTTTTAAAAAGTGAATACACATCCTGTATATTTCATGGCAGTCTCTTATGCAATGTTTCAATATTTACAATTAAATAATCCTTAAAAAAAAAATCTAAATAGTGACAATAGTCATAATTCCATTAATTATTATAGTATATCACTGAGATCTAAGATGCTTTTTAGCGTTCAATGTAAAAACAAAGAAGTCAAGTATAAATCATACATTCATCAGATTCTTACACACTGATATACACACAATATTAACATTTATTTACACAGGTGTTTCCTTTCCCTCCTTGAATGTTCATAACTCGAAAATGAGAAAAGATGGCAGCAGATGTTTTTTTTTTCTTTGGAAAATATAACATTTCTTCTGTTGTTGAACAAAAGTTTAGTCCAAGAAATAATGACATTTCGTCCAGCTCCACAGCCGGACGCTGAGGCCAGTGATGTGTGTGACTGTGACTACATCAAGTTCCTGAAGTCGCTGCTGAAACTGATCTGTTATTGAGTGACGTCTTGTTCTTGTGCTGAGAGGACGTGTTGACTGAGAGCAGGTTATGGAACCAGTGATAATGAAGAACGTCTGAAAATGTGACTTGGTATTGACCTGTCCAATGTTGCAGGTCAATCTCAGGAGGTACTAAAGTCAAAGAACCCAATTATTAAAGTTGTAAACTGAAAATAAGTGGAGCTTTGGCTCAGAGTCCATGAAATCTGGGCTCGGCACTAGGAGGAGGGTTTTTTTTTTTCCAAATTTTTAGTTAAAAATTTGACCACGTTTTATTGTTTCAACTATAAATATATTTAGTATTTGGTCTTTTACAGTGATCTATTCAATAAAAATGAAAAATCACCAGAAGAAAATCTAGAGAGTAAGGATTTTTTTCCTACTCCACCCCCCATTCTCCCTCAGTTCCATCTCAATGAACTAGATCCCTGACCAGGAAGTAGCCACAGCCGCCGGTCAGGTTGTTCTGCTGATGACGAACTCGTCAAAAATCAAATACTGGTAAGTACAACTACCAGGTACGTCTTCCAGCAACCAAACTCTTACTCTACGTCAGTGGTTCTCAACTGGTAGGTCCCGACCCAAGTGAGTCGCGGACCCGTTCTGAATGGGTCACAAACAGCTGGTCAAAAATCAGCTTAATGATGTGAATCTGCTGTTGAGCATGTGTTTTATCTTAGAAAATCTCTTATTTTGAAAGTCACACTGTGCTGAATAAAATTACTATGTTTTTTTAAAAACTAATCACAACTTAATGACCACAGGAAAATGTGGGTCACACAGTGAGACCAGTTGAGAACCACTGCTCTCCGTCAATAACGTGATCTCAGCCAACAGTCCATGAGTGAGTACAACCAAGGAACAGGGGTGATTCTGGTTCTTGTTATTGATAAACCAATGCTGCTAAGTGTAATAGTTAATGTGTGTGTTTGTAGAGATGACATCACTCTGTTAGTTCTGGTGGCGCTTCATGTGCAGCGCCAGGTGATCGGAGCGGGAGAAGCAGCGGCTACAGGCCACGCACTTGAAGGGTTTGGCACCGGTGTGTTTGCGGTAGTGTCGGGTGAGCTCGTCTGATCGGGCGAAGCGCCAGTCGCAGTTGTCCCACGTGCAGCGGTAGGGTTTCTCTCCTGCAGGACCAGAGAGAAACAGAGGGTTGTGAGCAGAGTGCAGGACATTCTACTGGTTCAATGTTCTCGTATCTATTTGTTTTCAAATTCAAAATCACATTAACAAATATATTAACAAAAAAGTGTCATAACTAGAGATGTCCAAAATGACATATTTGCCTTTATCAGATATGACAATCTTTCTAATTCCAATATCAATCAATACTGGTATACACCAGGTAATATTCATCCATTTATCTGTACAGACCACTGTTCGAGTAAGAGATTACTAACTAAGCTGCTATGCTGCCATCTAGTGTCTGTCACTAAAATGTACAGCCATCTATCCCCAAAAGTATTTTTAGAAAACAGTTGTCATAACTTAAAGGAGAGGCAATGATTATTTGCAGAAAAAAATAATGATAATTTTTGGGTATCATTATTATGGATCAGCCATTTTTATAAATCATTCAAACTTAAATCCAGTCTTTTTGATGCGTTAATGTAACAGAACTGTCAGGGAACATCAATAAAAGAAAGTTCTGTTGCTTTTGGAGACAAATGCTGAACAAACACGTGGTTCCGCAGGTGTCAGTGTAACAGTGTGGGACAAAGACGGACAGATCTGTCTGTCATCTGTCTCCACCTGTCTGTTTGTGTAGTTTGGAAAAACAGAAGAGTCGGAGTGGCATGAAGGAATTCATCTCTGTTTTGGTACAAGTCATGTGACCGAATCAGCTTTTTCTTTATAGTGCCTTGTTTTTTTCCCGGACGAACATTCTCACACTTCAGTCTCAACTTGAATCTAAAGTGTGGTGTAAATATTTGAAAACAGTCACATCCATTTGCATTTCCGCCCTCACTGCAACCAGAGACTAATTTGACTTCATGGTGACGCTGGTTCCTGTTCGATAGTATGAACAGTCACCTGGACCAGATAGCAAAATGTTTCGGACCAGATACACTGAGTTAAAGGTTTCTTCTTTAGCCGGAGTTTCAATACACACACTGTTGAACCATCCGGCTAACAGGTACAACAGATTCTGCTTTTTCCAAATAGACACGTTTTGCTCAATGGTTTCCATCCGTTTTACCTTTAAGGCAATTATAAAAAAAACCCTAAGAATAAACCAGAACAATAGGCAAGAATAACAAGTCTGTTAAACACGACTCCACCCAAACATTGACATTTCTCTGTTGTGTCCAACGACAAAGATTGAGCTAAAAAAAAAAAACAAAAAAAAAAACAACACAGGACAAAAAAAAAAACAAAAGGAAAAAAAAAACAAAAAAAAACAAAAAAAAAAAACATGGAAATGAGTGCAGTCACAGTTCAAAGCTGAAACTGAGAGCCAAACACACTGAGATAAGTCAACTACACAAACACATTGACACATTCACTAGTTCTGAGGCCAAGAGTTGAAACAGTATGCAAATATTCTTTAAATAGAATACAAATCTGAATTTATCTACACTAACAATCTAACTTTCAGTCAAATATTCTATTCTATTTCGAGGGGTGAGGGGGCTGTCTCTTAAACCAGAACAATAGGCAAGAATAACAAGTCTGTTAAACACGACTCCACCCAAACATTGACATTTCTCTGTTGTGTCCAACGACAAAGATTGAGCTAAAAAAAAAAACAAAAAACAACACAGGACAAAAAAAAAACAAAAGGAAAAAAACAAAAAACAAAAAAAAAACATGGAAATGAGTGCAGTCACAGTTCAAAGCTGAAACTGAGAGCCAAACACACTGAGATAAGTCAACTACACAAACACATTGACACATTCACTAGTTCTGAGGCCAAGAGTTGAAACAGTATGCAAATATTCTTTAAATAGAATACAAATCTGAATTTATCTACACCAACAATCTAACTTTCAGTCAAATATTCTATTCTATTTCGAGGGGTGAGGGGGTCTTTAACTAAAACTTACAATAGAGCCTGGAGAAAAACACCTGTTTTCACAGACCCCTGTAAAACTTTCTCTGGCCACTGAGTGACACTGTAGCACCAAGACAGGGAAAAGTCTGGAAACGTGTGAGTTCAAGACAAGGAAGTCCTGGAGAAGTTTCCCAATAGAATGTAAGAGGACCATGTTCTGGTGCTGTCACCTTATACCGCAATTGGATTTTTAACCCTGTGAGCGTGTTCACTGTCTCATTGCGAAAAAAGAAAGAGTAAATCATCTTTGCCAGCGCTTGAACCTTCAGAGCAACGTTCCAAGAAGCCCAGTCGTCTGTGGCTGTTAACAGTCATTAAGTGCTGATTAGATTCTGGTGTCTGTCTTCTATCACTCACTGGCAGCTAGAAGCACAGCACCAGAGGTCCAAAGAGCAAGAGTGTCAATTTCTGTGTTGACAGTGTGCATATTATCTTTATGTTTGAGTCAAAAGCTACACTTTCTTTTGTAAAGACAGATTTACATTAAATTATCTGTAGAAACCAGGAAGAGGCAGAATAAGAAACAAATCACGTAAATTCTATAATCATTTGTCATGTGTTGATACCAATATGCTTCGGCTGTTCCAGATTCAACCTTTTCACATAAAAAAAAACAATATTCAGTGTCTTAAAAGAAGGGAAAACACGCACTTTTATAGTTAATTTTCTTAATACTGTATATATTTAGTTTGGGCCTGGACTTCATGCCAGTTTTTAATTATTGCCCGCTGTGAAATTGAGTTTAACAGCCCTGAACTAGGTGAGTGACGTGAATCACTTTTCATTCCAAAAAAAAACAATTAAGATACTGAACAGTTTAAACACAGATGGCTCTTCCCAAAACAAAAAAAAAAAAAAAATTCAGACCCCACACACACGCACATCAACACTGACAGCATCCAAAGAAGAGTGACCAGAGAATTCTGCCTTTATCTGCTCCCAGCCAAGCTGATCACAGTCACCTGTGCGGAAACACAGCTGCACTCAACAATTCCCGAGTAGCAGGTCATCAGAACTCAGGTGGAACCACTGATTAGTAGTAAGTAACTTCACCTTCCGTGTCCTACAGAACCAACTGTAAACCATTAGATCCATAACAATGTTTGTTAAGCACAGATCTGATCTGTTGAAATCCATCAATCACCAGGAAGTCACTCTGATTCATCCCAGCCTCCTGTTTGGACAATATCCTGTTTCTGGAGTCATTTGTGTGTGTGTGTGTGTGTGTGTGTGTGTGTGAGAGAGAGACTGTGGATCTGCAGGTGTGTTTGGTTTTGCTCCACAGCTGCCATGTTGGTTCTTCTTCTTTTTCTTTTCTCAAACCAATTCAGTCAACGCTGAATGACCAGAATAAACACTTCACTGCTGACACTGATATGTTGGAGCTGTTAAAAGGTCAGGTGATCACCTGATCACATGACTGTCATATATGTAAACATGAAACAAAAATGTTAACCTTGTAGGGAATTGCTCACGGCAGAGACGACAATAAAACATCTATCATGGTAAGTTCACATTTTTGTGTTACTTACTTGTTTAACAACATTTATTGTGTAATATAACCAAGGAAATAATAAAAGGTGTTTTTGTTTGTGCACAAAATGGGAAATATTCAAATATTTTTGGACGATTAGAACAGTCAATCTCTAGTTTAGTTACTGGTTATTTTAGTTGTTTAGTTTGTTTGATTATGAACTAATTTTTCTACATGTAATATATCAAACCGTATTGATGAATTTATTGCTAAGCTGTCATCACTTTATCACTCACTCATTATTCACTAATGACTAAATCCCCTTTGGTGATGTTTTTGCAAAACAAAGAGTGACTGTTTGACCAGGTGGAGATTTAGAAACGGCCCAGTTCACTTTTTTCACTCACACACACACACACACACGCACGCACACGGACAGATCATAAATCATATTAGACAAACACTCACAGAGCAGCAGCAGAATCAATCACCCAGGGATAAAACTTCTGTCAGTTTGTGCTTTGTACTGTTTGAAGGTACCTATGTACAGATGGTATTTGCTCTGTAGGTGAACTGCACAGTGACACAACCTGTCTATAAAGAATTACACATTTATTTATTATTTTTCTTGGCCCAACTTAATGTAACGATATTAGACGTTTTAAGATAGATTAAAATTATATCAGGCTGTAAACACAAACACGTGGAATAACAAGAAAGCCGATCCCTACAAAAGTCAGAATAAATATAATGCCCGAACTACACATATACACACCTATGTAGACAATTAACCAATTCCTCGGCACATCAATAGCTATAGAAGTGACAAACAGTCAACAAAGTACACCTCAACGTGGAAATGTGTCACAATACTGAAAAATATTATAAATCTAAAGGGGCCTATGTATGATCCATGAGGTTCTCCAATTTTAAATGTCATTTAAGTCACCCAATAAATTCCAACAATAAGAAGAATATCAAATGTATCAAATAACAAAGACTTTTTTATCCCTACAAAAGTCAGGATAACAGCAATCCCCAACAACACATATACACAACTATGTAGACAAGTAACCAATTCCCAGCACATCAATACCTGTAGAAGTGACAAATAGACAACAAAGTACAGCTCAATGTGAAAATGTGACCACGATACTGAGAAATATAATAAATCTAAAGGGGCCTATGTATGATCCATGAGGTACTCCAATTTTGAATGTTAATTTAAGTCACCCAATAAATTCCAACATTAAAACATTATTAAATTTATCAAAGATGTCTTTGACAGGCAGGGGTTTAAAGGTCAAAATCACAGTGGAAACTGTGTTGACACCATCTCTTAAAAGGTTCATACATCACTACCATTTAAACTCTAGATTAGATAAGAAAAAAGACCTGGACTTAAAGGGCTTTCTCAACAACTTGAAAGTTTTGATGGCAGAACAATACTGACTTTGCCAGCAAATATATTTTCCAGGTTTAACTACATACACATATAAGCCGAATAAGAATAGGTGCCGAGTAGAAAGCTCCCATGGAACTGTTGGAACAATCACTCCACAAAAGATTGCAAAAATATTGAGAAATATCGTAAAATTAATATTAGGGTGTTGTAGGTTCCTTTCCTTCCCGTTTTGGGTTAAGGGGTTTAACCAATTTAAAATTAACTTTAAATGTTTGTCATCAATGAAAAACCTGACTACAAGTCCAGTTAAGAATATCAGGAGTGTAATAAACCGCACTTTACATCCTGGTTTACTGAGTCCAAGAGTAAACACTTGACCTGGCTTTTCAGGACGCTCATAAACGCTCTGCAGAGCTCTTAACTTTATCAGCTCTCTAAGTGTTTGTGAAGAGGGATGGAGGCTTTTCTAATCGCAGCGATTGCAGCCTTTACCTGCACTCGTGTACAAAAAACACCGACACACACACACTTACACACACACAGACTTTACATCATAACGAAAGGCACTGTACAGGGATCAAATGGCAACGGGGTGACGGTCAAGGCTGCGGCCAATCACACCTTCAAAGAAGACAATTTCGAACGATAGTGAATTTGTCGGTGTGCAAAGATAAGTTTCATTGGACTAAGTTGATTATGCTGTGGTCCAAGGTCAGGATATAGAAAAAATGAATTTAGTAAAAGTGAGCAGAAGTGCTTTTCTATAATGCTCGGGGGCTGCAGTTCACATCAAAAAATCGTCTCATCAACCTTTGGAAACAACACTAACATGGGAGGATTATCGTTGAAATGAAATCCTTTCATCAATTCCTAATACCATAACATCAGAAAGAAACCAAGCGCTTCTATCATTCCTCCAAGAAAAACATTTCTAAAATGTATTTATAACCGTTTACGCAAAACGTAATGAATACAATGTAGATCATTAAGACGACTATAAAAAAAAGTGAGTCAAAAGAGGTTCCTTGGAATTGCTTAAACAAATATTTAGCCCATAGACTCAAACACATTGCATTGAATTAATCAGAGTTGATCATAGTCGCTGTCATACTAAGTCAGACATGACAAATCAATCACAAATCTGCAAAGAATTAGTCAAACACTGACTGCGTTCGTAAACAAAGAAAAGGGAATATTTGAAGAAAACACACAGTGGATTCAATAGAGATAAAGATTGTTCTGATGTTTCCACTTGTTTGACGGCGGATTGACTGCAATGTTATATATGTATGAGCTAAAGGTGTGGGCGGACTATGTTTATGTCACTGGCAGACAAACAGAGAGATGTATTTATTAGCTGTGTAGAGATAAAACTGCGGTGACTCCAGAGATAAAGATACAACTCGGATTAAAGTTTAAACTTGAAGTTGCAAGACCTCTGAAGAAAGATTGTGGATATATTTGTCTATGACTGTGTAAGACATCAAAAAATGAGGGAAAGAGCATCAAGATTAGGACCTTGAGATTTTCAACGGAAAGAAAAAATAAACAAACATAAACAGAAGATTAGATTAGGCCCATTGGTGGCCTTGAAATTGGCCTTGAAAAGTGATCGCTAGGAAGACTGTGCAAAATATTGTGTTGTTGACTTGACCCTCCATTCAAGCCCAACACTTTCAGATGAAGATGAAGATGGAAGACTTTCTAATTTTTGTTACTATTTTCTACAACTGCAGTTCTTCCCATTATCAGCTGAATAAAAGAACAAGATCAGACAGGCCTGGTGCTGCCAGATCACCAGAGAAGATTGTTTAAATGGAAATCTGGTCACTTTGTACCATTGAGGAGACGCAAAGTTTGTCATGAAGTTACTTTGAGGTCTGAGGTTGTGAAAGAGTAAGACGAGGAACAACGTCTCAACATATTTTTCTATTCAAATTTTGAAGAATGTAAAAAAAAAAAAAAAAGAAGACTAAAACATTCCTGTCAGTAAGAGTATCGCTGGATGTCGATGCAGGTTGAAACTTGCATTTGTGTGGAAATCTATCCGTCTGAAAGGGCAGGAAAAATGATTATATGATATGGGAATTTTTTTTTTATTTTATTAGTTTTGTCATTGTGTTTTTTGAAGTGTCGTTATGACGGCTACTTAAAAATGATTTCAACTGTTACGCAAACAACTGGCAGTGCTACTAGCTTATAAAGGCATATGAGAAATAACTAAACCTTTTTTACATTTCTATTTACATGACTTTTACTGCATTTTGTTGTACACGTCTGTGGACTATTCTCACACTCTCTATTTGTCTTGTGCATTGCTCTAACCCAACATCCCTCCTGGGTTCCATAAATCTCTGTGTTATCTTTTTATGACCCGTAAAAGGACCTGTTTCTGTTTCTTAGTCTTCATTCGTCCACGTTTGGCTTTTTTTCCCCTTCATGTCATTGTGGGTTAATCTCCACAAAATCCAGCCTTAATTCTGCTGCAGAGCCACTGGTTTCGTCTCAGAGAAAAGAAGCTGCATCGAAACCAGTCTACCCCGTTTCTGCTTCGCAAACTCCTCACCTTCCTCCTCCTACAGTGTGCCACCTACTGAAAAGCAGGAGTAACTGGTTTGGTCATTATTTCGAGCCAGCTACTTCCCGTGTTGTCCCTGTGTTTTTGTCTCCCTCCTGCTCTCTTTTTTGTGTTCCCTCGCTCTCTGGGGAAGCTCTGGCGACAGGTACGAGCATGTGAAAATGTGGTGAAGTGAAAAACAACCAAGAGGAACCTCCTAAACAAACCAACGTCACTGCAATGCCTTTGCTATTCTTTGTGTTCTTCACCATCAAAGTATCACCAGATAAAAGCTGAAGATTTGATGGAATGTGCAACAACGAACCAAATGATTTCAGAGGTTGAAGCTGAGAGAGGTGAAACTTTAGAAATGTTTCTGAGCTACTTAATAAGTGGAGATGACGCTTGAAAGAAAGAAGAAATGTTTAGGATTTGACAAATGACAAAAGGTGAGAAAAAAAATAAGCCTCTCATTGGCTGTTGCAGGCAGATGACCCTTCCTTTATGCAAAATGGACAGAGCTAGCTACTATGCAAAGATAGTGGACAAGTGTTTCAGACATTTTGATGACGACTTCCATTCATGGCCGCTGGTGATTCATCAACATCAGCTTTCACAGCTTTAAACCAAATGGGTAGAGAACAGGTTTGAGTGGCAGCGTTCGGAACGTTCTCTCACCTGTGTGTGTTCTCTGGTGAGCCTTCAGATGGGAACTCTTTGTGTAAACTTTGGTGCAGCCTGTAAAGAGATCACACAGATCATGAGACCGAGGAGACATCGGGCTCACCTGACAAACAAGGTCACATGGGCCAATAAATCAAGACACAAACACACCAGCAAAAATTAATGAACTAGGTCGCAGGAGAAGGATTCGCATGACAGCATAAGAGTAATTTTAAGGTCTGAAAAAACACTGGTGGATTAAAATACACCCATAACCAGACAAACAACAGCATCTTTCCCAAGGACTCATGGGCATGAACTTCTAACATGTAGTCCTACCTGACTACATTGTATACAAACATGTTTTTTCTCCCACAATCCAAACACATGACGTCAAATCAACATGAGATCTCACGCATAAGGTGATTTTATCGCAAACAAAATAGTCAGGATCTAATTTTGTCTCAGATGAGTCATTATCTCAGTGGTAAAAATACTTAGGACAAATGAGATGCAGGATTGACTAAAGATAGATGTGTGTTATTAAATAATCTAGCTGTCCAGGTGTGCGTGTGTGTGTCGGAGATTCATATCCGTGCTTTTGCACCAAGACCAAGGTTTTATTTACACAACAGTGACAGTGAAGACAACAATTTGATCCGACTTGTCAGAGCGGTTCTGTTTTGTTCGAACTTGTTTTCTTAAGCTATTTGCGTCTGGAAATGTTATTAGAGAATCTGAGGACACAATGATCAAACTGCAAACTGCGTGATTGCACCTTGTGTTTTTCTGTCCTGAAGAGCAACCAGCAGCCTTAAGCACTTGTGTTTTACTGTGTGTGTGCGTTTGTTCTGTTCATGGAAAGACTTTAGAGTCTGTAGTGTATTATGTGTAACCCGAAAGGCATTTAACATGTTTATTATTATGTTTTGTGCTCACTGCTTACTGTGGGACATAAACACAGAGCTGGAAAAGCTATACCTAAAAAGACATCGGTCCAAAAAGGTATTTTTGTGATGGTAGTTAAATAAAAATGGAGTTGTGTATCTATCTATCTATCTATCTATCTATCTATCTATCTATCTATCTATCTATCTATCTATCTATCTATCTATCTATCTATCTATCAATCTAATGCAGAGGTCTCAAACTCAAAGTTGAGGGCCACCAACCACACTATGATTTCGTCAAAAGGCCTTGTTAGCTTTAAGTGTTCAATACAAAATAAAAAATATAATAAAAAATCTTTATATTATGAATTCAACTTTCAGATCAAGGTGGGGGCCGCAAAATATCGTTCCACGGGCCGCAAATGGCCCACCGGCCACGAGTTTAAGAGCCTTGCACTAATGTGATGGTGTTGGCATAAATACTGACGGAGAAAAATAGCTGACGGGATAAAAGACTGACTACTGACTGACCTGGGAAGTTGCAAAAGTGAATTCTCCTCTTCTCCAGCTCAGGATTGTTCCGTCTGTTATACTTGGGTCCGGTCAGCACACCCTGGCCGTGGGTCATCAGCAGAGCATGAGCCGACAAACCAGTCACCTTTATTCCCCCCAGGTGCTGCTGGTACGGAGGTGGCGGTTGTGTTGCTAAACTGAGCAACTCAGCCTGACCATCTGGACTCCCAGGCTGGGAGTTTGGGGGGGAGGGTGGGAGGCTGTGGGGCGCAGAGTGATGGGATGAGCTGGGCGAAGGCTGGTAGTAACTGATCTGTTGTTGCTGCTGCTGCTGCTGTGGGACTTGTTCGGCCATGATGTAGTTGGCATTGTTTGTGGGCAGACTTAAGCTGCCCAGGGTCATCATGGTCCTGCTGTTATGTGTTGTCGGGCTGTTGTGCGACAGGGGAAGGTCTGAACTTGCCGTGGTGGTGATGGGCATGTGGTAGACCTGAGGCTGTGGAGGTGGAGGCCCAATTTGAAGCTCTGTGTCCAGATTCGGTTGCTGTTGAGTAACCGTGGTCGCAGTGACCCCTGTGCCACTGGTCATGTCTGGTTTGATGAAGACGTTGTTGACCACGGGCGACACGCTGAAAACAGAGGTGAAGTCTGGTAGAGCCTGGGTTGTTGTGGTGGGGATGGAGCAGGGCACCTCCATCCCTGGTTCTGTCTTGATCTGCTGGGGTGTGAGGGTCTTGTTGTTGGGTCTGTAGAGCCCTGTGCGGAGGTGGGTTGTGTTGTTGAGTATGAGGTTGACATTAAGACTATAAGGAGTCATGGGTTTCTCCTCTGAGAAGAACTCGTCAACAACAGACGCACTTTCCCGTCTGTATTTTTTGTCACTGGCATCGGTTGCGGGACTTAGGAGTGAACTGTTGATCTGTGGCAGGTACTTGTCCAACTCTAGTCTTGTCTGAAAATATAGGGTAGAGAAAGGGAGAGTGAGATGCAAACTATAATTAAATCTAATTAAATACAACCCGTGATGAATGACTCATTTCAACAGTTTGGTTCTTTACCACCCTAACCTGCTGGATGTCATCCCTGCCCATCTTGAACAACAAAGGTAATCTTTCTCATTAGAATGAGACAACATTTACATGAGGAAATTGTTTGTACTTCGATGTTGTAACAAAATTCTTATGAAAGCTTTTTAAAATAAATTATTAGTTGGCATTTGAAGATGACATTATTATTACTTTTCTTGCATTACCAAGACAACGTAACCACTGTCACACGAACCAGTTGTGGAAACTTTTAAACTCTTAGTGAGAAACTTGTCGCATTGAATGTGTTCCACTCTAAGTGACAAGAGCTGCACAAGCCATCCTGACTATTCAACATTAACATGCACTTTTCATCATTGTCACTAATGGTAAATGGAAAAAAAAATCATAAACACACAACCTTTTTTTTAGAAAAAAAAAAATATATGTATATATATAAACACACACACATACATATGTATTACAATGTATATATATTACTACTTTTTTTCAATCTTGAACTCCCTGCAACTTTGTGAAATGAATATAGTTTAATACTTAAACTAATATTTAATACTTAATATTTTTGATTACACTCATACAAATGTCATAAAATTAACCTGTTTTTGCTTAAAAAACTATTACTTTATTTTTTTCCTACAGTCACGAGTCCAAATAACTAAATGGTTCTGCAGACTACCACGACTAAATGGCCAAAAAATGTCAAATAAGGGAAAGAACTCCGGCGATCTCACTTAGTTTTTTGCAGACAAACAGCAGCACAGATATGAAAATTCATAGTTGACCAAAAATCAAGCAAAATAAGTAAATTTAAGCCAAAGCAATTGCAATCACAAACTTTCTTAAGCAAGGAAAGGAAACTCCACACCAAGGCACACAATGAAATGTGATCTCTGTTTTTAACCCATCACAAAAGTGAACAGTGGACAGCTTTGAGCGCCCAGGGAGCTGTGAGTGTGGACGGTGCCATGCTCAGTGGACCCCCGTGATTACTTGGCGGTAGGGGGATTCAAACCGTAGGCCTCAGTTCGCACAAAGTGTGAGCTATGGCTTTAAACGACAAACAAACGTAAACTTGTCTAAATCCATAGATTTGTGAAGGCGATGTCAACAGCAGGGGTTCGATCAATCACACTATGTCTCCCAAGTACTTTTAACATAATTATGATATACGGTGTTGTGGTCTCTTGTCAGCAGCATTATTATCATCAAAGTGAGAAGGGCTTAAGCGATCCCATGGTCGTTAAAGATCTTCAGACGTAGATGGAGTCGGTTAATAATTGTTGAACGTGTACAACTGCTCTGATTCTTTCTGCCTGATAAGCACCAGTCTCTTATCGGTTCACTTCAGGTTTATGGGATTGAGTGGGAGTTTCCGCGCACACGCGTGGAATACAACATGTACAACAATTGGAACGACTTCTCCTAGATGTGGTCTGATAGGTCCGAACATTCTGGGCATGATATTTTTAAGAATGCTTATCAAGACTTGAGGAAAACGTAGTATCGCAAATTAACGCAGACAAACCCTAGAAAGACTCAAAACAATAAGTTTCACTATGTCCTTCCATATATCATTTTCTTTTTACTCAACTCTATGCAGGAGTCTCCCCGACACACAGTGTATCACTTTAAATTTACAACTGTGAGGAATCTAAAGAAAGAATGGCCGTTTGCCCTTGGATCTCCATAAACCTGGTTGGATCAGGGGCCCTGGACCTCCGATTGCTTGCTGTTAACCAACAAAGCAGGACTCAAGATGAGGTCAATGGAACAAAATACAACCTTTGAGACCAAGATGTTGTTTTATAGCCACTTATGGCGGAGAGAGAGAGAGATACAGCGTTTTTTCTAGGACAGCATTTGTAAAACATATATATGGATGTTTACTTACAAACCGAACGTTTCTACTGTTTTGTTTTATGCCAGTGAAATAGGAATAGCAAAAAATAACATAAAATATACATTAGCTATATTAGCATTGCCTTGAGTTTATTAATTCATTACTAATATTCAAATATTATATTCAAATTTGATGATTGGTGTATTTATGGTCTAAATTGGACAGTGGGTGAACTCAAAATAACGCAGAGTCATTGATGCAAGATTCTTTTTATGGTAGGAGAAAAGATCCCAAAAAATTGACCCCAACGTGATTTGAACACGCAACCTTCTGATCTGGAGTCAGACGCGCTACCGTTGCGCCACGAGGTCAGGTTGCTCTTCATCATTATTTGGTTGTATTTTGGTAAAATTGTTTGTATTTATCATCATCAGTGATTTAATATGATTGTGAATAACAGTCAACAGGGTTGTTTTCTGTTCTTTATATTTTTTCTTGGACCATACAGTGTGTGACAGGCTTCGATTTCAACTCCATGTTAAGCTGTAACGTAAGCAAAACAGCATTGTGAGGACGTAAGTCATTCTAGGACACCAACTTGAACATCCACGGATTCTCCTGCCACTCAGCTTTGTCCTACCCCCTGATTTTTTGTCTGGCTTTATTGTATATTGTCCCACAAAAAAGGAGTACTCCCAGATTTGACCAGGAGTAATGTAGACAGGCAGGTGGGTGGGAACATAATAGACTTCCTGTTCTGGTATTCAATTTCAAATGTCACTAATCCAAGGATATATGATACAGGTATACATGGGCATATAAGTATCCATAGAATTCAAAGTCTTGGGAAACTAGCATGAAATCAATGTAGATCCAGGTTGTGAATAAAAGATGATAGTTTAAACCACAGCTCCACTGTATAATAGTTGCAGTTAATTTTTAACGACACAAAGGACAGAAAGGATTTACAGAAACCTTAATAGTATCATTACTGTGCCAATTCCTGGGGGCAACTCAGTCATGGCCCTTCCAAAAGTGTCTCAAACTTAAATGTTCGAGACGTCCTTAAAAATATTTGATTTCCTATTGTGAGCAGAAACTGAGGTCAACGTTTGTTTTGACTCAACGCAACATTTTTCACTGTTTTCCCAGACAAAACTGTCAAATAAAGAGAAGTCATTAAGGGAGATTATTTATGCTTTGGCAGATGAGTTTACAGACCGCAGCTACTGGAGACATGGTTGGGTACAGATCATCAGGCAGACCACAAACAAGTGGGGGCAGAATGAAGTCAAATGTTGAGTCTGCATCTGGTCAGACCGATTCATCAGTCAGTCAAAACATTGCAAACCAGTCAGCAACATAACAATGTATTGGTGCAAAAAAGAACAAAAGAACGACCATGGAAACTGTAAAAAAAAAGGAACTTAGTCATAATCAAAAGTTGGGTTTAGTTTATTTCAGGCTATATGTCCAGGGTATATGTAAGTAGAGGAGAGATTTTGATCTGATATATTTTCCCAGTAGTAATGTTTGTCTTGTTTTATTTTCCCAGCTAAGATCAGGTCACACCATCCTGTCTTGTGATATTTGGCAAAATATCAAAATAATGTAAGCAGCTGATTGTGAGGTAATTTAAAACGGGGCAAGTAACTCAGATCTACCATTTCAGTCATGCCTGCCAGTAATACACATGCGTTGACCTGGTTAAAGTGCTTAAATAACACCTGCAATTATGCTTGAGTAAGATCACATCTGAACGTTTGACTCACAGACAGAAAAAAACATGAGCAGGTGTGAGAATTGTAGTCAGAATAAGAAATATTTATTGTTAACAACTGTGTTCCCCAACTGTTTTTGCACCACAGACCGGTTAAATGTCTGGTACCTTTTTCAGGGCCGGGTCGTTAAGTTGTGACAGATAAATACCCATTAATAAGATTTCCGGTGTTCTGAAATATTTTCCTACCTACAAAATCTTCCTACCCGAATTAACTGTGCATGGGCACAACAAGGATTTTCTCAAGTTCACACACCCTATAATTCACCTTCACTGAGAAAATATTTCCTAATCAAATATAGTTGCATTATGATGCCATTCTATTGTTCAGTTCTTTTGTTGATACGGATGAATAATGGGACCAAAACGAAACATTACCAGTCCACAGGTTTACACAATGCAAGAAAATTATTTTAAAAAAGTAAACTAAATTTGAATACATTGCATTGTAGTGAGTGGTTCCATTATTTTAAGGCCAAAAACATAATTCTTTTGCAAGAACAGATGTTAGTTTATGCCAAATATTCGTTTTTTACAGCGCTCGGTCACAAAATGTGTTTGTCTTTGAGACAAAACCTGCAAGACAAAAACCCTCACACTCTATACATCAGGATTAAAAGTGGAACGAAGGCAAGCTGAGACTCGCTCTGATGCAAAGCAGTTGCTGCGTGTGTTAATGTGCAGGTTATGCTGCAAGTCAAATCATTAGTCAGACCAAAACCAAATCAAGCTTCAGCTGCATGAAAAATGGCCGCCAGCTAGAGGAGACAGAAGAAAAAAAAAAATGAGGAAGGATGATCTGCTGTTCACTAATGGGGGGGTTGACATGACATGAAACAGGGTGAGTCTTGTCAAAACGGAGACATCAGAGGCTTAAGAGCAAACATATCGAGCAGTGTGTATAATCACAGGAAATGAAGGAAGAAAAGTCTTTTTTTTTTTTTTTTTTTTTATCCCTGGCAGAAGTAGACGCAGGCGGTATCTGAGTATTGATCTTTGGGAATCATTAGGCATGACTCTTGATCTGCATGATGTGAAGTTACTGTGTAACTGGCAGCGTCGTCTGTGCTCAGCCATAGAGGAGACCCCGTGGGTGATATAACAACCAAAGAATCTGGAATACTGGTTTCATATCAGTTACTTATTCTGTCGTTACAGCTGCCGAGTATGAACTTGGGCATGGGCCCATGATTATATCACTGAAAAAACTCATATTTGAGCATTATATGTCTTTATCAAAATATCCCTAAGGCGGAAAATATGTCTGTCCCATCCCGTTTGTGCTCATGTAAAAAAAAACAAAGTGTTTAAATTCACTAAAATTAACCAAAATATATCTAGTTAGCAGTGGTGGCCTAGTGGTTAAGGAAGCGAATTTGAGTCTGCAAGGTTTAACGTTCAAATCTACCAGCTACCAGCTTGCCACTGAGGTGGCATAGCACCGTTCCGACCCACATAACGTCTTGTGGGCTTGTGGGTTTTGTTGCAACGTGATTTGGGTGGTGCTAGCTGCCCCGTGATCCGAAAACGGAAAAGAAAAAGATGAATGAATGAATAACTGATCTGTTATCTGTGGTAACCTCATGTCACAAAAAGTGAGAATGTTAGCATAATTGTGCTGAATCCTAGTGTTTAGCTATCAGCCACAAATATCTAAAATACCTAAACGCTACCAAGAAAGTTTTTTTTTGGAGAACTGAAACATAGACCTCGTTCTTACTTTTTGCCAGATATAAAAGTAAAAGCAAGCTGTGAAATAGTGAGTAGGTGGAACCTAATCAGGTCGTTGACAACGCGGTGAAACTTTCTCATACGTCTAAAGCTTTTATCACCCTTGCTACCTCCATCACTCTGGCCTGGAGGCGGCGCATGGAGTTGCGGGCTGTGCTCAGACAGGTCTGGCAACATACTGCTGTCACGACACAACGCTAAAACCCTCTTTAAAATACCAGCGCCATGACACCAAAACATGTCCTAGAGGGGTAAAAAAAAAAGCTGAGACAACTACTAAATGAAATGTTATTAAGCTGTTTTCATGTACAGGAGGTTAAAATGATAGGGGTAAAAAACTGAGCTTTTTTTCCCCATGTACATGAATCAAGGTAAACACTTGATTCATGAAATTGTTGGCCATAAAGAAGACTATTTTACTTTAGTCTTGGGGTTTTTTTGCATAACACCAACCCATAATGGAGAAATTTGCTTTGGTAAAAACTACCAACAACCAAAAAAGGGAACTACATCCAATCAATGGTAATGGTTTGGACTCATAGGCTAAACGCTGAGGGACACTGAAAATGTCTGGAGCCAGTAGTGGACAAACAGGTCATTTCTGCGACAATGCAAAATGTCTGCATATCTCTTTTAAGTTTGAGATAAAGTACATTAACACAGAGATGGTAACTTAATTGCTTTGCCTGAAACCGTTGTCTGAAAAAGGTATTTGCATAGAAAAAAAAAAAACTTTCTTCACCTTAACAAAACTCTGCAGAATAATCTGCATTTTCTGCCTGCAGGCACAAAGGTTAGGAATTATCTCATCTATTTAGCAGGTTGGTGTTTGGTTGGTGAGGTAAAAACTTTGAAATACTGAACTTCAT
The DNA here is from genome assembly GCA_016785265.1 of Paraplagusia blochii. Classification (NCBI taxonomy): domain Eukaryota; kingdom Metazoa; phylum Chordata; class Actinopteri; order Pleuronectiformes; family Cynoglossidae; genus Paraplagusia; species Paraplagusia blochii. Next base: position 203,823 of record JAFBJS010057811.1, read on the forward strand.
TTGAAGGTATTGACGGGGTCAGGCAATAATACGTGAAAATGTTGTTGACGTTCTCTATGGAACTTAAGGAAGAAGGGGAACCTTTCGCTGATTCTATGTTTATGTTCGATCCCAAATATGATGCCCCTTCAAAGAATCCCGAACTACTTTAACGCCTCAAATGGTTTTTAAGCCTTTACGTCACGTGTCAAACTCAGACCCGGAGGCCAAATCTGGTCAGCAGTGCAACTACATTTGGCCTGCGAGATCCTATGGGATGTCTACTAGAAATGGCCCACTTGCAAATAGCCACTATATAGAGGCAGAATTTAGTTGCATTTTTTTGTTGTTGGCCTGTGAAATGCTACAGATAAAGTGGATTTGATTGTTCCAGACAAATGGAAGTTGTGTCCATGTACGAAAAAAACAACATAACATACTGTATCTACAGAGAAAACATGAACAATTGCTGTCAATTTGTGAATAAATAAGTTTGATGTGAGTTTGACACCTCTGCATTAAGTGAATCCTAATTAAAAAAAAATCAGCATAATGTGAAAAACACAGATTTTTTTCAGTTTTAGGTAAAGACTCTCACAAAGTGCTGAAGTATTGGCCTCAAATGAAGTGTCGTGTAAAAAAAATGCCACAAGCACGTACAAAGCGTACAATACAAACTGGTCCAGCTAATCTGCTGCGAGTCTTAATTCATCTGTCACATGTTCCATCGCTGCCAAGCTTCTGCCATCATACCTGTTCTGCTGGCACTGCCAACAAAGACCTGTTTCAAACAGCTCTACCATGTGATGCCCACCAGTCAAGTGTGTAAATAGAGGAACAATTCAATAGACTTCAAAGCATCGCATTCAAACTGTACCAATGAGTGATTTTTTTATAATTCATATATAATCACATATAAATTCATTCTCTCTCCCTCTTAAGGCAGGGGTCACACGGCAAAGAGGACGGTGTTTATTGGCCGCTGGATCCCTTGCTTCTACGGTCCGCGGCCTGTTTACTAAACACAGGGCAGGAGGCCAAGCTCAGCACCTTTCAAAGGCATCCGGTTTCTGTTTGCGCTGCGCTCTGATCACCAGGGGCCAACGGACAATTCACAGCCATTTAACTTTAATGCTGCTGTCACTCCTAAGCTGCGATTGCTTGTTCAGGTTGCACAAGCGAGGTGGTCGTGTGGACACAAATTATCGTTGATCCCTGACTTTAACTCATCTGTCAGGAATCTTACAAAATTGGTTAAACTGTTAAAGCAATTTGGGAAATTATTGTGTTAACATCAGCTAACTGTTGTTAACAGCATGCCCGTGATAAGTGCCAGGTTGTGGTTTCTTTTGAAATTGAACACAGGACTTTCTGCGTTTTTTTGGAGGCAACTAGCAGAATCTCAACCAAGTGGGAAACATTTCTGAAAGCCCAGTTTAAAGATTACAAGACATTTTATGGTTTAATTTGGTTTAAAAAGCTTTAAAAAGTGGAAAAGTGCCAGTTATCCACTAGCTAAGGTGACATAATAACAAAATAATAACATAACATAGATTTTTAGACAGCAGTCACGTATATTTTTGCCAATTTACCCAAAGGCTAAGGTAACAACCCTTCAAAGTAATGGAAGATGATGATGGAAGATGATGAAGAAAAAAGATTTTAATATGACTCCATAAATACATGGAATAATTTTGGAAAATGATTCCATTAACTTCGGTTAAAAAAATTCCAGGTCGAATCAGTTGATTTTTCTCTAATAATAATAATAAAAACATTAAACTCCATTGCTCGACTGCTACTGACAGCTAACCTGCGTTTACTACCATGTCATGCGTCAGTTCATGTGACTCAGGTCAGTGGCTTTAGATTTTAAATGATAAAAACCACAACCTGGTGTTAAAACGTCATAATTTATCCCGTATTTCCAAAGATATTTCTTCTAAATATAACCAGAAAAACCCGGTTTTATTTTGGCGGACGTAACCGTACGTAGCTTCTCGCGGAGTTTGTTAAGATTCGTAATGTAAATTTGTAAACGCCATATTTATCTATTTGTTTTCGGGGTTTTTTTTGTTACCTCAAGTTAGTGAAAAGTGAAAAGGATGACTACAACGGTACCTTAACAAAACTCACCACCGGTTTGACGTCTTCGAACACGGATGCGTCCTCCGCACCGTCCGCCCCCGACATCCGTACCGGCTTCAGCTGCGTAAAAACCGCCCTTTCTTCCGTCGTGTGCGGCGGGTTCATGGCCAATCCAACACTCGCTGCCATTCGGGTGATTTCTTCTGCACAAATTAATCTTCCTCAGAAATTATTTTACTAAAACATAAATACGTATATTTTCTGTCAAAAGGCAGTGGAGCTGCAAACAAAGCAACTGCAGAATTCCACAGTATTCCCTGTGTCTATCCCTCTGGCTCTTTTCTCTCTCCAGGTAGACTTTACCTGAGCTCAAGTACGGACTTGTGGAGACTGACAAGTGCAGGAGCCAATCAGAGCGGACAAACTGAGTTGAGAGCCAATCGGGTGATAGGAAGTGGGCGGGAGTCACCTGGTGGACTGACGCTAAAGAAATGAGGAAAACAAATGACAAGCAGGCGCAAACACACAAAGACAGACAATATGCTTGGAATTGTTGTATTAAAAATAAATAAACATAAATAAACATAAACATAAATGATTAAATTGATTTTTATATCATTAAACATTACATTACTTTATTATACTGAAAAAAACAAATGTAAAATAATGCAAAAATATTAATACAATGTCACTTCTAAACTTAATGCCTAAGCATCACACAGATATGATGCACACGTTGATAAAAAAATTAACATTTCTATGTTTATTTATGGTGGAATAACGGTAAATATCAGGTCACTTTGTCCTTTTTCGCAAATGGAAAATGAGTTTTGGCTAAAAAAAGATGCAATGTTGTTTTTTTTCAACCATTTACAAAGATATTTCATATTTCCGGAACAGGATGCATTTGCAATTGAAAAAACATCCCCAAAACTCTCAGAATCTACAAGTTTGGTGCAGTGTTATAGCATACGGAATTACATTCATGATCGTAGATCATGTTCTGTATTGAGAACACTTTTTATTTGAACTCCAACAATTGCCTTTGCAGTATAGTGATGCAATTACTGTTCTGGGGGTTGATGGGTTGGTTTGCAGCTTTGTCCTGTCGACATGGCATCAGAAGAGACACTAAGTCTTGAAAAGTGAATCTTTGAAAGCTTAACGGAACAGACACAGTCTGTTTGCCTTATCTTGTGGCGTAATGAACTTTATACAGACAATTCATTGCACGTGTTTAGGGCACTGACTCACTTCTGAATCATAAAATGTGAGTGGAACTTGTTAAACATTTGACTGCTCCGCATTGATTTAAGTAGGATTTAAGGTAGGACTGACGTCCACCAGGGATTAATGTCAGTGAAGGCGTCTTTTGTTAGCCGATTATTGGTCGATGACATGATTTACAAGATTTCTCAATCATCTGAAGATATCTAATTTCCCAGGTAGCGAAACGTTTGTTGTGTGCATTACACATTCATAAAGTCCGACTTTTATTGTTATTGGATTACAATACATGTGGCAACAGTACTAATAGTATTTTCCTCTTTTCCTCACTTGTGCACTTTAAGTAGGGTCACTGTTCATTGTCAGTTGGCTGCATCCTGTACTACCAATCACTTTGCAGCCTGGTGTGTTCGTATTAAGTAGCATAACTATGCAGAAGTACAAGTATTATTTGTACTGCAGAAGGTGGTATTACACTATCTAGGCCAGGCATGGGAAAACTTTCTGACTTGCGGGCCACATTTGGTCCAAAGATTGGACACTGGGCCAGGCTAGGAGCAGATGGGACTACATGCGTTAGGGCTAAAAGTTTATATATTTTATATCACTTAGACAAGTTCGATGGGGTGGATTGCAAAACTGTACGGGCGGCATCAGGCGCCTGGGCCTTAGTTTGCCGATACCCGTTCTAGGCTGAACCTTGACGAAAAATTGAGCTGAGGTTAAACCTTTCCAATTAACGATTGCTACGTCGACAGTCGACCCATATCGCAGGGAGCCACCCACTTAATGGGACATACAAGAAAAGTTGTGACAGAGAACAAGACTGACACAATAGCTCTTACTCACATGGTACTATGTCTACCACTGTCCTATATTCTGGACCATTGCTTATAGGAGGCAATGTAAAAACCGAGTTTCAATGAAGGTGAATGTTATTTTTACAACCCGGAAGTATGAATGAAGCTGTTACAGATAAATAATAACTTTAATTGAATTAACTAACTGCTGGCAATTATATTTTACAATCGTGTTTTCTTCTCCTGTTGATGCTGACTGTATCAGATCTTTACTTGGAACTTGTCTGAGGATCCGAGGAACACAGACCGTGAGAATTCTACTTCTGATGACGACGTTGGATTCCTTTTGTGCTTGATAATAGCAACAAGAGGAATTGTTCTAATCAGGTCTAGTTGGTCTCACTGGTTTGGCCGCATACTTTCAGTTTAGAATTATTCCATGATGAAAAATGGTCAAATGGTCCGTAAGACCAGGTGCAATGACAAAGCAAATGATTTTGATGATTTTGATTCATGAGCTTTAATGCCTGTGGTGGAAGCTCCTTTTCTTAGCCAATCATGCCAATTGTAATCTTGCACGTAAAGGGTGGAGAGGTGCTGCGTGTTGATTGGTTTAAAGATAGTTATTTCTTCAGGGCAACACAACAACAACGCAACACAACATGCCATTATCAAATATCAAAGAACAGTCCCCACACAAACATTGCAGTTTGTTTACTTTGGTGTTGTTTTCTGACCGGGATGATGTCACAACGTGTCCGAGGCCTTCATGTAGGTTTACTGTTTCTGACAAACCTGCATCGTCTGTGCAGCTAAGTTGTAAAGCAAAAATAATGTGTATTTGCAGATTGTTTAAAGCATCATAGAAGCTCATAGATAGATTTTTTGGGGTACAGTTAAGTATTAGTTTAATCAGTTCTACATTACTTGTTTAAATAATTAATAATTAAATATTAATAATATGATATAAAAATGGGTAAAATGACCAAAGGTGATCAATAAAATTAGATGTTTTTTCGTTAACTGTTGCAAAATGCACTTACTCGCAACTTGGAGACCTTTTATTTTGTAGGAGCTTGTATCTAGGGGCCCCAGCAAACATCAATGTGGCATTGTTGAAGAGGATTATGCAAACTTTGTACTGCTGCCCCTGGAGGACAAATATGCTAAAAAAAATAATTAATAAAAACCAGTGAATACTGGCTTTTGCTCCAGGCGTGTTCCTTTCCTCAGCTTGGCTTCAGGATGAGGAACACTCACTTCACTTCACTTCACTTGATTCTCGCACACGGCAAACAAAATCAAAAAAGGAGGTGAAGCCTGTTCACCCGTATCAGGTATCGCACGCAGCAGGCAAATATTTCAATGTATTTAAGAAAAAAAGGCACAGAAAATCAAACAAGATCACAACAAAGAATCCTTCTGGCTGCAGCTGAGGACAAAAGGCAGAACCTGTACAACCACTTAGTTTTGTCAATAGTTAATTTGTGTGTACAGGCCGGAGCAAACCGAGAGAGAGGAATGAGGGGAGAGGGGGGAGGAGCTGCAAATGAGATGGAAATGGACATGGAGGTAGTTTAGGAGAATCATTATGAAAAGTATTCCGTGGAGCAAATATCAGATAAAAGATTAGGCAACAGTGCGTAAAAGGCAAAGCCTGACAAAAACAACCAAAGGCAACAAAAAGATGATAAAATCATATACAAACGCAAGAAATTGTAACATTTAACAATAGTAGTAACTATGTGGGGTGCAAAACAACAGAGAGTAAGATAAAAACATTGTCAGTAGCTTAAGATCTAGCAAAATTTAAAAAAGGATGCATTTTTGCAAAAGATAAAGAAGTAGAATAAATCAAATTTGTCTAATTTGGCTGCATGCAAGACTTCTGTATAATTATATTATGATACCTAAGGTATTTTATATTCTTTATTCCATGCTAGGTTTTCTAAACTATTTTGAAAAACCCTTACCACCACAAAATGGGTAATTTTACTTTAATTTCACCAGAAATTTCATTAAAAACATATTTCCAGTGATATTAAAAGGTATTATTTCCTTCATAGTCCCTTAATTTCTCCTATGAACCCATAATTTTCCATTCTTTGTCTGCACAACCAGGCTCTCAAAATCCAGGCCAGGGTTGAAAGAGTAGAAAAAGGGAGGGGTCTGCAAATGAGATGTAAATGGAGGCAGATGGGTTGAGTTTCTAAGCCTTTTCTCTCTGCTGTACGGCCTTATAGACAAGGGAAGCCTCATCACAGGATGAGAACAAACTTGATCCACAGCATTCCTTCCTGTCTCTGTTTGTGTCTCTGCTGTTGAACTGTGTTGTTATTAGACAAGAGGGCAGATGAGGACACGGCTTCCACATATGCAGTGCTGTGTTATCTACAGTAGAATGTGGCTGCAGCTCCTCGGCGCAGACTTGTCTGTCAATACCTCGACATCACTCAAACCTGCCACATCAGACAATGTTAAAAACCTTCTTCTCGTTTCAGCTTGTCCCTTTTTCAGGGGTTGCCACGGCAAATCATCCTTATTATCTCCTCCTCTCCTCTGTTTCTTCTACTCTGACTCCAACTACCTCCATGTCCTCCCTCACTGCATCCATCAATCTCCTCTTTGTCTCCTTATTCCCAACAGCACCCTCAGTTGGTCAATAGCAACATTGTTGGTGGTCAATGTTAACCTGGGCCACGACTGATCAGGAAAGAAAACTATTTGTTGTCATCGTAGATGTGGCCGAAACGTTAGGCTGGATGTCCTTCCTGACGAATTCACCACTAAAAACACTGGGGTTGTGCTCCCTAGTGGCTGCTTTATGCCAATGTTGAAAATCTTCTTTGCCTTTTGGCCTGTCCCTTTTTTTGGGATTGCCACAGTGAGTCTTAAATATATGCCAATGTTGAAAATAAAAGATAAAACAGTTGAAGAAAAGATGGTAAAGTACTAAATTCATGCTAAAAAACAAGATTGGATCAGCAAAGTGAGAGGTAAGCAGAAACTCAAGTTTTCACCCAAAGGTTAACTTTCTTGCTTACTACCTGGCTAATTTTTCTATTAGCTGCTTGAGCTGCATAAGGTAAATTGTTTATAGGAAAATACAATTTATTTCCTCTTTTTTTAGCAATATTTTTTTTGTATAATACAGAGTTATCAAAATTTTAATTGTGGAGAAAAGTCTGTAACAAAGTAATGTTCTTTTAGTGTTTTCAGTGTTCAACAGTGTGGGTTAGGGTCAACCTTTATTGGCTCCAGTTCACTGGAGATGAACTGCTGACTGATGGTATCTGTCTCATTAGAGTGGACATGGGAATCATTAAGTAATTATCTCTGCTACTGGTGTCATTGTTCACTGGTCAGTCATTTACTTTGTGGTCAATCTGAACAAACATGTTTACAATAAAAAAAAATCGTTAGAAAAGTTAGGGAGAATCTTTGTAGACCATCACAACATTAGTTTTAAGTTTTTACAAACTATTTTGGGGATTTTCCGGTCTGCTGCCACACTTCAAAGACAGACAGCCGACAGACGACAAAGGAGTAAGAGACACAGGAGCAACGTCTCTAGATGGTCAGCCTGATTTTTGGAGGTCAAGTGTCTACACTGGTTTATGAGCTTTAAAAATGTCCACCAGGGGCCAGACTCTGACCTGTTTGTTAAGAGCACAAACATGTTCCAGTTTTTTGTGTCTGTTTTAAAGATATTTTGACAACAAATATTTACATCCAACAGAAGCAAAGAAGAAGAGTTGTTGTCAGAACAACGGTTGAAAACAAAACACCATAATAGGAAAAGGTTTAAGGAATAATTATTCAGGGGTCTCAAACTCGCAGACTGTTTTTTTTACATTGTTTCTTGTTTGTAAAATGCAAGTTTTTGGAGAAACAGTATGTAAGTTAAATTAAAATTTTTAAAAATATGCCAGAAAGGACACCCAAAAACCATACAAAAACCTAAATAGTGAGATGAGGATTAATAAATAATGATAAAGATAAAATAATGAACGAATATAAATTATGAAAAAAAATGGACATTTCTAGTTTAATGTCATTTGTTTTAAGGTGTGAAACATGCGTCAGATTACTGAAGAAGACAAATCAAAACCAAAAAATTTCCCTTTTTGGAAAATCAAGAACTTAAACCTTTCTTTAACGTCTTGTTCAGTTGAACTGTGGTCTGGTCTGACCTGTTTGACAGGCAAATACTGTACAACACTTGATCAACTCCCTCCTCCATTCACAGTCATTCACTCCTGCTCCATTTATTAATCATGCTTTTAACTAAATGCACTTTTGTTTTCTATGTGGTTTTAACAAATTAATATTGTAATTACGAGCAAAGTGTCACGACAAAGTCGTCTTCTGTTTCACCTGTGTGGTCCAGAGAGGGGAAGACCCTCAGATTGGCTGTGTGGACTCCGGGGGCTTTTATTGACCGAGGGAGGAACTGTGAACAGCCTGTGATTGTTCTCTGGAATGACATTGAAGGAGAGAATTGATCTTAGTAAACTCCAGGCTGCTTTTCTCTGCTCTGTGTCACTTATCAGCAGTGTGTGCAGAGGTGGGACACAGAAGGGCAGGTTCAAGGTGGCAGGAGAATAAGTGAGTGAAGACGTGAGGAAAAATGGGGGTGGAGAGTTTCATCTGTTTAACTTAAACGGAAAAAGGTGTTTCAGTAAGGAATGTCCGATAGTATTGGTCAGCCGACATTGGCATAATCAGGTGAAATTGATGAGATTGATATAGTTTTTTCTTTTAATAATGAAACTCCAATAAGATAATTCATGGGTTTTGACAAATCACACACGCCTCTGTGGGTGGTAAGCTCACTGGAAGATATGTGGGTAACTGTCAGCTGCAGGACTCAAACCCTAAACCTTCCAAGCCAAGGTTTGATTCCATCACCACAAGGCCGCCAACGCCAATAGTGTATGGAAAATAATGCTAAAATCATATACATATATCCCATGCAAGGATGAGAGCCAAAATCCAGCCATCATTGGGTGGCACTAGCATCCAAGGTTGAGACAGAAGGTCTTGAACAAGACAGATCATGTTCAGGAAAATCTGAATCCAGGGGAAAGGAAAATGTCAAGACTGATTCATGACAAATGAAAACCAAGACCAAGTAAGGTAAGGAGAAGACCATTGTGGTTTGCAAAAAAAGACAACTTTGATTTCATCAGGATCGGGTACGGAATAAGGAAGTGCGTGATGAATCACAATCAATGAAGGTTAAGAAAAGAAAATCATAGATGACACAAAATCTAGACCTTGTGATTCAACAGTGGATAAATGAAAAGTCATGATAAAAAAACACACCAGAGGTCGGTCATGGTTTGGAACGAAAACAAGATTCAAATCAGATTTTCAGTTGTGCACGGTTAGATTTATCTTCAGTGCTCAGAGGTTGTGGATTCCTTGTTGTGACTATCTCCATGTTGTTAAACCATGTGTTATACAAGTCCAAAAGATATGACCAATTCAATCTTCAAAGGTTTTTGGTGCCAGACAAAGCAGTGACACAGAATTGCCCTGTTATAAAAGTCTACTTTCCAGTAATCACAGCATCAATAAAAAAAAAAAAAAACTTTTTTGCAATGGTTATTGATTATGAGATTAACGTCACAGGAAATGAGTTGTCTTTTGGGTAAATATGACTCAGATCACAATGTTTCGGTATTTTTTTTAGTGTTCAGTATAATAGTGTTTGATTGACTTTTTTATCAATTAAATCGATTTTTTTTTATTGAGATTCTTTATCACGCTATATATTTCATAAAAAAGAAAAAAGCTCTGCCTTCTTGGAAGAATTATTGTCAATAAACTAAATAACTAAAGTAAAACTAAAAGTACCTACAGCAGGCTTTATGCAACACATTAACTACCATAATGGCTCATTTTATGGTCCTTTTCTTTGTTACTACAAAGGCATCAGAATTGTTTCGCAACCCTTTCAAGTTGTGGGCAACGATCCATCCTGCAGGATCCGTGACCATATTTGGATTTAAGGAAGTCCTGGAATCCCGTCCGATAAGAGATAAGAGCGAGGTTGTGACATCACCACGTGGAGGTAGTAGGTGTTGTAATGGTGGAGGTGCTGGGACACAAACCATGTCAGGATGTTTCCTGTAAGAGTTAAACGGCTGCATGATGCAACCATTCTGTATCTCAGAAGCGCATGAGTCTGAAGGGACAGAGTCTGTTTCTTCTTTCAACAGGCTTTGCTGCTGTGAGTGCAGCAGATTGGGGTCTGTTTGTCTTAACCCCTGAAGACAGATCAGATTTCTCCTCCACCTGTTTGTCTGAGAGACAGACGGAGAAAATGGTTGGAGACAATGACCTGGTAAAAAGAAAGGTTAGCCGGGCAGTTGTCAAGTGTGTTTTGTTGGTTGACAAAAGGAAAAAAAAAGTTCAGGTTTTTTAAACCAAAGTATCAACTGGTTTTCCAATATGCACCGAAGGAAAATAAAACTATTGCCGCCTTTTCCTTTTGATCTCTATTTTTCTCTTGTTTGGCAGTAAATTTGGTTTAAAATTCCAAATCAGGCTTTTATGATTTCTCAGTTTGCATAGTGGGAAGAAATAAGGAAACTTAAGGGCTTTTCTGTAAATTCATGTTACTCATGCTATAAATGATTTGATAAGAATGTCATAAATCAAACTTTTTTCCTTCTGTGTGAAAATGTAGCGTACAGTAAATCTGTGACAATCTGAAAACTCCAGGCGGGGACAATAATGGAGGTCAATGATTTACCTGGAGCCCAAAGTATTATACAGAAAGTTTCTTTCTCTTTGGTGTCTCTTATCTTTGGCCAGCGTCAGGTTCTTCATCTGGCTCCAAACAGGAGTATCACACTGACACCAGGTGTCACTTCACCCTGTCACGACACGACGTCTACGGAACACGATGTAAAACGATGCGCCGCTGACAGACAAACAACAGTGGCTAATTTGAGAACCGAGACCTCCGTGTGGGCATCGGGGCATAAGACGTATTAACACGCAAATTACCAAGAAAACGCAACCAATCACCAGAAATCAATAAAGATTGTTGTGAAAAACTTAACCTAACACATATAAATATATATTGAAGCAATACAATGATGATTTGGGAAAGAGTAGTTGAGGCTAGGTTGAGGAAAGAGGTAGAGATTTTCAAATAACAGTAAAAACGGTTTTATGCCGAGAAAGAGTACCACAGATGCAATTATTCCCTTGAGGATGTTGGAGAAGTACAAGGAGTGTTAGAATGACCTTCAATGTGTTTTTGTAGATTTAGAAGAGGCCTATGACAGGGAGGAATTGTGGTTTTGTATGAAAAAGTGGGTCAGGAGTGGCAGAGAAGTATGTTAGATTGGTGCAGGATATGTAAGAGAACAGTACAGTCAGTCTCCATGGACCATGATGTTTGCAGATGACACTGTGATCTGCAGTGAGAGTAAGGCAACAGCTAGAGGAGAACCTAGAGAGGTGGAGGTCTGCACCAGACAGAGGAGGAATTAAGGTCAGTCATGGCAAGGTAGAGTACTGTATATGTGTGTGAATGAAACAGTGGAATGGTGAGGTTACAAGGAGCAGAGGTGGTGAAGGTGGAGGAAGCAGACTTGGGTCTGCAAGGCTCTAGGTTTGAATGCACCAGCTGTCAGGTTTCCACTCAGGTGCTCTGGGCATAGCACTGCCCAACCCACAGGAAGACTTGCACTATGGTGCAATGTGATTTGGGTGGTGCCAGCTGCCTCTGCAACCCGGCAACGGATAAGCAATATGAAGACGAATGAGTGCATAAGTTATTGTTAGTCTCGTGAAAAATGCCTAAAAGAAAAAGAACATTGATGATCATTTATGAACCTATACAAGGCTAAGTGTGAATGTTAGTGAATCACAGACAGTCAGTGGAAAGTTTTCAGGTAGTTTCTGCAGTTACTCGTCGCTGAAGGAGTCGCGTTTACAACCGTTTGTTGTAAATGCAGAAAATCAGGTTTGAGAAGATAAAAAGGGAGCAAGTGTTTAGGTGGAGAAAGCTGTAACCAGGCTTTAGTGCCGTGTCAACGTCTGTGTTGCGTGTTATTTGACATAACCCGACGCTATTTAACATATAAATGATAGATGATTATTGTTATTAGCTTCACATTCGTGCTGCTGCAGCCTGGGGCTAACACAGTAACTGCAGACAATCCTGTACGAACAAATGCATCTGCCGTTTTCGGACTTTGCGTCACTGGCAGCATTTCAGACGTTAGTTGAGGATCCTGCCTGGTGGAGGCGTAAATCCTTTGTGACTCAGTCACACAACTATCACACGACCGAGATTTAGCTACTCCATCATCGAGACCTAAGTCCAACAGCCGCAGGTGGATTTTCCAAAGACACGTAGGGCATGTATATGGAGAGTGGGCGAGGTAGAGAGATCATCAAGCTTAAAGATGGGACAGGTGACATATTCCTGTTACTACAGTTCCGTTATACCACGATAATATTTCATCATCGCGTGAATCGTGTTTCGTATTATAGTACTTGGTTTCTCGATTCTTTCCCAACCTTGGAGAGATCTGGCAAAAAAGGCCGTGAGCAATCACAGATTTCAGGTTAGAGGAATACTAGGAGGGTGAAACAGCGCCTCCCTCTGGCTATTTTGCAGTATTAAATTTACTTTTTATCAATCAATCAATTTTACTCTTTTATAATTACTTGTGTAGACGTTGTTGAGCAAGGTCTAAAAAATATCTACTTTTTTTGGAGGCCAACAATTTTTTAAATTTATTTTTATCATTATTGTTACTGGGGATTCACAATAATCAACTAGCATTTGACTAATTTGGCAACTTCCTGTTGAAGAGCTTACAGTTTAATCAGTCAAACCTTTCTATTCTACACTTTTGCTATTTATAGCACTGTATTTTTTGCCTTTTTCTGTTCACGTCAAACTTTAAAAAGCTCTAAATAATAATGGTAACATACTATAATTGCAGGGGGTTTCGGGGCTAGGTTATAAATCTATCACATGTACAGCAAAAAAAGTGCAAATATCAGGAGTGGTAAAAATGACCTCAACAGTATGAACAGGAACATTTAATAGTATTCTAAGAAGAAAACATTTGGTTTTTGTCTCCTAGTTTCTCAGATCAAATGAACTGAATCAATGTTGACGTCAAACTTCCAGCTGCTCTATCTGCACAACTGTTGAGTGACTGAATGTGGGTAGGAAGTCAGAGGAGTTTTCCACTCACCCTTGGTCTCACCTGGACCGCATTTTTTTTTTTTTCGTTTGTTTTGTGGGCGTTCATCAAGTGTGACTTCATTACAGCGAGACTGACTCAGGATCAGCAATGTGCCCACACATGCCTGAGGAAACAAAGCTGAAATTTACAAATGAATGCTCACGTAGGTGGAGGAAATGACGGGGAGAGAAAGTGGAAGATTACCTGCAGTCACACAGGACAGATGAAAAGTTGAGAGGTTGCTAAGAGACACAAAAATAAACAAAGCAATCATTAAGAGGAAATATTTTTTCCACAAAAACCAATGGTACAGATTGTACCAAACTGGACAGAAGTGCTTTTGGTGCAGTGATGATGCTTTCCATCACTTTCAGCTTGACCCTTTTCAGGAGTTGTTGAAGCAAATCAACATTTTCCAACTCCCTGTCCTCGGTATCTCCTACTCTGACTCCAACTACCTCCATCAATCTCCTCTTTGTCTCCTACCTGGTAACTCCATCTCTAGGATCATTCTTCTACCAATGTATCCACTGTCCCTCCTCTGAACATGTCCAAACCATCTCAATCTGGCTTCTCTAGCTTTTCCCCCAAACCTTCTTGTCTGTATTGTCCCTCTATTGACTTCATTCCTGATCCGTCCATCCTTGTCTCTCTAAAAGTGAAAATACGCATCCAAACACTGAAAAAACCCTAAGTGTATCCCTGTTAAACGACCTAAATAAATTGAGTGAAAACTTAAAAAAATGATATGCAGTTCTGTGATGCAACCCTCACTTTGGAAATGTTTGATGTTATTTAGAAAAAAGACATTGAAGAATTGAAATAATTTGTGAAAAAAGACATCGAAAAAGACATTGAAGAATTGAAAAAAGCCTGGGAGGATCTGTGATTAGTCAGGAAATGTGAAGAACAGCAGGATCTTATACTGTGGCATTCATTAATGACAGAGGTGGCACCATGTTGTCTGCCCGCTTTTGGACTAAAAGTAGGTGTTAACCATCAAGTGGTGACTCTGAAAGTCTAATAATGGCTGACGGGTGATTATTTGGCCTCTTTATCCCTCACTTTACAGTGTTTTCTCTGAAATTATCAGCACAAAGACTGTAAAACACTCCAACCTTTGGCCGTGAACTTCCTTCTGACATTCTGTGTATGAGGTCATGATGAATGGCCACCTGAGCTAACTGACTGTCCAAACACTGACATTCAGAGCTGTACATTGTCATGGCTGTGAAAACACAGGCTCTTGTGAGAACCTCTGCACTACCTTTCAGGGTAGCTCCACTGCTAATCACAGCTCTCAAACCTTCAATTAAGGAAAGATTGACGTCACTCGAAGGAAACGTGAAACGACTCATAAAAGTGTTTTTAAAGCATTGCATTAGACACAAAAGAGCGTGTAAAGATGGGGTATGCGATCTGGTTTTGTCTTATTTTGAAATCTTGATGACATCAGCGTTATGCCGCTCTCGCAATGCTGTAACAAGATGAGTCATGCTACATCGAGAAAGGTGATTGGGCGCTGCGATGGTTTGTCACCCACGCAACTCAGTGGTCAGTGGAAAACAGTTGTGGGCCGTCAGGGCCAGCAAAGCCTTCTCTGCTGGCCTAAACATACTCAGAAAATCACATTGATTCATACATATTTTTAAATAAAATTGCATTTAAAAATGTATATTATTTAATTTTTATTAATATAAAATAGTTTTTACATTTAAAATATAATATTTCAGCTAGCTAGTGTAGTGTTCCGTGAAATCTGCCCGCTCTAAGTGTATGGACACAGCCTGTTCAGTTTACAGCACTCAGACCAATCATCTTGCGTGATTGCTACCTCAGGGCATTCTAGCTAGCCCTACGTAGAAGGCAACACATACATGTCCCGTGATTGGATAAGAGCTCTCGAAAGACTGACAATGTCCTTTTCCTTGACCGAAAACAGAACTGACTGTAATGTAATGGCTGATTTTAGAAGTAAAAGTCCCGCTGATATCCTTGATTTTCTTTGGAGTGAAAGTCTGAGTGAAAGTATTGGGCAACTTTACGCATGTTTAGCTTCTTCGGACCTTCACATTCTCTAGCTCTGACAGACGGCTCAGCCTGTAAACATGATCTTTTCTCACTCGTGTGGAATTGCACTTTAGTTGACCGTTATCTAACCTTTAGCTGGAAATCTGCCAACTTTAAGCACAGTTATATATCTATATAATTATCACATTTAGTTGTTAGGAATGACCCTGAGTTAGTCTATAGGGAGTGGATACATTTATAGAAGAATGATCCTAGAGATGAAGCTACCAGGTAGGAGACAAAGAGGAGGTTGATGGATGCAGTGAACCAGAACATGGAGGTAGTTGAAGCTAGAGAAAAAGATGGAAAGAACAGGGGGAGACGGAATGCGTAGCTTCTCTGTGGTGACCTTTGAAAAAGGGACAAGCTGAAAGAAGTCTCCTCACAACGAAACATGACATTGAGGCTTTAATGACACGTAAAACATCTAAAAACTGCAGTTTTCCCAGTTTAAACTCGCTGATGAAACCACAGACGCGTGCAGATTGCCCCCCTCGGCTGCTGCAGAGAAACATTCCAACATCTGACGTGATGAGCCCGAGCATCACCTTAGGCTAAAGTCAGCTTCAGTGTTCATCAGCTGCCAGCAGGGAGCAGCGGAGGGCAGGAAAAAAGAGAAGGGAGAGGAGATAAAGCTATATCTGATGGGCGTAGGAATCTACAACCACCACCAGATGGCAGTAGAAGCCAGTGTCTGGGCCACCTCGACGGATTTCCACTTTTTTTGGCTGTACGCCAAGATTGTGTCACCAAGTTCAAGTTTATTTACACCTGATGTTCGCGTTAATGAAGATAGAGAGACACAGGAGAAACAGACAGCAGTAATTAAGACGTCAGCGTCAAACACACACGCGCTAATGAGCTCAACAGCTTGTTCTAATCAAAACATCATCAGGCTAATTAACACTGAAATCTGTCTGCTCGAAAAATAATCCTCTGGGATTTTTAATTATGTTGCTATAAAGTGAGTCTTTAGGTTTGGTTCCGTCATTAAGCTAACGGCGCACGTGCATTTAATTTAAACATACATGCTTACGTAGTTTTTTTTTAAAGTAAAATATATATAACGGCAGTTAACGTTTGGTAAAAAAGGGTTATGGCCCTCCAAAGCTTCCGTACTTAGCAAACATAATTAGCCAACGTATTTTTGTGTAGCGTCAAGGAAAAATAAATAAAAGAAATGACCAAAAATGTGTGACATTAAAAATAATAAAATTTAAAAACTAACAACTTAATAAATGTTTATACAAAAATATTATATCTGTTACTGTTACGTTTCTAAGTTGTTAAGAATTCTGTCTTTTCGGAGTTGCTAACGGTTCGAGCTACTGCAGCAGAACCCATTCTTTTCCATACTCTCTCTCCCTCTCTCTCCCTACCTCCGTCTCTGTGGTTCATTAGTATAAAGGGTTATGTAGCGGCTTCATTAAAATTGCATTTAGCATTTGAGTGTGCTGTAATAAAAGTTAGTGTGAGTGTCAAAACCTCTCCAGTTAACCAAACAGAGGCAGAGCTTCAGGGCCGTACTCACCATCATGTGGTCTCTCTGCAGACTGACGTTCACATTTACACCAAAGAATAAACACTGACAACAGTGTAGACTTGGTCTTCCATAAAAATGTTTCTTTGTTTTCCTTTCTTTGCTGAGCTACTAAATTGTACCTACACATTTTGAGATGTGATTACAACCATAGTCAACCAAAGATCATGGGGTTCAATCCCCATCCATGCCTCATAAATTAGTATTAAGGTCAGTTTTTTCACTGTGGTTAAACTGGTCTCACAAGAAAAGAGGAGAGAGATACTGGTGCAATTCCCTGAAGTACCCCATGATTGGTTCCTGAGGTCTGCCTGGTAACAGTCGATGTTGTTATAACAAGGATTCAGCAAATAAGAAATCAGTGAAGTTTGTTTGTTTAGTTTTAATACTTGGAAACTGATCTCACTATATGCAGATACAGTAAAAGTGAAAAAAATATCTAGGGTCAAAACAAGGCTCAACATGAAAAAAAAAGTTTATTTTAATGCCTAGTACCACTGAAAAACACATTGAACACAAACAAGCTGTTTTTGTCAGTACAACGTCACAGATATTAATGTAAGAACTGAAGGGACTTTGGTTACTATCAAGAAACCCATGGCCAAAAGGCCTAAAATGAACTTCTATTAACTTTTTCTATTCATTAATATATGTGTTCAACTATAACAGGTGGTACCAGGCATTGCAATGAAGAAGAAATTGAAGAAAAACAGCAAAGTGGTCTAAAAATATTTTCCTTTACTGAATATATGAGCGAAATTTTATTTTGTAGAATTGTTTGGAAGCACTGAAAGTTTTCCAGCTGCAGATTGGCAGAAGGAAAGAGAGAGAGAGAGAACAAAACACACTGTGATATGGTCTTCATGATGGTCTGTATCTCATTGGTTTGGAGGTCTGAGTGGTAGCAGTCAGTCCAGCTCCATCATCAGCCGTCCTCCCCTCACTCACTCTCTTTCCTGTTCTAATTGCACCGACAGTCATCCTGCTGCTGCTGCTGCCCATTAGCATCAGGTCCATTAAGCTTCCTTCCCTTTCCTTGGCCCAGACCACCACTCTCCATTTTACTACACCTCAGAGACACAAACACACTCTCATCCACTGACGCTGCAGCTCCTGCGACTTTTTTTTTGCTGTATTTCTTAAAATTTATATCCATTCATTACCCGTCCTGCGTCCTTCATCCTCTGATCTGTTCACTGGACGTCAAACGTCACATCCCCTGTAGTTTGATTCCTCATCATTGCAGCTGATGTTGGTGCCAGAAGCTTTTTCAGAGCGAGGGGCAGAGATGGAAAACTGAAGAAGGAAATGAATCATCTCACTCCAGGCTGGAGGAGAGAATTAAACCTCTGTTTTTACTTAGCACTGAATTACTCTCTCACACACTCAGCTCACAGGTGACCGACTTCGACTACTCAAGTTCTTTCAGAGCTGAAACGTCCGGCACTTGGTCAAAGATCAAGTGGGTTCAAACCTTATTGACAGTTGCTTAACTTCTAGCATGAACTTGCCTTCTGAGCTACATGTCGTATGATGGGACACTGAAGTAAGTGAGTAAAAAAAATCGGGATAGACTATGTTAAAGTTTTGCCAATATCTTACTGACCAAACGCTTTTAATACCTCTGTATGAGTTGCTAGCAGCGGCATTTAACAGTTGCTTGATTAGCAAAATTAATTAATTGAATGAGCTGCATTGCTGCCATCTAGTGGCTTCCACTTAAAAAAGCAGCCATTTATCTCCCAGATTATTTTTAGGCACACATCACACAGGCATTGTGTTAATTAATTTTATAAATGGAGAAAAAAGGGTTGGGTTTGAATCCACCGGTTGCCAGGTTGCCACTGAGGTGCTATGAACATAGCAAAGTCCCGACCCAAATAGCTTCCAGTGGGGTCACCTCCCAGAGGAAGGCTGACAGTGTGGTGTTGTGTGATTTGGGTATCAGTGGTGGAGACTGCTGCCCCTGCACTGGAGCAAAATAATCAATGTGAGCGAAGAATAATTTCCTTATTGACGACTTACTAATTAATCACTTTTGCTTTGTATATGAAAAAGTACTCTGCATATACTGTGTACTGAAATATACGATACTGGTATACATTTTCTCATCCAACTCCTACAGTTCAGCTTTGTCCCTGTATCAACACCTCTGAATGTGGAAACCAAATTTCGAGTCATGAAAACTTCATCCATTCCTGAGGCTTTAATCAGGATTTGCTCCCCTGCTGGTCGATATGTACAGCAAATATTCCTTTTTCTACCTCAGGACAGACGGGCCGCTACACAACGACTTTGAATTAGGAAGTAGGAAGCAAGAGAGCGAGCAGGAGAGAAGGACGCTGATGAAGAGCAGGGATGAAGGGAGTGGACAGGTGGAGAAGCGATGAAGGATCACAGCATCATTATTTCATAATCTGACGAGAAACATCCCACAGTGTCAATCACTCAGCTTCGCTATCACACTGGGTGGAGGAAAGGGAACCAGGGTTCGCTCGTTGGTACATTTTTTAAAATTTTATCCACTACTCCTGTCTTCATCTGTCACTCTTTGCTGTGAGGCAGCTGAACAGGTAGCAGCGCAGCTGGATTGGACACCCAGGATGAAATATTCAAGATTTGCCCCTTTGACCAACCCCGGCATAGGCAGCAAAAGAGATCCGAGGGAGGTCGGTCTTCAAGAGTCAAGGGTGATGGAGATGGATGGGGAGGAGGAATCTGGGGACTTTCCTGATTCTTCAGCAGTATCTCCACTGACGGTGGAGAGGCAGGAGTCCCGCCGAGGTGCCGCAGGATGCAGGAGATGACGCGGTGGTAAGAGGTGTCAATCACAGGAGATTAAGAGAGGTCACTGAGGCAGGAGGCCTGCTGGGAGTTCCTGGTGCCGCGGGCTGATGAGACCGCACTCTTGGCTCATGTGTGTACAAACACATATGAGCGAGAGAAGGATGCACGCACGCACAAACTCACACATGCACACTCACATTTTAGCCTGCGGCATGAAAGAAAGATGACGCCATGAATCATGCATTGTTCTGTTACACTGTACAAAGACAGCAGCTCACACACAGGCAGGAGGAGCAGGAGGAGCAGGAGGAGAGAGGGCAGGACAAACCGCTGCAGTGATACCAGGACGTCAGCGGCTGAGAAGAAAAAACGAAACACGGAAATGAGTGATGGTTGATTCAGGTAAATCACCAAATGGTGTCAAACGCGAGGCCCGTGTGCCAAATGTGGCCAGTAAAGTCATTTTCTGTGGCCCGCAAATGCTTAAAAAGTGTTTGTCTTGTATATATAAAAAATGTCCTGCACACCTGATAAATTATTTTTCAATTACTCAACAATAAAACTTCACTTAATAATAATCATTTGACCAGGCCTTTATTAATACATTAGTTAGAAAAAGTCTTTCAGTTACAACTGGATGTTCAAGGAGAACTGAAATGGCCCATGTTGTACATTGTTGAGTCGCCCCCTAGTGGTGCATTCCAGCCAACATCTACAGACAAATCTAATAAACTGTCAAGAAGATCACTAAAATCGTAAAATACAGTCACTTGGAGCTCCAAGCAAGATATTGCTGGGTCCCGCATCCTATCAGATCCCACAGCAAAAAATGTGTCTTAGCCCAGGCCCCCCTAGTGGCCAGGGCCAAGATTTTGGCCCAAGCATTTGCATAAAGCCACTGTATAAATACCAATACTTATGACCAACATATTGGACTAATGGTATGGCATGATAAAGACCAGTGTAACTAATTTGTAAAAGTAGAAAAAAGTCAATTTGTAGGTCACCATCAGTTTTTCAAATGATCTACACCCTCCACATCAATTTAAAAGCACGTTTTCTACACTCACTCAATCTGACTTCCTTGAAGACGAAGCCGATTCAATATATATTGTCCTTCGTCTCTGATCTAAATACAATCCGTCACTCGTCTCGTCTGAGACCACGAGCGAAGATGAACCCACCAGAGTCCGTGACTGTGATGCCTGTGTACAGTTTGCTCCAGTCTTAGTGAATCCTGACAGGCCTGGAGACGAGTTTGTCAGAGTAGAAAACAGACGGTGATTATCAGAGAAGCCCAGGTACAGACTCACTGACTTCTATTCCCTGCTCTGAACTCAACCTGCAGCTGGATCTGAGATGTTTCTTCTGGATTCTGACTGTCAGCTGCTCAGGAGAGTTCCAGTCAGAGTGATTGGACATGATCGGGGGATGGAATGGGTGGATGTGAGACAGGAGGAGGAAGGAGCTGGCAGGTGGAGGACATAACGCGAAGGAGGATGCACGTGGAGGTCGATGGACGGGGAGAGAGGATCAAACTGCTCCTGCTGTCCTTCTGATGTGTTTGTGTTGCTGATGTCGGCAGGTGACAGCGGCTCCGGCTGCGGACGCACACAACAGCGTAACCGTACTTGACAATAACATTAATTTCCTGACACGATAAATATGAGATTTACAAACTTTTTCAATTGGGGATCGCAAAGGTTTTTTTAAAACTGTATTTACTGTTATATTTATAAATATTTCAACAGTTTTAAACATTTGTCTTTTTTATTTATATGTATATAACAATTTAATAATCATTAAATGTATATACATTAAATAAACTAGGATTAAGGAAGGAAGGGAATCAAACTCTCCGTCATTGCTTTTTAACCCATCACCAAAGTGAACAGTGGGCAGTTTCGGGCAGAAATAAGGGAAAATGCCTTGCTCAGTGGTAGCCTGGCAGTTGGTGGATTCAAACCTTGAACCCTGTGGACCACAAAACGCTTCCTTAACCACAAGGCCACCACTTGCCCCAAACTATGCTAAAATCTGAAACTAAAATTTAATTAAAATTAAATTTAATTAATGAATTAAAATAATGTATTTGCTTTATTTAGTAACTAATTTAATACAACTAATATTTGGCCTTGTTTCTGTTTTTCCCTTTATAAACAGCAGCTCTTTGGGCCAGTTTCCAGCTATGTGTGATCGGTAAATTTGAGATACACCTGAGATACACTTTTTTATATGTTTTCATACTAATTTACATCTTATTATTGGCTGAATTATATATATATTTCTATATTATGGCACTGTTATACTGCTAATAATCAGTTAATAATGAGGTAATTAGTAGTTAATTACTGCCGTAAATGTTATTATTTTTATTTTTAAATATTTTTCCTCTTACTTAACCATTAGTTTTGTTCAGTGTTTAATCACAACCTGATCCAGAGGCATAGAGTCTTGAATTGCGCCCCCTTCCTGTTAACTCTGTAATAAAAAAAACAGAACTTGCCCAGAGTGTATGTGTCCTTCTTCATTTTATTTCATTCTCATTGCAGGATCAATGCAGCACAGAGATGAAAAACCAAGCGATGGACTCGGAACGACAAACTAAGTTGTGTCAATTGATTGTCTTCCCTGCTGCTCCGTTGCCTCCGTGTCTCACCCCCGTGTGTGCGACCGTGTCCCGGCCCCACAGGGAGTGTGTGCTCTGTGATCCAGGTAATGCAGAGCAGAGAGTGAACAGCAGAACAAACCAGAGGCGACCACTCTCCATCCATCTTCTCTCTGTCTCCTGCTCTCCTCCGGCTGGTTCCAGTCGTCTCCATTTATTGATCGATGACGGGGTCGACGCTGTGCTGTGTCTCCAGCAGGGCCGCGCTGACAACCTGGTGACAAGGGACCCAGAAGGGGGAGAGAACCAGTGTCTGAGAATCACACTTCAGTCCAGTCTTTTCCATTTATTTCTTGCTTTGGTTCATTAATTTTCAAGGATACAGAAAAAAATGGTTGTTTTTTATGTAGTGAAGCCAAGTGGCCATTCATGGTACTGCAGCAAAATAACCACCTTAGATTTTTTAACATGCGATCAAGGCAAATAAAATCTAACAAGACAAAAACAATATTAGTTTAATCCAATGACTGCTGCTGGACAACGACACCTGTCAATCAAACAAAGTATCTGCCCACTATCAGGGTTTGGAAATCAACTGGGAAATAATAGTTTTTACACTTTTTTTTTAGCTCAAACTCAACTGTTTCGTTTGTTTTTTTCTTGGTTTTTATTTATTAATCACATCATATGTATTTATTAATTTAGATTTTGTTGTTTCTCTTTATTTTAATTTTTTTTAATTCTTTCTCTTTCTTACTTTCTCCTCTACATTTTCAAGACAATCATCCTTCTCCTTCTCCTTCTCCTTCTCCTTCTCATCCCTTCAACTGATTGGATTTTAAACAACGCAGCCAATATTCAACTCTCCTGCGAGACGCTTGAAAAGCTTCTGTCCACGATCGCTGCAGACGCACCAGTCGATAGCGGTCGCACACAATCAGCCGCCGGTGTGGCCTCACTATTGGCATTCAGCTCAAAAGCGACTCATCATTATGGCCTCTGACACCGATAATTAGTAACACTGCACTGATTCAAATGATCCATCATGGTTCTGCCTCCCTGATGAAGCCTGTGATTTATCACCGACTGTTACCTCGGGAAATAAGGGTGTCTGAAACCGTGGCCCGGGGACCCGGACGGCTGCAGGACCCTCTGTGCGAGTTACCTTGGAGGAGTGTTTTAACTCAAGAAATCAATAGTTACTTGCAAAATAAAACAGCTTCACCTATATATTTATATATATGTGCATGCATATATGTATGTGTGTGTATGTGTGTGTGTGTGTGTACCTGCACTTCCCATTGTGCTGTTTGGCCTCAGGCCTAAGGGATAATGCAGCGTGGATCTATAGCAGCAGCCACATCTGTCTCAGTGCAGCCTCCGTCTCTCCGACTGCTGCTGCTTTTATCACCGTATTGACCTGATGCTCGGAGCTCAGTGTCTGTCGCCGTCTGTAAAACAGCTGACCGTAGGCCCCGCAGCCGTCTGACCCACGGGACTCAGGCCCCAAACGCTCAATCATTGACTTTGATTTGACCCCACAGGGCTTGAAGTTTGAATATCAAATCAACCAGGACTTGTTCCGGTCCTCTTCACACCACAACCAGTGGAACGGGAGATGTCTAAGGAGGACAGTATTTTTTGAGACCATAAGACACACAGTCAGTGCATGTTCCGTCTTCAGAGTGTAAGAAAGTCGTGCATGGACATTTTGACATTTTTGTAGTAAACCTAACCAGAATCCACCCATAAGGAGCACTGAGCATTTCAGAGAAAAATCTAGGATTTAATGTGTGGTCCAGTTTTCTATGTCAAAAATGAAGTATGGAATTCTTAAATATTTCCTTTTATATAAATATCTGTTGGAGAAATTGTGGTCTTTCAGGGAAAAGACAGATGGATAGTTATCATATAAATCAAAAGTTTAATTTGGAAAAAAAATAGAGAAGCCAGAATCAGATTGTTTGGACATGTTTAGAGGAGGGACAGTGGATACTGGAGCTACCAGGTAGGAGACAAAGAGGAGATTGATGGATGCAGTGAGGGAGGACATGGAGGTAGTTGGAGTCAGAGCAGAAGATACAGTAAAAAGGGGGCAGATGGAAAATGGTGATCCAATGTGGCAACTCCTGAAAAAAGAGACAAGCTGAAAGGAAAAGATTAGAAAGAAGAACTGTAAATTGGACAAGTTTGTTGGTCCAGATTAAAAACCCTAAATGGCCAAATCTGGCCCCCCGGGCCTTAGTTTGCCAAGGTCTGTGTTGGATAAAAGTTTTTAGTTTCTGATCCAAACTTATTGACTTCACAGTACAGCAGAAAGATGATCTGAGCGTTTTGAATCTCCCGCCCTGTCCTCACACACACGCCCTGAGGACACCTGATATTCACACCTGAAGTGACTCACTCACACACTCCCAAACAAAAGTCTCGTCTTTCACCTCAGTGTCGCCACGCGCCTCATGAAAGCCCGGCAGATATCAGAGGAGTGTGTCGGTTTGGACGCGCCTGATCACCGTTGTCTCCAAGAACAAAGATGGACAAGAAGAGAAGAGGACGGGTTTGTTTAAAGAACCCTGCCACGCCTGTCAGAGAAGAAGACCACAGCTTTGTTCTGAGTGAAAGAGATGAAGTGATTTAACCGAAGGTTACAGATGGAGGATGAAGGGTTAACGGTTAAGGGTGGGATTTGAGTTACAAGACAAATCTTTACCAACCGAAAGTTTTTTCAAAAATGGAAACCGAGCCGCGATCAGAAGAGATGGACAACGACACACTTTCTACCACAAACATGACCGCAACATAGACGGTAACATGACAAACCTTCTTCTTCTGCTTGTCCGTTGTCGGGTCGCAGGAGTAGCCGGCACCACCCAAATCACATTGCACCATATTGTGAGCCTTCCTGTGGGTGGTGAGCCCACAAGACGTTATGTGGGCTCGGTGCCTCAGTGGCAACATGGCAGCCGGTGGAATTGAACCTGAACCTTCTTCTTTTCCTCCTTTCAGCTTGGCCCCTTTTCAGGGGTTGCCACAGCGAGTCAACAATTTCCATCTCCCCGTGTCCTCTGTGTCCTCAACTCTAACTCCAACTACCTCCATGTCCTCCCTCAGTGCATCCATCAATCTCCTCTTTGTCTCCTACCTGGTAGCTCCATCTCTAGGATCATTCTTCT
>JAFBJS010057811.1:229331-240304 GCA_016785265.1 Paraplagusia blochii
TCTGAACATGTCCAAACCATCTCAATCTGTCTTCTCTAGCTTTTTCTCCAAACCTTCCTGTCTGTGTTGTCCCTCTTATCACCTCATTTCTGATCCTGTCCATCCTTGTCTCTCCTAAAGAGAACCTCAGCATCTTTAACTCCTCCACCTCCAGCTCTGTCTCCTTTCTTCTGGTTATCCCAAGTGTCTCTAAACCATCCAACATGGCTTGTCTCACAACTGTCCTGTAGACAGTACTGCAAAGTATATGGAGGCCCTCATCAAATTGTAAATCCTGAAAGTCTGTAGCCTAAATTAACAATATAAAGTCATTGTAATCACTGTCATTTACTTTATTCTATTCATGTTTCCCAAAAAAAAGCAAAATCAGCTAATTTCCCATGGTAGACGGGACTTTATCCCACAGAACCCAACAGTGGTTGAAGAACACAGGTCCAGACCCCCGCCTGTGGGTGGGTGTGCACTGAAGCCCTCACTAACAGCTCCAGACATGGACGTATGGTAACATGGTCAACCCCTGGTGCTGGGGCACTTGTAGAGCAGCCCGCTCCTCCTTCAGGTCCTTTTGTTCGGCTCCAATCAGCCCCAGTCGGGACAGGGCCTGAGGGTCAGGGGTGGACATGGTCTTTTAAAACAGAGAGCCATGTTTTCCAGATGACCCCCAATTAAAGGACACGCCCCCCCCCCAAACTCAGACCCTCTCCTGTTTTATTCCCAGCCCTGAGGCTGACTGGTCTGACAGACATCTGAGAACCTGAAACAGAAACGTTTCTAAATATCTACTTACATGGAAAATAAATCAAAATAATGAGAGAAATATTCATTTGTTTGAGCCGATTTTTTTTTAATTTATTTTTATTTTTTGCTGATTTAATGTAAAAACAGACGTGTCGTGACGACCACTTCACAGAAACACGCCACTTGTCCATCGTATCAATCTGTTGTCCCTGCAGGACAGAGTGAGGAGTGGGCTCCAGAGGAAGACACGGGAGTTATATGACAGCTCCCATAAAACAGGACAAAGTCACGATGACCCCACTCAACCCCCCGGTTTTCCTTCCTCTTCCACCGCCGCTCCTTCCCCCACACCCTCAGGGGGCGCTCTCTGATCCCTCCTCCCTCCATGATCCTCGCTCTGATCTCTGAGCTTCATCTTTCCTCTGGTTTAATTCTCAGGTTTCTGTTCAGTGAGAGACGGTTGACCGAAAAAGAAAAAAGAGATGACTTTTTTTTTTGCTTCTTGCCATAGACTGCACCTAAAAATGAACAAAAAAATATATTTTTTAACAGATTTTAATGTTTTCTTTATGATTTTTTTTAAATATTTATTGGTAGCAGAAAAAAATGATATTTAATGCCTATATATAATTTGAGGAAATTAAGTACATTTTTCAATTTTATATTTTTTAAAATGCTTTAATTAGTGTTTTTAACTGAAGTTGTTTTCGTATCCAGATATTTTAAATATTTTGATTTATTAATTATTTTTTTAATTTTTTTTAAAAATTATCTATTTTAATTTAAATGTATTATTTTATTTTACACCTTTGTATCCTAGTTTTATCAGTAACTTCTTTTTCCTTTTTTCAAATTTTTCATAGGTCTATTTAATGCAAACTTCATTAATCAGTAATTAATACTCGGGGTAAAAATATTTTTGGTGGAAAAAATTAAAAAATGATTTTTTTTAGGTGTAGTTTTTATTGATTTTAATCGATATTTTTCATTTTTTAACATTTTTTTTTTAAGTCAGAACTCTGTGCCAGTGGCTCTATGGTTTTACTCAGAGGGATTTCAATTTACCAATAATGAGTCAGCGTCTGGTTGAAGTCAGACACATTTGGTCCAGACGGCAGGACGGAGCTGTGGCCTGTGGACACACACTGACCTGTTGAATGTGAGAATGTGGAATGAACCAAAGGCATTCATTATAGATCACACACATCATTTATTCATCCATCTCTGTCTGTCTGTCTGTAAACATGTCTGTGATCCACTGTCTCAGTCTCTGTGAGTGAGTGAATGTGAATGTGTGCGGGAGTCTGTGTGTGTTGCATCATTAAATTATATCACACACACACACACACACACAAACACACACACACACACACACACACACACACTGCCGTCCAATCTTAGTTTGCTCCATTTGCATCTTACAGATATTGAACCCTTGACCTTAATGTCTGCAGTCAGCAGAAACATGAAGACACAGGGTTGTAACTAGAAACACTTACAGTCAGGAACAGTATTTTGTATTTTTATTTATTACAAAAATGAACATAAACAAAATATCACATCTGCTACATTGTCTTTTTTAATGTAAAGTCTTTTAATGTGAACCCCCCAAAAAATGATTAAATTGTTTTTTATTTTTTCAATAAATTGAAAATATTTTGCCATATTTTACATAATATTATTTTAATTTCTGATTAAAATAATGTTATGTAAATTAACTGAAAATCTATGCAGAGAATGTCAAATGTCAAAATTGTAATAATAATAATAATAATCTATTTGGAGCACACTAACTATCAATAATTTATTAAATATATTATCTACATACAATACATATTATATATAAATATAATTTATATTTTATTATGATTTTGCAATTTAAATAATCAATAAAATTAATATAATGAAATAATAAAATAATTTAAACTGTATTTCTTATAATCATTTTATTGTAGGGTTTGGCTTTTTTGTTTTTTCTTATTTAATGAAAACTTTATACAACTGAGTAATACATTTTCATCTTAAAAGGCTAATTAGTAGGTTTACATTTGGCATTTTACATATACAAGAGTATATATTCATTTTAATGTAGTCATTCATTTACATTTACTTTTAAGCATTTTGCAGAACATTTTCAGGCCTTTATTTGTTCTTTTACTGTATTTTCTCCATAAATGAAACATATAGATGAATTACACTGTACCCACATCTCAGTTCCTTGGATAGAATAACTCAGAAACACTGATTAACCATGTCCCCAGTGCTGTCACAAGTCTTTTACTTTTTAATTCTTTTACTAGAATCCCATCAGCAGTAACTCTTCGTACGTGTTCCAGTTCTGAAGTCTTTTGTGAAGGAACCCTGTCTGTGCTGCACTTTCTGTTCTGCAGATTCATGCAGGATTTGAGTGTTTATCGTCCTCAGGATGTGTTTTAAGCAGCAGCAGCTTCCAAACAGTGAGTACCCCATTAACCTTATGTCCTTAAACGAGGAGCGAGAGAACTGATTCCATCCCTTAATGCAGAACTCTCCCTGCGTCCAATCATGAAGGACTCAGGTAAAGGTCTGTAACTTCCTCTTCCTCTCGTTTTGCTCCCTTTTTTCTGCCGATGCCGTCCACTCCGGCGTGCTCTTAATGGCGTCTAAAATGCTGATATCAACAGAACGCATTAATGCTCGGCTGAGTGAGACAGCTTGATGAGTGCCGAGGGCGGATGATGTATGGATCAAATCTTAGGGAGTCGCTCACCCCGACGGCAGGACTGTAATTTGTTGTGTTTTGACATGTCCAGATATCAATACTGTGCATTATGGCCGCGTGCACTTCATTTCAGCTCAACCCACTGGGGACTGAGGGGAAAAAAAAAGAAAACACTCATTTGGAGATCAGTGCAGACAGAACAAAGACTGAGAGGCTTCTCTACGTGGGCGTGTATCAAAAATGTTAGTTCATCATCATCCGTGTGGAACCCAATCAAAAATACATCAGGCTTAACAACAGGTTCACTTTACAAGAATAAAAGCTAATGCGTAATTTAATGTTTCATTTATACAAGCAAGCATGTTGATGTCTTCTGATTGTAGGAAGTAGTATATTTTCTAAACTATAAATCACTCTGGAGTGGGTAGAGTGCCCTCTGGTGGCTGCGAGTGTAAAATAACTCCTCATCTTCCTCTCCTTTCGGATTGTCCCCTTTTCAGTGTAAAAATAAGGAACATATACATTTTCATCATACATAGTCCTAGAGTGCCCCTAGTGGCTGTCAGTGTGAAAATAACCAACGGAATAATTTTAATCGGAACTAGAGCAGGAAATACTGGTACAAAATGTGATGATGTCTTCTGATTGTAGGAAGTAGTATATTTTCTAAACTATAAATCACTCTGGAGTGGGTAGAGTGCCCTCTAGTGGCTGCCAGTAGGGAAACAACAAACATACATTTTTATGTGTACAAAAGCAGCAGATACTGGTACACATTTCTAGAGTGCCCTCCAATGGCTGTCAGTGTGATAATAAACATATAAAATAATATGCATTGTCATCGGTAACAAAGTAGCAGATCTAAATATGTCGTCCTAGAGCGCCCCTAGTGGCCGTCAGTGTGAAAATAACAAATGGAATAATTTTCAGCGGTACTAAAGCATTAAATACTGGTGCAAATTCTACAGTGCCCTCTAGTGGGTGTCAGTGTGAAGATAATGAATAAATTAATGAATGAATAAATCATAAATTTTAATATGTTGCATCTGAATGATCAAAAACTTGATTATTCACTTGATCGAAAACGTGACTTTTAGTCCAGAAAATACAGTGCTAGCATTATCGAGGATTTTCTTAGTGGTGGGAATGCAGAAATTCTTTCTTCTCTTTAATATAATTTAGCAGTTCTTGCACCGGCTTTCATTTCACTACAATTCAGAGTCTCAGAGTTCTAATAAGTAGAAGAAACATTATTGCAAAATACTGGTTTGGTCTTTGGACCAGAGAAAAAAAAAGAAGATTCCTGTCGAGACAATCGATAACCATGTCTGAGGAAAAGTAGATCTCCATCCTGACAGATTCCTGGTCTGAACATTAAAATGTTTCCTCCATGAGGCCTTTCCTTTTTTCCCTCTACATACATGCTGTCCTGGCTTCAAAGTGGATTTTGGCACAAATGCATCCATTCATGCTCAGGCAGCAGCTGTCAGTGAGCAGCACTACGTTGTATACATCTCCACACAGTAACAGGATAGGACTCAGCTGATCCTTTGGCCCATGTGCCATATGCTTTCCCATGGCTCCAGGTTAGAGCTTAATGCCAGAAGAAGGGCTGCTCTTGTTGAGTCCTTCTGACTCTGCAGCCTTGTCTGCAGATTTCCATGTATTCTTATTTTCTCGCTCACAAAAAAGCTCCACGCGTGTTATGCTCAGTGTTTTGGGAAAAGAAATGTTACAAAATGTTTCGTTAAATAACTTTTCTTCTTCTTTGAAGACGTTGGGCAAACTTTTTGGCTCACAGGCCACACATGGTCCTTGAGTTGGACACAGGGGCCGGGGTTGGTAGCAGAACATTCAAGCTATTCATATAAATCAAAATAAATTACATGTAAAAAACATGCATAAAGGCTAAAATGCTAAAATTCTATTAGAATTCTTAATGCCATCTATAGGGAAAACATGGGTATTGCAGAAAAAGGCATAAATGTTGTAATTATAATACTGAACAGACAACTGCATAATTTGGAAAACTTTGGTGGGCCGCAATATGTAGCTGAACAGGTCAGATCCGGCCCGCAGGCCTTAGTTTGTCCAAGCCTACCCTAGACTCTTGACTCCAAACCTAAAACCAGTATTTTGGAAAAAACTAGCGCTGCAGTCATACCAACTGGACGTAGAAATATTTGTTATTATCTATACAAGTTTAAAGTAAATATCGTACGACAGACACATCATCTCATGAGACGAGGACCTGATGATTGAATAAAATGTGTTTCTTTGAGTGAACATGTTTTTAACATTATTGACGTTGGTCAATAATCACATTGTTTACACTGTTGCAGCCGTTGGTTGTTTGTTGAGACAAAGCCTCAGTAAAACTGTTAGTTGATGGAGAAACGTCCAGACGTGATGTCAGAAAACATCAACCCGGGTTCATCCTTCACCACTGGACAGTGAGAGGCCATAAAGCTGACACACAGCCAATCAATAGCCTCCACTGTCCAGTAATGAGACTTCCATTAATGCCATAACTACCCTCATCAACATAACAACCACCAGCCTCCACCCCCTCCTCACCCTCATCCTCCTGGTCCCCTGATCCATTTCTTCCCTTCTCCACTTTTTTACCCCCTGAACGCCGTCTTCTCTCGTTTTAATAATTCAGACGTTTGATTGGCTGACGGAGATCAATTAACTAATTAAGGGCCGTCCTTTAAGGAATGAGAACAACCCGTGTGTGTTGGTGTTTTCCTTTTGTCCTGTTTGTTGCTGTTTCTTTCCAGTCTGACGTTGACTGACAGCTCAGCACTTCATCAGCTCACCTGTCACCTCGGGGCACGGCCGACTGATCAGAACAACTGTCGATCACGACTCCAACCACATTTCTCATTCGCTCTAATCCCGGATCTCGCTCAACAGGCGACAAATGAGGGCAGTCGGGCCTGAGTGGAGCGACAGGGTAAACAAGTCAAGACAGAACCTGAAGACAAGGGTGAACTCTCTTCATCTGACACGGGTGGAGGAAAAGAAAGTGTTTTATGTATGAACCGAGCCAGGATTTCTCTGGTTCCTCCGTCCAAACTTTTACCTCGGGTTCAACAAGAGATGAAGAGAGAATCGTCCGTCCATTCATCGATCGTACACTTCATCACCTGAGAAACTTTTTGGACAGTTTTTGGACAGTCCATTTTTTTGCAGCAGCACCTTCTAATGCAGAGGTCTGAAATAAATTGAGGGTCAACACCCAGACTATCATTTCACCAAAGTGCTGCGTCAGCTTTCAGTCGTTCAATACAAGAAAAATCTGTTTTCCATAGATTCTGTGTAATACCACACTGAACCACAAGGAGACTGTGGTCCAGGGTTTTGAGAACTATAGGATTTACCATAAAATGTGGAGAACAAATCTATGAAATATAAATAAATTCAACTTTCACATCAAGGTGGAGGCCCCAAAATATCGTTACACGGTGCATAGTGGCCCACAGGCCGCGGGTTTGAGACCCCTGTTCTAATGGCTGCAGAAAGACTCAATGTTTCTTCATCTTGCCACCAAAGAAAGTCAGTGACTTTCAGTGTAGATGTTAAAATCTAATCCTCGCAAACTTTCAGTTTTGGGGACAAATGGCGGCATATATCGATATTGGTCGATATCAGTATCGGAAAATTAAGTGTTTGGACAACATCGGCCAAAGTTATTATCACGCATTACTAAAAAGTAAGAGTCTAGACTCGTTATAAAATGGATTAATGATTCAGTTGCTCTCAGGAATGTTAAAGATGGAGCTACCAGGTAGGAGACAAACAGGAGCTTGATGGATGCAGTGAGGGAGGACATGGAGGTAGTTGGAGTCAGAGTTGAAGATACAGAGGACAGGGGGAGACGGAAACGCAAAGTGTAAAAGTTAAAGTCAGTGCAGTGACAGACAGTTGGACAACATTTGATGAACTGGTTTAGGTTTTCCTCCTCCTCGTCCTCCTCCTCCTCCTCCTCCTCGTCCTCCTCCTTGTCCTCCTCCTCCTTGTCCTCCTCCCCTCTCTCCCTCTCTGCCTTCCTCTTTCTCTCCAACAGTGGATGCTCATTAAATATTCACAGCTCCATTCTGAGCTAATTGTCCTCAACATGGCAGAGAGCAGAGGAATGAAATTAACCCATTAGCCAGGAACCGCTTTCATCAGAGCATCAGAGCATCAGAGCGCCCGGCACAGGAAGTGTGTGTGTGTGTGTGTGTGTGTGTGTGAGTGACATCTCTGGTGAACTCGCAAACATGTGCACTTCAGTACAGCTGAGCTGATGGACGAGCTGCAGGTACATAGATATCAGAGGTCACCATGATGGAAGATTTCACGATTTACTGCAGTTGATAAAATGGACACATTGCACATGTGCACTTCAACGTGATGCGTTCACGGGCCTCAAAAAACATTTATTATCTTTATTTCTTATTGTAACACAACAAAAAACAACAATTTAAATCAGTTTTTTGTTATTAATCAATCGCTTAAAATCTTTTTTTGAAGCAATTGTTTTTTTTGCACAACTCTTATAGATAATAATAAGAACAATAATACATTTTATTTACAAGCACCTTTCAAGTCACTCAAAGTCACTTTACAAAAACGTAATCTATCTTTTTACCAAACTGATGATGTGTCATTGCAATAGTCAATACATATTTTTATTTTATTGGCAGTTTCAAAATACATAAAAATCAAGAGAAGTGTTGAGAAGTGTTTGTTTGTTTTTCTTTTTACTCCAACTGTTGTTTCTCCTCGGTGGAGTTCTCTGGTCAGCGTTGCCTGGAGCGCTGGTTCTTCAGTGGTCACTTATCAGGAGTTATCCCCCCAGGTCAGGTCAATAGTGATCCATTGACTGTATTGACAGAGTAAAGTGGTGCTACTTAACGGCACAGGGCATCAAGAGGAAGATGAGGAGGAGGAGGAGGAGGAGGAGATAAGGAAAAGGAAACAGACAAAGTTGCACCTTTGATAAAAGATAACAGATGCTTCTTCATCATTTAGTTCATTTCCTTAATTTTCCAGGATGTAAACAAAGTCAGTCCTCTTAACATAACATTTACTCAAATTCATTTATTCCCGTTGATTTTTACAGACATATTAGGCAATAAATTTGTCTTAAATAATGTGATTCTCAACTGGACTGCACTCAGGACAGACCAACAAGCTGCAGCACAAGTAAAGATATTTAAATTTTATTTAATTTAACATTCAGTAAAATTCCCATGATCAACATCTTTAAGTTTATTCCATAACTTGTTCTGAAAATTTAAATTTAAAAATAAAAAAAACACATTTTTTTTATTTTGCTGTCCCAGCAAAGGTAAACCATTGAAAACAGGGCCGCGACCCGTATTTTGGTCATAAATGACCGGCCTAAACTTTCTATAATTATTATATATATAAAATTTACTTTTCAAACAGACACAATATCAAGTCATAACATTAATGATATATTAAAACATATTTATATAAAAAATAAAACATCATCTGAAATTATTTACAATTATTAACAAAAGGTTAAATGCAAAAAAATGTAAAAAATAACTTAATTAATAACCAGTTGAAAATTATTATTCATTATAAAAAACAAGCATCTTAATTGTTTTGGACATGTGCAATAAATAAAACCATTAAATTAAACAAAAAATAAATAAAACAAACATGAAGTAAATACATAAAACATCAGACTAAAATAATATAAATAAGAAAAAGTCCAACAGTTTAACAAGAAAATCAATTAAACCAAAACAACAAGATCCAGAAACGGATGCAAATATTTACAGAACAGTGGGAGTGATCTGTCAACAGAGTGAGTTCAACCTAATCTTCCAGTGGGACTAATCCGCTACCTGTCGACTAATTAAGACACCGACGCCTCATTTCTGTCTCATTAGCGCTCATTTTTCCTCCTCCTCTTTCTCCTCCTCCTGTCTTTGTTTCACTACAGGAGAAAAAAAAAAACCTCCTCCATGTGTTTGTTTTCCTCTGCCACTGTATCTGCTGTGGTGATGATGGTGGAGAAATTAAATTTGATAAACGACCGGATCTTTAAATATTAATTATGTATTAATTACATTCGGCAGTCAAAAACAAACCTTACTTAATGATTTATGAGCATCAGCCCCACTTTACTGCTGATTTCACCACCGTCCAATCACATCCAGCACCATCTCTGACACAGTAGAGGGAAACAAAGAGATGAGAAATCATTAAAATAATTCAGACTGAACCTGATGATTACACAGACTCAAGCTCCTTGTTTCCCCAAAGACCACTAGGGGCGCTGTCTGTGGATGCAGTGCAACAGCTGAAGAAAAGGAGTCAGGAGTGATGTGTGATAGAAGAGAGTCAGCTGAGGTGAAGAAAAAGGTTTACAGGACGGTGGTGAGACCAGCCATGATGGATGGATTAGAGACACTAAGGATAGACAGAAGACAGAGCTGGAGGTGGAGTAGTTAAAGATGCTGAGGTTCTCTTTAGGAGAGACAAGGATGGACAGGATCAGGATGAGGGGATTAGAGGGACAACACAGGAGAAAAAGCTAGAGAAGACAGATTGAGATGGTTTAGACATGTCCAGAGGAGGGACAGTGGATACATTGGTAGAAGAATGATCCTAGAGATGGAGTCAAAGAGGAGATGGAGGTAGTTGGAGTCGGAGTAGAAGATACAGAGGACAGAGAGAGATGGAAAACAATTGTTAACCTCCAGGAAAAGAGACAAACCTACTGTTTTTTTCTAAAGAAATTAGAAAATGTTTAGTCAGATTTTTGCCAACTTCACAGTCAGTGAAGCAGCAGGAAGAGAAGACAGATTATCTTCTCAGAACAGGTCAAATTTCTCTCTCTGGTCCTGCCTTGGTCACTCTATTGTCTTAGGTTACATTCACCTTTAACATGTGACATCATCATAACCTTGAGCACAGAACACTGAAGTAAGAGGTCTGTGGCCCCTCGTCTATAGCCTGGGTTATCAATGCAGACTTTAGCCTACTGTGAGGGCTAAAAAATTGATGCTGAAATTTTTTTTTTTTTTTTCCATGTAAGTCCAGAATGAAGTGTAAAAAAAACAAAATAATCAAAATGTAGAAACCTGCAATGCACCGAGGGTGTGATACCCACACCACAACACAGTAAAGGACAACTGTGCTCCCCTACTCATGTATTTATGAGTGATGTACGATATTAACATCAATTTTTGTCAATATTGTCCTTAATTTCCTGATACCGTTATCAGCTAATACTGATATATGCTGCTGTTTGACCCCAAAACTGAGGTAAGTGTCACAGAACCCTATGTGTGGTACCAGCAAATTTGACAAAAACTACATTGATGTTACTGATCACCTTCTTCTTTTCCTTTCGGATTGTCCCTTTTCTTAGTCAATATTTTCCATCTCCCCCGTCCTCTGTGTCTTCTCCTCTGACTCCAACTACCTCTATGTCCTCCCTCACTGCATCCATCAATCTCCTCTTTGTCTCCTACCTGGTAGCTCCATCTCTAGGATCATTCTT
>JAFBJS010057811.1:244133-302358 GCA_016785265.1 Paraplagusia blochii
CCATCTCAATCTGTCTTCTCTAGCTTTTTCTCCAAACCTTCTTGTCTGTGTTGTCCCTCTAATCACCTCCTTCCTGATCCTGTCCATCCTTGTCTCTCCTAAAGAGAATCTCATCAACTTTAACTCATCCACCTCCAGCTCTGTCTCCTGTCTTCTATCTATTCCTAGTGTCTCTAATCCATCCATCATGGCTGGACTCACAACTGTCCTGTAAACCTTTGTTGTAGCTTTTCTTGTTTGAGCGCTCTCTACTGTAGGGGACAGCACATTACATCCAAAGCTACTTTTATCCAAATCGTTCTTCTTTTAGAACATTTGAAGCTGTGGTCGTTTACATCTAGATCCAGAAGATACTCTGTCACACACACACACACAAATGCACAATAATTGTGGTGTGGCGTGGTGGAGGTTGGTGGAGGAGGAGGGGAGGGAGTCGGGGTCAGAGTTACTAAGTAGGTAGGTGACAGCAGTGAGAGCAGGAATTGTGAAACTGTAGCTGACCCTGAGCTGCTGACGGGGGCCACACAGGCTGAGAGGAGCTGCTGCTGGAATGAGAGGGTGAGCAGGGGTGAGGTCTGAGGTGGAGACCTGGGGAGGGAGGGCACAGGAGGGGTAGGGAGTTCTTGTGTGTTTGGGTGTGTGACAGAAAGACTGTGGATAAAGCCCCTGGGGGGGAGATACTGAGGGAGGGTGAGAAGAGAGGGCGGTGGTGCTGGTGGTGTTTGGTGATGAGAAAAGTAAAGTGAATAAAGTTTTTACCTCCTGATCATTAAATCTGGAAAATTAAGATTAAAAATGTATTTGTCCCACAGTGGGACATTAGATCTACTGTATAAATACTGTAACATACTGTTTGGACAGTGCAGACAGTAATATGCACTTGGTGTTGATGTGATATCATGGTGTGTCTTTAAGGTCTCCAAAATTCCACTTCTTAGAGCAGGCATGGGCAAACTAAGGTTCGGGGGCGGTACGAGGCCCGTTGAGCTTTTAAATGCAGCCGCCAACCTTGTCCAAATTAAATCTTCTTTTTCTTTCCTTTCGGCTTGTCCCTTTTTCAGGGGGTTGCTACCGCGGGTCAACAATTTCCATCTCACTCTGTCCTCTGTATCTTCTACTCTGACTCCAACTACCACCATGTCCTCCCTCACTGCATCCATCAATCTCCATTTTGTCTTCTACCTGGTAGCTTCATCTCTAGGATCATTCTTCTGCCAATGTATTCACTGTCCCTCCTCTGAACATGTCCAAACCATCTCAATTTGCATTCTCTAGCTTTTTCTCCAAACCTTCCTCTCTGTGTTGTCCCTCTAACCACCTCATTCCTGATTCTGTCCCTCCTTGTCTCTCTTAAAGAGAATCTCAGCATCTTTAACTTGTCCAAATTAAATAATTATTTCCATACAGTGTCCAAGTTTAGGACCAGTTGTGGACCGGGCCCAAAGGGTTGGCTGGCTTGGAGACAATCTTTGGAAGCAGATGTCAAACTCAAGGCCTGAATCATCACACCACAGCTAAGTACCAGGAACCATCAATCATGGTTGACGCTGAAATT
Source organism: Paraplagusia blochii (assembly GCA_016785265.1). Classification (NCBI taxonomy): domain Eukaryota; kingdom Metazoa; phylum Chordata; class Actinopteri; order Pleuronectiformes; family Cynoglossidae; genus Paraplagusia; species Paraplagusia blochii. Next base: position 245,689 of record JAFBJS010057811.1, read on the forward strand.
GTCCAACTTCTAAAATCAGACACTGAACTGAGTGGAAGAAGAGTGAACTAAGAAAGTGTGTGTTTTGTTTAATATTTCTTCTCCCTCTTTCTTCTGGACATGGTACTGATGCTTGTAACTATGGCGACCATCAGGACCAGTCAGGCTGAACTCCAGTCCAACTGGTAATGTGTATTAATATGACGTGATGATTGAGTGTGAGACACTCTATGATCACTGGATGCTAATGAAACAATATGGAGTTGTCTTGGTGGTTTGGGAGTAAAGTGGGAGTGGGGGGAGGCAAAGGAAGAGGAGGAGGAGGAGGAGGTGGGGAGGTGTAGCGAGGATAATGGGAGCAATGGGAGCAGCACAGGCAGCATATGGCCAGGCTGGGAGGCCTGCTGGTGCACCAGCTGTGGAACTGGTGGGCGAGATCACACACCGCCACTAAAGAGCCCATCATCCCTCCCTCCCTCTGCTCCCCTCCACCCTCATCCCTCCACCCTCCTCATTCCTACCTCTGTCTGTCTGTCACTCTCCGTGTCTCTCTCACACACACACACACTCTCCTGTGAATTGACTGGACGGTGCGTTCTCAAACACGGAAATATCTCAACTGCTGGGACAGTGTCTCACCTCTTTCCTCCCCCATCCTGATGTCTCTAATTCACTCCATCTGATCATTTTTATTTAAAGGACGGTCCAAAACAGGACCCCGCCCCACCTTCATTCGCCCTCACCCGCTAACCATCAACTCCACTCTACTGTCTCCCCTTCCTTTTCAGCCCCATTTGCCCCGGGGCAGTTTCTAATGCAGAGGGACAGGAGGTTGACTGGAGCAGAGGGCAGAGAAAGTGTGTGTGTGTGTGAACACACACACCGATCACTGTGTTCTACAGACGTGGTCTCCAACTCCACTGGGCCACAGTTGATCTTCTGGTTTCATCGCAGGACGTCATCACTGTTATTTATTACAAATATAAGAAGAATTTTTAAAAATGTTAACCATGTTCAGGGATGAGGTTGTAATTATTGAAATCTGGGCTCGGGCCAGAAAACGGGGCTTTCTGGGCAGGAAGTGGCCGTGGAGCCACGGGTTTGCACCCCCGAATCAGTGTTGTATAGTGTGAAAAAATCTTCTACTTTTTTTTTCTTCCTCTTTGTCTATTCATTCTTTGTTCCTTGATCCCATACCTTCTTCTTTATACCTTCCTTTCCTTGCATCCTTCCTTCCTTCCTTCCTTCTGTCCTCCCACCCTTCTTCCATTAATTCCTTATTTCTTCTTTTTAACCTTTCCTTCTTCGTTCCTTCATTGAGTCCTTCCCTCCTTCCTTCCATCCTCCTTCCACTTCTTCTTTCCTTCCATCCTTCCTCCTTTTTTTCATTTTCCTTCTTTTCTTCCCTCCTTCCTTCCTTCCACCCTTCTTACATTACTTCCTTACTTGAGTGCTCCCTTTCGTCTATCACTCTTTCCTTCCTCTCTTCCTTTTTTCCTGACTTTGTTTCTTCTTTTTTTCTTTCTCCCCATTTTTGCTTTCTTCTCTCCTTCTTCCCTTCCTTTTTTGTCCTTCTCTCCTTTCCTTACTTCCTTCCCTTACTGCTTTTTGTTCCTTTTTTCTTTCCATGCTTCTTTCATTCTTTCTCTTCTTTCTTCATGTGTTCCATGGATTTTTCTTTTTTCTTTCCTCTTTCCTTTCCTCCCATTTCTTCCTTCCTTCCTTCTTTCTTTCCATGTTTCCTTCATTCTTTCTCTCCTTTTTTGTGTTCCATGGAATTTTCTATTTCCTTGCCTTCTTCCTTCCCTCTCTGTCTCTGTGCTCACACTCAGACGTTTCAGGACTAAATCAAACGTTCTGTTCTCAACACTTAATAACATTAATTATAATCATTTACATGATGCTGACGAGGTGGCGATCGTTTGTCAGGTGCTTTTTCACATCTGTTGATTTCCAGCCCAGCTCCTAAATAAAAGATCGCTCTCACGTGCGTCTTAAATTAAGGTCAAGCAGAGAGAAAGAAAAACATAAAAAATGCATTTGCTCTTCAGTGGGAGTCCGTCAGCAGCCGGCGACCGAAGGTGATGCTTTATTGGACCGAGCAGGAGAATTATTTATGATGATGTTGCACTTCCACTGCTCCGTCAATCAATAACATGTGGCCTTAATCACCATGACAAAGTTGTACAAGATCTGCACCAGCACTCACACACACACACACACACACACACAGACACACACACACAGTGACATCTCCCCACAGTCTGATGCATTGCCATGATACAAAAGACAGCTTTTCCTCCTGCATCAAGTATTTATCACATCCTAGAGTCAGAGAGAGGAATAACACTTTTCCCTGAAGGGATATGAGAATTCCCAGTCTACTCTCCTGTCTTCCCACATCCCTGTACTGTACAAGGAAAAGGTGGAACATTTCCTACAGTTCAATAAGAACATCACAGCTCTGGTTATGACACCTTTGACCATTTACTCCAGCGATAAACAGCACTTTAACCTCCCCTCTGACTTATTTGAGGGTTTAAAGAAATATTACAAAGTTTTTGCAAGAAATATTAGAAAAAAAACTTAGAGTCAATTATTACTTTAGGCAAATACTTTCAACTTCCTGTCAGGTTTCACAACAAAATTGAAGTTTTAGGCTTGAAGAGTAGCAACAAGAGCTTCCTAGGCCAAGACATTGGTGTCTGCAACTACAACAAAGTTAGTTGCGGTTTTGTCTACATCAAAACTGCAACTAAGTCACTGGCCTGGCCTAATCCAGACAAAAATAATCCATATTACGCAAATATTACTTTTAAATAACATTTATCTTAGTTCTCACAAAAGCTCTATCTATCTGCTCCTACAACCCGGTCCTTAGGTCCAACTTCGAGGGTTTGCTCATGTATGGGCTAAATTCTGGTGGATAAAAGCATGTTGGCCAAATATAATAAAAGTGTGGGCCAGATTTGGCCCACGGGCCTGGGTATTACATGTGTAAGGTAGAAAGATAGAACTTCTCTCGGAAGTATCCTTTGTTAAATTTTGGAAATTTATATTACAATTATTAAATTAACTTCTTTAAACACAGTATTAGATTTCTACAAAAGTCTAAAGTTATTTTCAGACATCAGTTTCATTGTTTTTTTTAAGTATTTTGTTTCATTTTTTTGATGTTAATCCAGATTTCCTAACTTTGTCAGTAATGTCGGATAATGTATGTATGAGCTAACCAGACCAAAGCAATGGAGTGGAGAGTACGTGTAATTAAGATGGAAGAAAGAGAGGGAATTTATGAAGGCAGAAACCCAACATTTGAATAATTGAATAATAGGTGAGTGTTTAATAATTCACTGCTACAAATGAGGAGGTGAAGGGAAGAAATTAATGTTTTAAAGACAGAGAATCTTGGACTGACCACTGATTTGGCCCACACACAAACACACACAAACACACACAAACACACACAAACACACTCACACCGCACATAGAGTACTTCACAAAAACACTTAGTGATGCCTGACTCCTCCAGCTACTACATTTGCTTCATTTAAACCATAGTTTAACTAACTTTTGATCATTGTTTGTAACTCGTTTTGGCTTTTTTTCATCCAAATTTAGTTGAGCTTTCTAAACTTTTTTGGCATCCTTACTTTTGTTATTTATATTTTGTCTTATTAGCTTTTTTGCAATGAAATATTTTACAATATTTTGCCTCAGACAAACAAAAATGTCCAAATTTCACCAACTATTAGGTAAAGAAGCATTTATTAAGTAAATCATTAAGTAAATATAAAAAAAGAAGTTTTTACTCAATAACCATAGACTAAACTTGTTTGCTAAATGTGTTATTGTGTAATTATTAATGTAATTATTTAATAAATTTCTCTCTGTTTTTGGTCATTTCATGAAATATACTATGATATTTTCTCCTTTGTTAGTTTCTATTTTGTTTTTTAATTAATGGCTTATTTTACTTCACTTGCTGCACATTAGGCCCCTCCAACAGACCACGGTCCTGGTGGTGTTTTCCAAGTCCAACATTCTCTGAGTTTTATCTTGAAATGTACCTTCATCTTCCTTCTTAGAGTTTGACACACGCTCACACGCTCTCGTGCACATACGGGATGCGAGGCGCCGGTTGCCAGGCAGCAACCAGGGAAACATTCTGCATTATTGATGCGCCCGTGCTCACGTTGTCTCAGTGAGCAGCAGCCAAACTGTCCCAGCAGAGTCTCAGTGAGCCGAGCAGCAGCTCCGCTTTCTTACTCACAGACAGAACATCAACCAAAAACAGTCGAGTAAATATCAGATCTGATACTTCTGCAAAAAAAATAAGAAAATAAATCGCAGGCATCGCCTGATGGACACATCCATTTCCACTGCTTCAAACTCCATGAAGGGAAGGAATGTGTGATGGAAATGACTGTTGCATCTTGTTATTTTTCAAGAAATACAAATATATTCCTTGCAAATCTATACTTTGAATCCAAATTCTGATCTATTCATCCCTAACACAAGATATCGGACAGATTTGTGTTGAATTTCATCATTACAGAACACATAAACACATATGTTTATGTGTTCAAGACTTAATGTTGACTATTTATGGATATTTGGACTTTTTTTTGTAGATTTTTGAGTCCATATCAGCTGTTGCTGTGGTAAAACTTAGGCAATATTTAAATACTTCATATATAAGTATTTTGGCTAATTTTGCTTGTTTTTATTTAATGCAACTTAATTTATTAGAATTTACTGATGCACATATATTTTGTTCGGTACAAATGAAATAAAGCAATAAATAGTTGCTATTTTACCTTAATGATAATAATAGAAAAGCACAAGTTTGTCTGGAGTTTTTCTATCCAAACCAGTCGACGCTGGTGTTTCTGACTCACAGGTGAAAGAAGATCTTTCTGAACCTGACACTGTTGCTGCAGCGTTTCCTGGAGCAACAGGAAACGCTCAAACAAACCTGCGGTCACAGGCCTTGAACTGTTCCTCCGTTTTACTACTTGAGTTGCAATCACATGTCACTGCGTCCGGCCAATCAGGAGTGATCAGCTCCGGCCGACTGCTCTCGTGTCACATCGGACAGTCAGCCAGCATTATCACTCACCTGTTGTGCCTGCGGCGACACTGCCTCCTCCTCCTACTCTTCCTCCTCCTCCTCCTTCTCCTTCGCCTCCTCCTCCTCCCTGTCCCTATGACGCAGCTGTCATCCCGGCCACTACACTACGCTACTCTTTATCCTTCTTTGTTGCAGTTGGTGGCACCACCTTTACAACCAGCGCCGCCTCTGAATGAGGCCTATTGTGCAGCATCCATACTCCTGCTTCTGCCATGTCCTCCCTGACCTTCTGTGTTTTCTAAAGGTGTCTCCTCAGACTCCACGCTGCACTTTCGGTCCTTTTGTCCATTGTGGAAACAGTGTTAGATCCTGGAAGTTGTTGATCTGGAACCATCTGATCGTAGCCAGAGCAGGAAAGTAAAAAAAAAAAAAAAAAAAACTGAGATTGAAATCCTAATAACTCCTCGTCCATTGGTTAAAACTTACTGAAGAGAAATCGAGGCAGAGAAAAAAAAATACTGGACTGCAGAGGGGCCTCCACAGGACACTCCCAGAGCTTCATCTCAGAAGATAAAACAACAAAGATAGATTATGAAGTAAAAAGAAAAAAAAAAATACAGAAAAGCGAGTTAGCGCGTGCAGGTACTTGTGCTTTGAGCCGCAAACAGAAGCAGGAGTGAGGAGGAGAGGAAGGAGGCTGCAAGTTTATATGTGTTCTCTCCCCCTGAACCAGGGGACCGGCTGAATAAATAAATTATACAATAGATATTGCTGTGATGAGGTCTCGGCGCGCCATTCATAATTATTTCATTGTTGCTGTAATGAGAGCGCCGGCCCTCCTGATGCTCCGACGCGGGCAGGTTAGGCCTCCCCAGGAACCAGACCGAGGCCCAGAGGCAACGTCCAGGAGAAGAAATTTTGCAGTAAAACTGCTGCAGAGAGAAGGAAAAACATCTCTCTATTAATCTGCTTCATTATCGCACTTCCATCCTGTGGGATTCTGTCAAACACGGACCATAACTGAGCTGTCAGTCTGAGATGGTTGTGAAGGTACCAGAAGCTTTTAAAATAAATGGTTTTGGGTAAATTTTCCAGGTTCTGGTGACGATGGATTGATCAGCTCTGGTAACTTGAATGTTGTTGAGTTGTTATTACAACTGTGAATGAGATAAAATGGTGAGATTTTGCTTTTAATATCGATTTTTTTTTTCCATCCATCTCTGTCCACTTATCCGTTACCATGTTGGAGGCAGCAGTCTCCCCGACCACCACCCAAATCACATTGCACTATACCAGCCCCTAGAAACCTTCCTGTGGGTTAACAGCCCACTGGACCCATAAACGGGTTAAAACCCTGGAGTTTCACACATTTTACATTTGTTAAATAATTCATTTGAGTATTTTTTGCTCAAATCTGTCAGTTAAAACCTCTTTTATATTTCAGCTACCTCATTCACTCCAGATTTCTTCTTGCAAACCGAGAAATTATTGCCACAATTTGAGTCGACTCTACTTCTCGACGAATCTCTGGTCTTTCACGGTGTTACGGCAGCAGGTTACTGGAGATCTTCCACCAGTCCATGGTGACCAGCTGTTGGGGGTCATTGGCAATTGGACATAATCATCCATAAAGCTGGTGTTGTGATCATTTGCCAGTTGGAGACTTTTGGTACAGGCTGGGACAGAAGGACACGGGACAAATTCCTCTCCATAAGGACATGGACAAGGTGGTTGGATTAAAAAGGGACAAGCCAAAAGGGAAAGAAGATGTAAGATTTATTTTTGAGTTATCAAGAGTAGAGCCGGGACAGGAGGACATTGGACAAATTTCTCTCCATCATGGACATCTTGCTCAGCCAGTCAAAGAAGTGGACTTTCCTGTCCTTCATTGCACTTTCGTGAGCAAATAATTCTTTTTTAAATATTTTTCCTCATATTTTATTTTGTTTCTTTACCTACATTATCGATACTTTAATTTCCCATGTGTGTCAATAAACTCTGTTTAATTCAGTCGTCACTTTTGATACTTCTTGTCTGGGTTTTGCTAATGTCTTGCCGAAGTTCCCAAATACGTAACCCACTGTTCACTGAACAAACCCGCTCCGTCAGGACACATGGCAAAGCACAAAAAATCCACCCAGACTCCCAGGTGTGAGGCTGGTCTCCTGGGGCCACCAGAGCTTGAGGGGTCCCCCCTCCCAGAGATACACACACTTTTCAGCTAATCCCCATCTCTCTCTCACACACACACACAAGGACCACCTCCACGTCCCTCTGTCGTTTATGTCCCGGGGTCTGCCGAGCGAGCATCTCCGTCCTCTAATCCTGTTAGTGGGAGACGGGGAGTCACGGAGGTAAACAAAGAGGGAGAATGTGGGACATAAAGGCCGACACCGTCCCACACCAGCTGGAGCAGTGTGGTAGAGGTGAAGCCTTGTCTTTTAATAAACTGATACAGTATACACACACACACTCAATAATTTATTCTTCTGACCCACATCCGTGTCAGGCTCAGTAATAACATCAGCTTTAACCTAATAACAATTATAAATCAATATAAAATGTAATTATTCCCCGGTTATATTACAACTGGATGTGATGACTGGTCCAGAGTGAGAAACAAGAAGGAGTGACAGTAATGTTTGGTTCCAGTCTCCACCACCGCCACCCAAATCACGCTGCACCTTTCTGGGGGTGGTGGGCCCATCGAAGGGATAGAATATTAGAGAGGGGAATGTTGGGTGGTGTTCTTTAATCCACTAATATAAAAGAGTCAGGAGTGATCTGTGATAGAAGAGAGTCAGCTAAGGTGAAGGGAGAGGTTTACAGGACAGTGGTGAGACCAGACATGAGGATGGATTAGAGACACTAGGAATAGGCAGAAGACAGAGTTGTAGTTAAAGATGCTGAGATTCTCTTTAGGAGAGACAAGGATGGACAGGATCAGGAATGAGGTGATTAGAGAGACAACACAGACAGGAAGGTTCGGAGAAAAAGCTAGAGGAGACAGAGTTGGACATGTTCAGAGGAGGGACAGTGGATACATTGGTAGAAGAATGATCTTAGAGATGGAGCTACCAGGTAGGAGACAAAGAGGAGACTGATGGATGCAGTGAGGGAGGACATGGAGTTGGATTCAAGAGACAACCAAAGGGCGAAGAAGATTGAAGATCCATTTTCAAGCTACGAAGAGTAGTTTCTTCAGGTGCTAGCAGTGAGTAGCAAAGGAAGGAAGATTTTGAATATGAAAATACCACTGATTATTGAAAAAATATGGTTCCAAAACTCCAAAATATTTTGTGTAAGATAGGGAGTCGTATGGAGTCTGTAAATTTTTTTATGTTGCGTTTCCTTCAATCTGTGACATGTGAATGAAGACTACAAACAAACATGATGATCCCAACATTTCTTAATGTTTCTTTGCTTTCAATAATTCTGAAGGAAAGTTTCTCCACCACACACAGTTCCAAATGTTCATACAGTACAATACATAACCAGCCGTTCAATAGAGCAGCTTCAAGTTTTCTCAGCACGTAAAACTGAGCCCAGGACTCTGCTCTGCTGCTTTTAACAACCAGAGAGTGATTAGTTGAGAGGAAGCAGCTGAGTTCAGTGGGTCACCTGCAAACACTGACACTGATCAAGCATCTCACCTGCAACTCAATCAGCCGCCTCCAACACCTGCAGAGAGTGTGTGTAGTGAATGGTATTGTATTGGTAAATGTTATTGTAGCTTTACCTCTACATTTACGTTGCTTGTCAGTAATATTGTATACTCCACTGCTAGGTACTTTATATAATTGTAACTTTTTTTTTTACAAAATCTGTTTCTCACTTCTGGCAGATTCCAATTCTAGATTTAAGGTCAGATTCCAACAAAATCTCCACCAACCTTGGCTGTGATTTTTGCTCCCTGATTTTGCGCCATGATTTATTCCTGCGCTAAACTCATCTGGAATTTTCCTGCAGCCTTGTCTTTCATCTATTTGAAGTTTATTTACATGTCATCACGCTCATATCCCTTCACATTAGGGAGCAAATCCTCAGGCAGCTTCTTCAAATAACGCCAACGTCTCCTTGCTCACGGATACAGCTGCTCCCTCTGTACAAAACACCAGAGACGCTGAGTGAATTTTTTAAAGAGGAGTTAGTTTAGATTTACATACGTTAACTCTTCTTACACCCGGTCCGGTTTAATTTGCTGCCAGTGACACTTGTACATCAATTTGTTTGTTTACGTGTTTTCCCTTTGTTTGACTCGACTCTATTCTTGTCGTACAGAGGAACGAACTGACGAGTTTGTTTTTATGGAAATGACTCTGGAGGAAACACATTTCGTCTCCTGTGCACTGAGCTGTTTGATGCTCAATGAGTGTAGTGTAAAAGACAAGAGTAGAAAAAGTGAAAAGTGATTTTTTTTTCCTGTTATCTCTATTATATCATTTTGAAGGCAAATGTCAAAATGTCTATTTTTTCCCACCTTTTCGCCTTGTTACTGATCTTTACTACATAGAATCACCGTATCACCTTCTTAGCTATCACCTACTTACTTTTCTACTTGTCCTTTAGGTTGTATAACATAACTTACCTTTCAACTCGCAAAGTCCCAACTCACCTACGGTATTATCACGACTATAAGGCACACATCTTATAGTCTTATAGTCAAAATGTACGCAAAGCCTATGGTGCAGCGCACCTTGTGTGTATTGTTGTTGTAATGCGGACGTAGTAGAGAACATCATGAGAACGTTAAAGGGGGAAGTGCGGGCGTGGATTGTATCTAAAACCCCTGCCTTAAAAATCAGGTGTGCCTTATGTGTGTCACATATAGTAATGACACACTAAAGACTGCAGCTTCCCTCATGGTTGTCAACTTTCTTTACTTGCGCGTTTGCCAGTTGCCCTCGAAATATTACTTACCTTAGCGTCTATGCTCAAAATCTTGGAGTTAGCCTTCTTTCTCTGGGCAGTGGTGGCTGCTAAGAAAGTGGACTAGGATCTGCAGGGTTTCCGGTTTGAGTCCACCAGCTGTCAAGTTGGTGGACTCAAACACTGAGGTGCAATAAGCATTGCGCCATCCCCACTCATTCTCCCTGGGCGCTCAAAACTGCTCATTGTTCACTTTGGTGATGGGTGATTGTGTACAGTGTCGTCTATCACAATATCACAATGACAAGCAGTTAGCCCTTCTTCATTCCTTCTCAATTTGCTCACAAACTCCCAACTAAGATATCATCCTATCTTACTAAATGTCTACGCTCTCCCTAACTTGCATCCTTCGTAGCCTCCTCTACGTATCTCCAAATTGCATTACCTAAGTTCAGTAAATTAGCTTAACTCTTGTCCGCATTGGTTCTCAGTCACTCAGGTCTTTTTAATTCTAATTTCAAGGGCAACTCTTGTGCGAGAGGCTTTTGCCAGTTGCCCTTGAAATACCCTAACCCTTCTTAACTAACTATCTACATGTAGTGAACTAGGTAACTGACTAAGTATAGCTTAATAATGTGGGGGTCCCAAATGAGAAACTAAAGTTAAAGCTTCATAAATGACTCACCCATGTTAATCATTAGTCAAATTTTTGAGTTATTGAACATAATCAAATACAAAAGACAGCCACAATACTGCTAGTGTGGTTCATTGGGGGCTTTAGGTTAAGAAACAACTTTGGTACTTTTTGGTTTGTGTCCGTCAAACCTTGGATTTCCCTCAGAAAGCAAAGCCAGTGCTAAGTTATCAGGGCCTCATGAGTAGGACTCAACGGTGATCCTGATACATCAACAGATAGCCCCCAGTAGTAACTACATCTACTGGACTTAATGCAAGCACCAAGTTGTAGATCAACCCGGTCTCACCTCTTTGTCCTGGCCTGGTTTGGTTCCTCGTGACAGTCTTGTACCCTCAAAGTAAACAGGCCTGCGGTTATAAAGCTTTTACACGCCAATCCTGCCCAACATTCCCTTTATGTGCAAGTGCTGCAGGGCTGGAATGCATAATACATGAGCACTCAGTTAATCTATTGATCCAAAATATGTCTTCTCTCTTTCTCTGTCTCATTTACTGTCTGTCTTTCTCTCACAACTGCTAGTTCTTTACCTCAGGTTCACTGTTTTCTCTTTTCTCTTCAGGTTTTATCTCTTTTTTTATCAGTCGGCCAATTAGGGCACATGAACAGACACAGCATCTGATTAAAAAGAGTGGAGGAGCATGTGGAGTGTGGCCATGAAAAATGCAGCGGCTCTGTATGGGGAACAACCCCGAGAGAGAAAATGTAAACAAGTGTAATCCCTACTTTGATCATAGAATGCAGCCCAGCAGTTGGATCTCATGGCAGAGGGAATGACATGTTAGCTACAGGTCCTATCCACAGGTCCAAGACATTGGGGCCTAAAACTGAAAGTCCACAGTTCTTGGTGGGTTGTATTAACTTGGGGCATGGAAAGTTGGTGGAATTGTTGGTAAGTTATCAGGTAGTAGTTGCATAGAGATTTTGAGTAGGTCAGATTAGGTGAGATTCTTGAATTTTGTTAGGGTATGGATTTGAGTTGGTGTTAAAGGTTGGTTGGTTTTGAGGGAGACCTAGGTACTTAAGGGGGTTTGGGTTAGTGGTTAGTTACCACCAGTTTAGAAAATATGTAGAAGGGTTGGGTCAGAGTTGGGTTTTTGGGCTGAGGACTTGAGTTGGGTTGAAAGTCGGCAGAGGTGGCCTAGTCGTTAAGGCTTGGGGGTTCGATCCACCAGCTGCCATGTTGCCACTAAGGTTCTCTGAGCATTGCATCTCACCAGACACAGGCAGGGTCACAATATGGTGCAATGTGATTTGGGTGGTGCCAGCTGCCCATGCAGCCCCTGCAACCCGGCAACGGAGCAGCAGATGAAGGTGAATGAATGAATGGTAGCTCATTATTTATGTGGGTAGGTTTTAGGGATCTTGTTGGTTGGTTCATTGGCAATGTGACATAATACGCCCAACCTTAAGGTCAGTGCACTCAATTGCATTGGTAGTTGAGCAGTTGGTAAAGTAGTAGTAGAGCTTTGCGTCAGAGTCAATGTCTCTGTCATTGGTGTGAAACTCCAGGGTTCACCCCCTTAGCAAGATCCAATCCTGGTTAAGGTGATTGGTACTTTTTAGTGGGCTCACCACCTGAACTAAAATGGATGGATTGAACTAAAATGGACGGATGGACAAAAAATCTAAGTTTTACTGCGAAACAAACACAATGCTCTTAATGTCTTGGGTCCAGAACTAAATGAAAGCTCATAAACACAAACAAGCTAAAACTAAAAAACGATTTTTGTCTTCTGTTCTGTACTCCACTGAGAGACCAGAAGCCAAATGAATATCTTTCGAAGTGTCTGGTCAGGTTGGCTTTGTGTCCAACACAAATTTTAAAGTCCAATTTCATCAAAAGTCTTTTAGTTTTGTTGAGACTTATTTCTTTTCAAGCAGTGTTGGGACTAACACACACCTCTCGTGTGAGAGGCTTTTGCCAGTTGCCCTTGAGATACCCTAACCCTTCTAAGCAGTGTTGGGACTAACACGTTACTTGTAATGCTGTTATGTAACGAAACTACTTTTCTCGGTAACTAATAATGTAACACGTTACTTTTTCCATTCAGTAACGCCATTATTGTTACTGTGGTGTGCAGGGGCGTTACAATAAAGATGCCTGTGAAAATGTCTAAACATCTATTTTGTTTTTATTGTACCACTACATTTTATTATGACAGTTGCTACAGAACACAACACTAATTTTTTAAGTAAATTAAAGTAACTAGTTATTAGTTACTTTTATGATTTAGTAACTAGTATTGTAACTAGTTACTTTTTCAGATCAGTAAAGTAACTAGTAAAGTAATAAGTTACTTTTTTAAAGTAACTTGCCCAACACTGCTTTCAAGTCATCAATACGACAACATTTAGTAAAGTAAACAGCAACCGGTTTCATAAATCCTTGATGTTGAACTGTGGATATTAAGACTTTGCTAATATCAGTGACATCAACTGAATAATTTGAGACACTGGGAATAATCTGAGTGACTGCAGAGAATATTCTAATCCCAAAGATGGAATCCAATTCTTTTTGTTTCGTCTTCTCTTTGAGCGAAAAGTGTGTGAGTTAATGGATGGAACTCAGTCATATCCCACAGAGACTCTTCCTCAAAAACCCCTTTCAGCTCTCCAGCTGTTTTACAACAGGGCCACTCTGCTGCAGCTGTAACATCCTGTCCTGTTCGTCTCTTTACTGTACCACCTTCATGCATATTTTACTCCTCTCTCCGGCTCTATCTTTCTTTCTGTATTATTCTCTTCTTCATCCACCACAGAAACCAAAGTGTGATGACATCTTCCTACAAAGACCTCCTGCTGTGAACCACACCGTCCTGAGCTCCTGGTCCGAACCTCTGACGTTCACAGCGAATCCCTCGGCATTAACTATTAAAACTGTGTTAACATTTGTGCATCTTCAAACACTCTTCAGCGTGGAGAAAGATTTCATCAGGAAAAAGATTAAAACAGCCCTGTATTTTGGTATTTATTGTTAATTGTTTCATGACTGAAGGAACGTGATCCACGATACAAGCGACTAAAATGAGATTTCTCTGGGCGCTCCTTAAGAGATGAGGGTGAGGAGCTCTGCCACCCGGGTGGAGCTGGGAGTATGGAGTAGAGCCACTTCTCCTTCACATCGAGAGGAGTCAGTTGAGAGGTTTTTAGATCCTGTCCCTCTGGGAGGAGACCCTGATAAAGATCCAAGACACGCTGGAGTGACTTTGTTGACTGGCAGACCTGGTAACGCCTCGGGATCCTTCCAGAAGAGCTGGAAGGAATGTGTAGGGCAGTAAAAAGCGAAATAAGGCCCGTGGGCCAGATGCGACCAGTTTGGCTTCGTAATGCGGACCGCCAACCTTATCCAAATTAAATAATTTGTTTATATTTTCATTATACTTCTGCCTTTTCCCTGCAATACCTGCATTTCCCCAGTAGATGACATCATAAATTCTATTAGAAATGTCGGGTTTTATAGAGGACTTTTACTTTTGACTTTTTGTCATTTATCTTAGTTCAAACGAATGCTCCATTTTTTTTTTGTTCTTGACTCGGCCCCCATGTCCAATTTTAGGAACACTTGTGGCCCATGAGCCAGAAATTTTCCCACCTCTGGTGTAGGAAGTGGGAAGTCTGGGTATCACTCCTTCAAATGCTGCCCCCATGACGAGGCTCTTGGAGCCAAAGTGTCCTTCATGACTAGGCTTGCAAGTTTTCTGACTGGACAGCGCCCCCTTTCTAAACCCTTTTATTAAATAAGGGACTTTTTAAAAGACACTCACTTATGTTGCCAGGTATTTTCAGTCAGCATGTTTTGCCTCGTTCACTCCTCGTTAACCGAAACTGAAAGCTGGTCCACGCCACAGTCTCTGAGTTAGTTTGCTCTGAGAAATCATCTGGAGCTTTACTTCAAACCTGCAGGTGCAGGTAAAGAGCTGGAGATCTCTCCCCAAGCAAACCCACTAACACTCACACTCACCCCTTCCCCTGGCCTCCTGTCTTTAATTTGTACTGGCGGACATTGAAATATTTAGTAGGAACCCTACAAGCAATTACATTTAAAGTCTGCGGTTAGACGCTGACTACCCACTGGCGAGGCCCCCTCGGTGAGGAGCCGATTTTGGTGAATGGTCGCAGAGTTTACAACGTCAGATTTTACTCGGTATCAATAATTTAGAGGTGGAGCGGGAAAGAGAAGGAGAGCACGAGGAAGGAAAGGAGGACGCGGGTGAGGAAAAAACACAGCAAAGAGGAGGGAGCAGGAGGAAGGAGCAGCAGGAGGAAAAATGTACCAGACTGTAATGCATGTCGGGAGAAAAAAAGAGCTTCACTTCAGTGTCCATTTGTTAAATGTGGCAGAAACTGGCAGAGTGTGTCGGCCATGATGTGTCTGCTGAAAGCTTTGCTGAACATTTGTTGATTTTCAGACTTTGTCCTGCTGTTTACCACCTCCAGTGCACAGTTCATGCTTAATGTTGTCTACTTTGTCAGATGTAAGAATTTTTGGGTATATTTGAACGGCCTTTTCTGGACAGGGTAACTTAGATTTCTTAACCTTTGTACACTTTTTCAGTTCTTATTTGACTGTTGGGATACATTAGTGCCCCCTGTGGCCTGGAAGTGAAAATATTTGCCTATTCCTATTTTATAGGAAGAAAAGCAAACTCCTTGTCTTTGTGATTCACACCACTGCACACAACGAAATTCGACCTCTGTATTTAACCCATCACCAAAGTGAACAGTGGGCAGCAGTGGGTGGGGTTGGTGCCATGCTTGGTGGACCTCAGTTGGTGGATTTGAACCCAAGTCTGGTTCCTTAACCAGTAGGCCTCCACTGCTTTGGCGGTGGTTATATGTATGTTTGTAATGTTTTAGCATTTTCCTTCTGTTCCAAATAGCAATTTTCACAACTCACCTAAATATTTTAACATTTTATTGCATTTTTGATCAATTTATGTAAATAAATAATTTTATCTCTTAGGTTGTTCCACTTTGGACAGAAAGAAAGAGTTTTAGATACATATTTATTTCCCCTTTTTCTGTAACATTTATTTTGTTTAACCAATGAATGCTCCAAAAACAAAAAAAAATGTATGGAATTTTTGTTCTAATAATGTTGTAACTCTGCAACATCTCTATTGATTATAATAATAATAATATTAATGATCAATTTGTCAAATATAACCGTCCATTTTGTCCATGTTTTTTTGGCAAATTTGTCGTTGTTTTTTGGAACAATACCATTTTTGTTTCTTTAACTGCTCATCCTCTCTCCTTTAATCCTCCTTCTCTCCTTCAGTGCTTTCGTCCCCCTGGTGTCTCCTTCCCAGAGGAGCGTCCTGCTCACCAGCGTCCCAGTGGAGGCTGGTGCCTGGCTGATGTATTTTTGATGAGGAGGTGCTGTGGGGGAGCCTCTGGAGGATCCTGCGGCCGCAGCAGGACAATGAACCTCACTCAGGTTTCCTGCTGGACGCTACCGACACCGCTGCTGCTCTTTTCTTGTTTTGTGTTGGTGAAGTGGGAGAGTCCAGGCTGGAGTTACAGCCACATGAGGAGCAGAGTCACAGAGACAGTGTTACAGTCTCAGCCCAGGACACCGTTTTGAGGCTCTACTGTCAGAAGAACCAGGCAGCAGCTGCGTCCAAGGGTCAGAGTTATTTTGCGCAGATCAGATCCCTGGGGGACTATCCATTTTCAATTAAATCAACTCACCAGGAAGTCAAGGTGCGAAAGCATCGTTAAGAAACTGACAGAACAGAAAATAATAGCGACCCATTACAGCACTGGTTTCCCTGAGATCTGCAAACGAACCTGTCAACGGGTCACTGAGACGTGTTGCCTGTATACAACAAGTATTATTGAATTCAACTGGGAATCAATTTTGCTGTAAACTGAATGCTAGGACAGTGGAGGCATCACTGCTTGATTTTCATTCATTACATACAGTTCGTCTAGAGTCTGACTCCTCAGTGTTGTGTTCTGGAATCATGTTTTAATGGCTACAGTGGTGGCCCAGCGGTTAAGGAAGCAGACCTGGGTCCACAAGGTTTCAGGTTTGAATCCACCAGCTGTCAGGTTGCTACTGATGTCCTCTGAGCATGGCAGTATCCCGAGCTTAATAACTTCCAGTGGGCTTACCACCCACAGGAAGGCTTAGTGTATGGTGCAGTGTGATTTGGGTGGCGGTTGTGGAGACTGGCCCTGAGAGAAAGAAAATAATCAGCTGAAAAAATATGGATATTGCACGTTTATAATTGTATTTACTTTGTAACTCTTTGTGTGGTAATACCACTTCCACGTACCACTACGAAAAATAGGCACACGTAAATACACCAACTGAGAGGATTATTAATTGATGGGAATTCCTTTGGCCATTCACTTTCTCAGCAATTAATACATTAATTAATCATACACTTGATTTAATTTGTGGCTGTTGCAGCAGAGGGACGTTCCAGGACACACACACACACACAAACAGACGGTCAGCAGCAGCTTGTCAATCACAGGACTGATTTCCCACACACTGATCTGTCTTGTCATGATGTATTCATTTTTTTTTTTAATGATAACCTTTGTGCAGTGTCTCCTGAGAGATGAACAGGTCAACGGACTGAAAGATAGGCAGGGGTTAATCACTCACTTGGTGTATAGGCTGCCACTCAATATTATCATTAATACTAATTATTGTAATAATAAAAAATAATAATTATCTTTGATAAATGGAGATATTTTATTGATATTATAATGATAAATACATGGAAATCAAAAATAACTGGATAAACAGCACTAAAGAAAATGTAAAGAAAAATATGAACTAATTATATGGTCAAAATATAAAAAAATGTATTGTGTAAATATTCTTTCATATATAATACACCCCTGCAGTACCTCCAATTACCTCTGCTACAGGACATGTACAGGTCAATCAACAATATTTTTTTGATACAATACCTGGATTAACCTAAGAAAAGACAATCAGAATACATGTATTGAGTCCTCATTTGGTGAATACTGTATATTTCCTATATATATATATAAGTCATCACTGCTGACTCCTCACAATTCCAGTCACACTTTGAATTTTTTAAAGTTGTGACATCATGAAGGGTCACTGAGAGTTCAGAGTGAAGTGATGTCACAGGTGATAAATGTTTAACTCACATAAACACTCTGTCTCTGTCTGAAGAATTCAACCAGTCCATACGTTTGTGCATGGTTCTCAAACGATGGGTTGTGTCCCAAGAATGAGCCGTTTCAAGTACTACGGAATCACCAAAAAGAGTCAAGTCAGGTTTTGGACCTGGACTTCACTTGGGAACTCATTTGGTTGATTTTCTTTCAAAGGTCCTAAATAAAGACTAAGACTAAACTGATTTATAAACTGAAACTAAACTGAAATATTCTGTTTATTTGTGTACAAAAACCCTGGTACAGATTTTTATAAATTGGAACAATGGATGATTTTCACACAAAAATCCTGACATATATATATATATATTATATATATATATAATATATAATTAATATATATATATATAATATATATATATATATTTCATTATCCTACAATTCTAGGACTAAATTAAAATTTTCCTATATAATCATCTGAGATTGTTTTTCTTGAATCAGTCATAATATATAAATACATTTTATTAAATTTTTATTTTTTTAAATTTTAATTTTTATTAAATTTTTTTTATATATTTTTGTCTCTTTGCCATTATATGGCTTCATCTTTTGCATATTTATTTATTTTAACTTTGCTTATTTTTCATTTATTAGTTTTTTTTAAGGACCATGTGCAGTGCTGTTAATCTCATAGAATAAACCGGAATTATAATCCAAGGTGACGATGATAATCCCTGCAGTCAACCCGTCCTGCAGGCGTTAAATGCGGTTCAGTGTGTGCAGGTCCAGAACTGCAGCATCTTCCCTGCCTCGGCTGCACGCTTCGGGGGCGTGACTAAAAAGTTATTGGCTGAAGGTCCACCAATCAGGTGGCGCCTGCGTGCCGACGTACGGATATATGCGCTGGAGGCGAAGGAGCATCTGTATCACAGAAGTCATCAGCAGGAGCTCAGGAGGCAGGAGACTCTGTTGGAGTTACACCTTTGTCCTTCTTGCTTTTCTTTTTTGCCCCAAACGTGTTTGCAGCGACTCGTCTTTTTTTTCTGAGTGTTTCCATCCCAGACATTCTGCTTTTTGTGGGGGTTTTTTCTTTTGGGGTTTTGTTTTCCTCTCTGAGGCGTTTCTTGGTAGAAAACCACCAACACGGAGCCGAACGAGGACGACGGACAGCGACCCTCCCTCACTTCTGCCATCATGATGTCCATGAACAGCAAGCAGCCTTTCAGCATGCACCCCATGCTGCACGAACCCAAATACACGCCGCTGCACTCCAGCTCCGAGGCCATCCGGAGAGCCTGCCTGCCCACACCGTCGGTGAGTCCGCAGACAGGGGTAGAAAACACCCCCTCACCCTGAAACACATGCACTGCTCCCTTAAATGCATTCTCTTTAACTAAACTTCATTTAGATAGTCATATGATACACACCTAGAGCAGAAACTGAACTTTTGTTCCAATGTGAACGAAATAAAAGTCACACTGGGTCTGAAGAGAAAGAAATAAATGAAATATCAGGTGAAATTGTCAAAAATAATATCAAAATGTAACTGGCAAATGCATAAAAATGCAATGCATTTCAATAGATATGTTTTATTTCTACAATTGAATTTTTGAAGCCTAGTTGCCATAAAGTAACTGAACAAATCGGACGTATTTTAAGGTAACTCACAAAAAAGATGCCTCTCATCTGATCGGTGCGGTGTCGGGAAATGTGATAATTAAATAATGATTGGGGTTTGATGAGTTCTTAATAAATAAAATATTTTTATTGACATTTTATCATGCTTTTAAATACATAATAAAAGGTCAGACGGAGAAATGTATGCAGATTCCACCTGGTCTCATGTCACTGCGCGCAGAAATTATTTAGAGGATTGTAAATATTAATTTTAAATGAACAAATCCGCTGACACACTTTCTGTCTTCCCACAACAATGATTGATTTAAAGAAATAAAACAAAATGCAGGCACATTTAGCATATTTGTGTGTGTATTATGAAGTAATTATATTTGAAAGCACGTTTTTCCTTTGTGATAATGACAGATATTACAGTATCTCCTCCGGGTTTGAGATTAATTGTAAATTTAATTTGACATCTTGAATTTGCACGCGTGTAGTTTGAGTTAAAATCGAATAGAGAGAGAAGGAACTGAAGGCCAAAAATAAATTTAAAAATGATTTTTAGCTCTTTTTTTACTAAAACGTCAAGATAGATAGATAGATAGATAGATAGATAGATAGATAGATAGATAGATACATTTGTGAAAGTTTTCTTTCGTTTTCTGACCGACTCCTCTTTCTTCCTCCTCTCCTCCTCCTACAGCTCCAGGGAAACATCTTCGCCGGCTTCGATGAGACTCTCCTCCAGAGAGCGGAGGCTCTGGCCGCGGTCGACATCGTGGCGCAGAAGAGCCACCCGTTCAAGCCGGACGCCACCTACCACACCATGACCAGCATGACCAGCATGACGTGCACGCCCACATCCTCCTCCGCGCACCTCCATCACCCGTCCGTGCTCACCTCGCACCACCACCCGGCCCACCACCAACCGGCCCAAGGCCTGGAGGGTGACCTCCTGGACCACCTGACGCCCGGCATCTCCCTGGGCGGCATGTCGACCTCCGACGTCTGCTCCTCGGCCTCGCACACCGCCCACGCCGCCGCCGCCGCACACATGTCGGCCATCAACCACATGCAGCACCACCATCACCACACGCAATCCATGAACATGCACGCGCACGGTCTGGGCTCCCACGGCTCGCTGGGGGGCTCCGGCGGCGCGGACGCGGAGCCCGATCCCCGGGAGCTGGAGTCGTTCGCCGAGAGGTTCAAGCAAAGGCGGATCAAGCTCGGGGTGACCCAGGCGGACGTGGGGTCCGCCCTGGCCAACCTGAAGATCCCCGGGGTCGGGTGTCTGAGCCAGAGCACCATCTGTCGGTTCGAGTCCCTGACGCTGTCGCACAACAACATGGTGGCGCTGAAGCCCATCCTGGAGGCCTGGCTGGAGGAGGCGGAGCGGGCGCAGCGGGAGAAGATGTCCAAGCCGGAGATCTTCAACGGCGGAGACAAGAAGCGGAAACGCACGTCCATCGCGGCCCCGGAAAAGCGCTCGCTGGAGGCGTACTTCGCGGTGCAGCCGCGGCCCTCGTCCGAGAAGATCGCGGCCATCGCCGAGAAACTGGACCTGAAAAAGAACGTGGTGCGCGTTTGGTTTTGCAATCAGAGGCAAAAGCAGAAACGGATGAAGTTTTCTGCCACGCACTAGAGAAGAACAAACCCAATGAAAACCTCTGCAGCGGGACAAATCAGAGACAACACTGATGATGATGCTGAGGCTGATGATGCTGCTGCTGCTGCTGCTGCATCAGTGTCAGACAGAGGGAAAGACAGGCTGCACCTGCTGTTCCTTAGACTCAAAAACTCGCACTTAAAAAGTTTTACAACTCAGTAAATCTAAAAAAAAACCTTCTTTAATTTATTTTAATTATTTATTATTTTTGGACCCGATTTTAAGTTATTATCACCCTGAAATATCCCGTGATGAAGGTTAGAACAACTGTGAAGCTGCATCTTCTGCTCCATCACTCAGTTATTTATTGAACCTAACAGAGGCATGCATAGAAAATCCAGGGCCCAGGGGTTGCAGTCATCAGAGGGGAACCTTTGTCGAACCGGTCAAGTTTCTATGGTTCTCTGAGCTTTTTGGAAAGAGGGAAAAAAGACAAACGTGAATTTAACTGAATATCTTAATATTATCTTCATGACCATACCGCCTCACAGATTCCAAACTGTGTTCAAAAAATAATCTGGGCAATGAATACTGTATAACACATTAGAAGGGAAGTACTGTATTTTATTGAAGTTTAAAATTTACCAAAACTGACAATACAAGCATAACATCAAATATATTTATTTATTTATGGATATTTCACTGTTTTATCATAAGTTTCTAATCCTAGAATGCATCTCAAAGAGGAGACAAAATCTGATTAAATATAGACTACAATAAAAACAAGACACATGCACACCGACTGGAATCCTTCAGTGCATATTTGTGTTTATTTAATCAGCAAAAAATTTATTAATTTAAATTCTTTGTCAGTGTTGGAGCAGAATTGATAGTTAAAAAATAAAATGAAAATACCTCTATTTTTTATTATTATTTTCCCTCTTTTGGTTTTGTGAGTGGATGTAAAATCTAAAACTCATTTCTGAGCATAGTGTGGGAGAAACTAACACTAACCCTGGTCGACCCTGATGATGAGGAAGAACATTTCTCTACCATCTCATTCATTTTTATTTATTTTTGTTCTGCAAGAACATCTGGAGTCAAAAAAGAACCTGCTTGTTTCCCTGTGTTCTGCAATTACACTGTGACAGTGGAAATGGAGCATGAAACACCTGCAGGACCAGGAGACTCCAAAGACTTACTCTGACATACTCTTTCTGTTTCTCTCTGCCTCTCTCTCTTTCCCTCTGTCTGAACCTTTTTTGAGGCTAGAACAGAAAAGGAACCAAACCTTCACCCTCTGTAGCCTGTTCATCCATCCATGTGGCAATTATTGTACAAAATAAATTATTAATAACAATAATAATGATGAAAATAATGATAAAAGTAACTGGGAGGAACTGAAGGATAATAGAAAATATCCTCCTTGGTTGGAAATGTTTTTATATTTATCATGTGTACATATTTGTGAATAGGCTGCACCTCCATGTGTGGGAAAACATCCTGTTGATATTCTCTGTTTTCGATTGGTTTTCCTGCCTTGGTTTTCCTTCCGGGTGTTTGTTTTTCAACTTAAATGTTTTGTGAGGTCTCACACACACGGACACGCACCACATGTGACACGAAATGTTTAGAAAATTCGAGGTAAACAACAACAACAGGGTTTTGTGGCTAAATGACCTGAGTTGTCACAGTGATAATGATAATAATAATAATAATAATGATAATAAGTAGACGTGTCATTCATATTGCATGGAAACGCGATGGGGGGAGGAGCGCGGACGCACTGCAATAAGAAGACACACGAACACGAGCACGAACACGCGCGCACGTCCACGCAGAATAGCAGTGTGTGGGTGTGCGTGTGTCTACCTCATCACACAAGTGTTGGCACGTTCACGGTGGACTTGAAGAACACGAACTTTGGAAAGATGACTTTTATTTCATTTTTTATTTTATTTATTTCTGATTTTCTCATGTTTGTTGTTGAATTAGGCCTCACTGGAAGAAGGTGGAACCCTCTGTTGCTTGTTAACTGCAATGACGCTTTGACAATCAATTTATTATTATTATTATTACTATTATTATTATTATTTACCTTTTGGCTCTTTTTATTGATATTTATTTCTTCACTGTCACCTCTGTGCAGCGCACTTTGTAGATATTCTGATGAAGGGAGGAAAAAATATCCATAATATTGTTATTTATACATATTTTTTCACCACTTACGAGAACACCGTCCAGTTTTTTCTGTTTCTGTGCTTTTTAAATTTTTTTCTGTATTGTTATTATATTGTTTCTATTTATTCTAACTTTATTTATTTTCTGGAGGAGATGGTGAAGCAGGAGAAGAGGAAAAAGAAACGAAACGTATTTCATTTGTGAAAGTGTGCTTAAAATGTGTCTGTGTAAGCGGCAGAAGCTGAAATAAACCTGTGCACGTTTTACGTCATGCTCTGATTTTCTTTTTCTTTTTTATTTGGCGAAAATAAACTGAATCTCAGGGAAAAGGCTTCATTCAGTCACTTCAGCATAAAAACGTTGCGTAAAATTAGCGAAATTGCAGGTATTTGGCAATTTCGGTTTAAAATTTTCCTGTTTTTTGTTGATTTTCGTTTTCCAAAATGGTGCGTTCATGGAATATCCGACAAACAAATATTAAATAATCACCGAACGTAAAAACGTCGCAACCAATGCATTTTAATTCCGTTTACCTTAAAAACAGATGAGACATGCTTTGTGACTATTTGGCTATAAAAGGGTGGTATTACTTAAAAACTTTGATGAATGTTTATCTGGCACATAGGCAATTTAAGGCCTTTCCAAAGATACAAACTGGATCATGAAAAAAAATGCACTTGAAGTACACGCAAAAACTGGTGAAACCTGCTATTTAACGAACAACTCTGCAAAACATCTGAACATCGAAATAAAGTCACTAAGAAAAAAAAGAATTATATAATATATTTAATAATAATAATAATAATAGTATATTTCAATTATATATTTTAACTTATTATTTATTTTAAATTTAAGTATAATAATAATTATGCTTACCATTGTTTGTATTGAACACCTTAGTGTAACTTTTGTGCGCAAGCCCCCCGAAAAATGCATTTATTTTTGCAAATAGGAACCAAAGCGTTAGTTCTGACTAATATTTGTTACATTTTCTGAAGATAACTTTGTTGTGTATTTGAAGATTTTTGCTTCCATTTTTAGGCTGTTAGGCTAGAAATGATTATGTATTTTAGGTTACATAAATTGGCAGGAAACGAGATAAAAGGGTATTAAAGTGTGATTTTGGGATTGGGTGGATGTTAAATTTGCGTAATATTGCCACAAAGTAACATTCCGTGTTTGAGTGATTTTATTCAGTCCTAAAATAACGTGTCGGTGCTTTTCAACAAAGACGTACATTCAGCAGAATGACAGACAGACGTGATGGAGCGCAGCAATGTGAGCACTGAGGTTGTCAGAGAGGGAGGAGGAGCTGGAGGAGCAAGAGGAGGTGAAGGCAGCAGCTGCTGCCGTGTAACAGGAGAGGGCTGGAGGTGAAGGAGGTCCGCCTGAAAGCTGTTTCCCAGCGGTGATGATGAATAGAGTTTGATACTTGAGTGACTTTAATATTGATCACCAGGGAGAGCTCGACGTTGATGCCAGTTTCACTAAATTTATCTTTTTTAGAAAAAAAGAAAAAAACCCGTTCAACCTCTGACGCTGAAAGGCGGGTCCTAGTGACGGCCTACGTCACTAAAAAAGTTGGAAAATGACTTTAAAATAAGTTTGGAGACCATTAGCAAACAAAATGGACGTCATTTCCTGTCGTTGGTTTAAGGCGGATATCGATTACGTCAGATGTATCTTCGTGTCCGTGACCGTTATTAATAAAAAAAGTATCCGTAGTTACATATATGGACGTACGCTTACGTAGTCAGAGTAACCGTGACAGGAGAAACTTCCAGAAAGTTCCAATAACCGTCGTTGGTCAGAAATAGACGGAGACACGCAAACTATTTCCCCAACGAGGTAAGAGTTAGCCTCAAATGATAACAACGAATATCTATCATTTACAATGAGACAGTTGAAAAAATGTAGAATAAGATTTAGCCATAGGCTTTGTTAAACGATTAAATAAGAATACGAATTCTAAGAAAATATGCTAAATAAATAAAATATGCTAAACAAAATACATGGCAAAATACTAAGTAGGATATTATATATATATACACAACTATATTTTTATTTCAACAACAATGTGGCCAATAGAAGAAAATTTGAGAAATTAGGAATGTATCCTATGCTATCCCATATTTTGCTGTTAAAATGACCAAGTATACATCCCGAATCAGACTTTTTGAAAGATTTTATACTGAAATAACACAATTAAAATCTATAACATAATGTATGTATGTATTGTATTGTATAACATAGTGCAGTTGTATGAGCTCATTACTTAGCTAAATTGTCATCTTGGAATTGTTGAAATTGAACAGTCAGCTTATTCAATTGTAATATTTCTTTTGACATATCTTTATAATTCCTTAAATATTAATTAAAAGATATCCATAAAATGTTTTCTGGACATAAACTGCTAAGTAAAAATGCAACACAGTTCAGTGCTGTCGCATTGAGTTCTTACATTTATTTATCTTTTAAATATATTTGCAATTACAAATGAGTCTTAAGTATATAGATTTGATAAAAGTTTGAAAACTGAGGAAAAATACCAATTGTATGTATTGGTGTAAAACCTTTAATTTTTTTTATTTTTTGTGCGTGTCTTATTTCATTTTAACAGTGCTTTCTCTTTATTCCTTCAGTTCAGCAGGTGGTTTTCAGCCATAAACCCGTTATTAATGAATAATAAATATCAGCTGTTATGATACTATTGATTTCTGCCTGTGTTTGTTAAGAAGCTGCTTTTCTATGTCGTGCAGCAGCAGATCAGGCCTCCAGCTCCACAGAGAAACTCAGTTAAGGCCTTCTAAAGCTAAGCAGATATACTGTATGTTGGGGCCAATATAGGATATGACCCCTCTGAGAGGCACTGCCAAGAGAAGAAGCCAATGGAAGATTTACTCTAATTTTGTGAAATAAAAAAAACAAAACATTTATATTATTTAATTTCTCTTTGAGTAATCCTCATCTTTAAATGTGGCTCAGACTCCATTATGAATACACTTTGATGTCAGGAATTCGAGAATTCATCCAAGCATAACAAGCATTAATTAGTAGAAGACACATTCAGGCACATTCAGCAGTAGTTTCCACCAAGACTACGCTAGATGAAATTGTGCCTATTTAGTGCCAAATGCGAATAAATATAGATGACAATACGGGATTATGTGTGATGAGACCATCTGTAAAAATTGATGGATTGTTATGTTGCCATTTTTAAAACATTTTACAACAAATGATGCAGTGATTATACATGACACACAGTTTTACTGCGATACCAAGTGTTCCATTTGTGACTAACGTCAAAAGATCAGACCTGGCTGAAAAAAAACAAGAATACTTTGCTGCATTATGGTGCATTTGTCAATAATGACAGCTTTGTATTCTCTTTAGCAGCCAGACAGTTGCTGCTGCTACCGCTGCTACTGCTGCCATCATGTCGGTCTATAACAAAGAATGTAGTACATGACTTCATCAAAGTTTAATGGCCGAGCGGCTCTCCAGTTGAAGGCTATAAATTATAGATAATTGACCGTGTAATCAATGTGAAGAGTGTATCAAGTTTTCCCTCAGACAAAGTTACGGGACGTAAATTACACACAGAATAAAAGAAAAAAAAATGCTTCAAAGTCACCAGTATGATTAAACATATTCACAGAGAGCGAGTCCATGGCTTTTGTTTAGATGAATGTTGTCACTCTGCATATTGGTCTTTATTAGGGTCTTTGCTTTGTTGCATTTCAGGGATGATGAACTGGATGTGACCTGAAACCAGAGAATAAACGCTGGATGTTTTCACTAATAGATTGATAAGGTCAAGTGCCGGGAATGCCAAGGTACGTAGCTTTTATAAGTGTTACTTTGAGTTCATTAAGATAATAAGCCAGTGTTGTGTTGACATCACAAAGTCCTCATGATTGACAGTCACAACCTTCGGAATTTGAAATATTTAATAGATAAATATATGCAGTATATCAACCAGTGCATTTTGAAGAGCCTGACCCAAACCCTAAACCAGATTACTATCACTTGGTTTTTCCTGCTCATAGTTGTTGCTCAGGGCCATTGCTTTGGTCCAGAGACCATTGGTTTGTGGGCTCACTCCAAGGAATGTGATTTGGGTGTCTGTTCATGGAGACTGCTGTTCTCAAAAAAACGTAGTATGTAAGCGAATAAAAATGGACGGATGGACGGATAGAGTTGTTGCTCTGCTCAGCTGTATATGGCCAGTGATTCCTTCGCTGTACTAGGAAAAAAACAGCTACAAATATCACTTGTTGTTTCAATACCAAGTCAATTTTCAAAAAACGTTTTCAGTTTTAATCTTAATTGATTTTTTTCCCCAAAATATAGATCTGTATTTTCTGATTTTTTTTTAATTCAACACTTTCATGGAGAAATCACCATCTAAAACACTCGCCAATGTACACAAACAAACCAGTATAGCAGTGAGGGTAGAGATATGACACCAGCAAGTGAAATGGAAGGTGGTCTGGGCTCTGGTCCTGGTCCCTCATCAGCACATGCATGATTACACCACATGCCGGACCAGGCCACAGTTGGAAAGAGGTAGGGAACGAAGCTCCATACGTGCTTTAATTCCACTCCCTCTCTCCCTCTCTTTCACATTACTCCATCCACTCTCCTCCCCTTTCTACGCCTGTGTTTTCCATGAAGCGAGGAAGCACATTTTCATAAATAGACCTTGGCCAAGCGCAGGCGAGATGAAATTTTAATGAAGCTCCGAGTCTTGAGTGCAGAGCCGGGGCCTTGGAGAATCAGCCCTGTGTTACATTACTGTGGCTCTCTTTCGCTAACACACACACACACACACACACACTGGCATGTTGCAGTGGTGAAGCAGTCATGCAGCAGGCGGTCACATATTGACAGGATGGCTGGAACGGCACCAAGCGAAGGGGAGGGTGTGTGTTTTTTTGCATGTGAGAGAGAGTGTGTGTGCGTGTGCATGTGTGTGTGTAGAGAGCGTAGGGGTCTAATTTAAGGGGGGGGTTGGATTTGGTTTTAAAATTTTTGCTCGACCCTCATTAGTGTTCCGTTATGGAGATAAAGGAAAAAGCCCAAGTTCAGGCAGCAGTTAAGTAAACACAAACACACACCCACAGTGGAAATGTTCAATTCTGTTGATGCAATATTTATCAGTGATGTTTGTATGGATAAATCCTCCTTTTTGGCTTTTTTTTTTGCAAAAGGTGTTCACAGGCACAAATGCAAGAATGAAAAATCCTATATATTTAACATAGCAGACAGGTTCATATTTATGGAGTTTTAGTTTCAGATAAAAATGAATAGACCTATTTTCTCAATGATTTTATACATATATAAATATGTGGACTTTCTTCTGGATACTAGTATTTTTGCTTTTTTTACACTGTCTAACCTCAGACAAAAAATGATCAAATTGCACACTTTTATTTACAAAGAAATGTTGTCCAAATGTTCTCTTACATTTGATTTGCAAACGGTGCCTTTAAGGCATAGGTGTCAAACTCAGGCCTGGGGGCCAAAGTTGGCTCGCAGTGTAATTATATTTGGCCCACAAGATTGGATCAAATGAGTACTGCAGTTTGCACTTTAAGGATATTTCCTGGCTTTAGTGTTTGCTATTGTATAGTAATTAGTGATACTTTAGGCCCAATACTTTGCATCTAAGATAATGCAACTATGACTGAGTTGTACTGGCAATATTAACCACCAGTGCCAAGCCAGAATTGATCAACATCCTTTGAGAATGGAGAAAATAGTGTAATATAGACTGAGGTCTATAGTTCCATATTAGTAATGTTTGTAAAAACAATCTATTTCTGTAAACATTATTCTAGTATACAGCCTGACAAATTAATGTCATTTTAGAGCCCTAATAAGATTAGCTGCACTTAATTCAGTGTATGTGTGTGTGTGTGTGTGTTCTCTTGATGACATATGTACATATATATGTAGATGAGTGTGTTAATTAAAACACGGTGGTCATAATGAGGAACAATGTATGACTAATTAGACCTAATGAGCAGCGGGGGAGGGATGAGATGATCAAACAGCCCAGTTATGAGGCCTAATGGGCTAAGAGCTATAACCTCACTATCATCGTCATCATTGTCTTCCTCCTCCTCATCATCAACTTCTCCTCTGTCCTTTTCATCAGCATCTTTGTTGCCCCTTCTCCCCCTTTACTTCTCATTGTTTAGTGTTGGGCCAAAAACATATCTGTGAGTTCAAGTGTCAGCTCTAAACTGTTGCAGCCAGGATGTTAGAGTAGACCAACTCCAGACGCGATGAAAAATGCAATGAAGAGCATGTATTATGAAAAGCATAACAATACTGTAGGAGCAGCAGCAGTTGCATTATCAATATTTACAAGGAAACAGGAAAATCCCTCTCTGATCGTGGGAAACCCACTTGCCTTCGTTGTCATGTTGCTTTTTGAATGAAAACTTCCAAAAATAGAGTCAGAGCTTAAAATCAAATGCTGTTTTTAATGTGTTAATGTGATTATACCTGGTGCAATTTTTCCATGTTGTAAATATTTGTCTAAAGATACCCTGCAATCGTCTGTTGCAAAAAAAACACATTGTATTGCATCAGGTTGCTGCATCTGTCCCTGGTAACAGACCACCAAATAAACACTAACTTAAAGATCTTTCAGAGCTGAGTTACTGAGCTATTATAACCGATTACCATCATAGTGCTACGTAAATAGTTTTGTATAACACACATGTGTCCCAAAAAAGTCAGAACTGATTTAAAAGATCAGAATGAGCTCATAATGGAAACTGAGTTTGCAATGTGGTGCAATATTTTTAGATTTTCTTCTAAAAATGTGGAAAATAACAAAAAGAATAGTTTTGACAGTGTCAAGTTACATTGACTGAATAATGACACTGAGTCTATACAGCCTCTAAATGCAGTTACTTTTTCATTTGTAATATTGTGTTCATCTTCGTTCTGGACATTTTTTTTTTATCCAGACTGAATCACTAGTCTGTCTAGTCTGTGTCTAACTTTAGGTTAAATATGG
Source organism: Paraplagusia blochii (assembly GCA_016785265.1). Classification (NCBI taxonomy): domain Eukaryota; kingdom Metazoa; phylum Chordata; class Actinopteri; order Pleuronectiformes; family Cynoglossidae; genus Paraplagusia; species Paraplagusia blochii. Next base: position 275,864 of record JAFBJS010057811.1, read on the forward strand.
GGTTTTACCCATTAATAATGTAATAAACACACAAGCACAGCATTTAAATATTCATCCTGCATCTACTTGCTGTTCGGACAAACAGTGAGTCTGTGGTTTACATTCTCTAGTTCGATGACAGTGTAAGAAATGACATAGTAAGTTACATAATAAATTAAACAAAAAGACATGTATAATTAAATAAAACATTAATATGTTTTATCACAAAAATATAATTTAATACATATTTTATACATTTTTGTTTTTACGTAAAAATTTTACAGATATTATTCACTTTCCATTGTCAACACTTGATCCGTGACCAGCAGCCTTATATATGTAGTCCAGTACTGTATACGGCACACACACACATTCGGAGGTCAGAATTATTCATCCCACAGCCTGCTTTTATCAGCACTGCATCAACACTAAGACTGAGAATCAGCAGTGAAAGTTAATTTCTGAGCCCGCGGGGCAGAGAATCACCAACTCCATCTGAACGCTGCAGCCGGAAATCTCTGCTTTGTGTCAAAGCTGATGCATGATGAAAAACTCTGGCCCTAGCTGACGTTTTTATATCAGTTCACAACTAAATCAACTTCATTTGTTGAGATTATTTCTGTTCTTTTTTTTTTTTTCAAACTACATCAATGTCACATTGATGCAGCTCAGTAATGTAATAGTTCTAATCAGATTATTTACCTTAAAGCGAAACATGGCTACTGCTGCCTCAAGTGGTGAGTTTGTGTTAATACAGAAGATGCTAAATCAAAATTAAAAATCTACTGAATCCCATAAAAAATCTTAGAAATAATGGTTAATTTAATTGTTAATTGTCTTAATTGTTTGGCTTTAATAATGAGTTAAATATTAATGAAAAAAGCATTTCTTACACCAAACTTATAAAATAACATGAGGGATATATATTCAACAACATTTTCTATACTTTGATATTATTAAAATGTAAATAGTATTTTTTTCCAATTACAAATTTTTTTTTTCCATATATTGTAATTATTTTCAAATAACGCTTAGCCTATGTTTATCTTTTGAATTAATGTAAGATTTTTTCAATAAGGCCTGTGAATTATGTGCTGTCTTTCACACCAGCAAAACTGATCTCATGCTCTGTTTTAGGGGGGGGGACTCAGAATATAAATATGAATTTCCGCTTAATTCAGAGAAATCTGTTCAAAGAGAGAAGCTGGTTTATGAGCTCCTCTAATCACATCTCATCAATAATGCATTTTCAAACTGACAGGATGCCCGAAATGCCGAACCCCAACAACATGAACCTCATTTCTCACACGGACACCGACTAAACTTCAGCGTTTAGTTACAGTACAATTTTAATGAAATTACATTTACTGACGGCAGAGACACAGAAATACACAGAAATGAAAAAGAAAACACAAGCAGCACAAAAAAATTGATCTTTAACTGCGTTGCTTGGGCTCATTACATTGCTAGGAATCACTTTTTCCATAATATGCAAGAAATCTATTAAAAACATCATTAATGTCAGCATTTTTCCTGTTTTTTTATATGAAAGTATTTCAGAAATATTTGTTTAAAGCTTTAAAGATTTCACATGATTTCAACAACTGAAGGATGCAGAGTCTGGATAAAAAAAGCACTGTGTAAATAATGTTGAGAATTGTGTTGACAACAATGCAAACAGAAAACGTGTCAAACACTGTGAAAGAAATACCTGCACTGACGGGGTAGAAAGAAAAAAAAAAAAAAGACTTCCCATTAAATTCACTATAATATTTGTGACTTAAAAAATTCTAAATGTAATTTGGATATTGTCAGAAGAATAAGAGTTTTTATAAGAGTGTCAAATTTGACACCTCTGCACCAAAAGAAGAACATCAAACTGTAAGGAAATATCTAACAACATTTAACATTAATAAATTAAAAATGGACAATGTTTAAATAAAAACACAAACATATTTTGCGGACATTCCCTTCAGGTCTCAAAAACTGCCGGGAGCTAACTTGATGTCTGTGTGTTCAGACAGTTGATGCTGGTAATTGAGGAGCTATTCACACAAACTCCACATCGTCTATACGTCGTTCTTATTTCCATGCCCTATATTCAGCATCTGTATCCGTCCGATTCCTCTGCTCTGGAGGCTGATCTTCAGCTGCAGGCTTGTATGAAGCTCCACTTTCTTGTCTAGGCGATAAATAATGCAGCGTGCCGAGGCTAAGCAAGTTTCCAGTTAAATACCAATTTGCTTAACCAGTGTTTCAGCCTCTGCCAGCTCCGCTCAGTATAAAGCTGCAGCAGCAGAGAGCCATGAACACTGGCCTTGGTAATTAGAGAGGAGATCCTCATCTACAAGAAGAACAGAAAGGAGGTGGAAACTTGTGGGACTGGAGTTTCTTCAGACCAGAATAACACTTCTACATACAAATTAATTGAAAAACTATAACTTTTTTTTAACTCCTGGTTTCTACTGTTAACTTAGAAATTAAAGCTTTCTGTTATGTCAAACTAAGAGAAAGCAGTAAGACATACTGCAGTTTCCCCTGCCATGTCTTCACCCTCCTCCCATCTCTACATAATCATCATATAATTGTCATTCCAGTTTGGATAAGAAGAGGGAGGGTCATGTTCCTACTCCCCAGATCCAAAAAACAGAGGCAGTAACCTAAACATAGGGTTGGACGTCAAGTGGACTCCCTGCTGGGTCCTGCAGAGCAGTGTTCCCCAACGGAACGGTCGTTAAGTTGTGGTGGATAAATACCCCTTCATAATATAAAATGTCTGGTGTTCTGAAATATTTTCCTACCTATAAAATCTTCCTACCCAAATTATCTGTGCATGGTCCCATAATTTTCTGCTGTATCAATGACTGTGCCTCATTTTGAGTTTATTGTTGTTGTCTTCTGAGAAAATATTTCCTAATCAAATATAGTTGCATTATTGATGATGGAATCCTAGCCATTCTATTGGTCAGTTCTTTTGTTGATATGGGTATGGGTCAAGTGGAAGCAATAGCCAGATGGGGCCATAAGGAAACATTATTTCTCTGCGTGGCCTGGCACCAATTCACCCACGGACCGGTACCGGTCTCCGGCCCAGTGATTGGGGATCACTGTTGTAGAGAACAGTGGAATGGAGATTGGTAGAAGGAGGCACAGATGGAGGATTAGAGGTGCAACATGGCTTTGTACGACGCAGGGCAACTCCCCTCCCTTTCCCCCACTCCTACCAATCTCCAAGATGGGCTCACAAAGGCGAGATGCAGAACAGAATGACTCGTCTTCCTTCTCATCCACCAGTGAGAAAGTAAACACTGCCTCCATGTCTCTGTTTCCTCATCTCTGATTGTTATTCATAGAGCAGATAAATATTTAATTCCATCTAAGGATACCTTTTGTTAACAGAATTACAGGACAAGCTTTGCAGCCGCATAAATCCCACAATGAATTCAAATTCCTCTCGTTTTCCTTTTTTTTTTTTTTTTGCCCACTGAGTTTGAGCTCATGCACACATAAAGGAAGAGTGGTGGGGGTGAAGATGAAGAATGATGTGGTTGAGTGAGAGAATGTAGGAAGGAGATGTTCAACAAATGTTTTATCGTTGTCTGCTAACTTTCTAGAGACACTTTATAGAAGGTTTAATGACATAAACTGGAAATAACAGACATGGAAGATCCACATGAGGAGATTTAGGAAGTCTGGAGTCTGTGTTTCCATTAAAACTAACGTTCAGATCCCAGTCTTACAATTTAGATCAAAACTTCAGAATGTTATGCAAAGTCTTGTAGCGTGTAGAGTGAAAGAGAAAGCAGATGGACAGTGTTGGACAGTAAAGTTTTTGAGGTCAACACCTCTGAGGCCCAAAATTGCTCCATCTCAGATATCAATTATGGAACGAGGAGTTCTGATTACAACATTAATAATTGTGTGAACCCAGCGAGGACGTTGACTGTAAACCATCCATCAGCTGATCATGACCCAATCAGATTTTCACGTACAATCCAAAACAAAGAGGTGTAAACCATTGATTAAAAATTGAGTTAGCAGCTCTGATTCTTCCAAGAAAAAGAAAAGGACAACGAATATCAAGGCGGCAGACGAAGAGTCAATAATTTCTCTTCCCCCTCGACCTGAGTCTCATTTTGGCTCGACACATTTGTTTGGTCAGACACTGGAGATTAAGACCTGTTGAGGCCACAGCCTCCAAGACTGTTGGCTCATCTTTAAATTTTAATCAGCCCCACTCGCTGTTAATAATAATATTCTCATTCTCCTCCTCTCCTCTTTTTTAATGAAATTCTCCCCTTTTCTGAAAACATAATTCCCACATGCAGGATAGTGAGGGAGATGAGTTCCTTGCAGAGCAAAAAGGTTTCAAATGGGGCTCTTTGATAGCCGTTAATAATATCCCCATGGCTGGTGGAGGAAATCAAATGGAATGTTGGAGCTTTGATTTACAGTATGCCCTCAACTTTGACTGTCCTGCATGTTCTTGTGCATGTGTGTGTATGTGTGAAATGGAGTGTAAAAAAAAGCCCAATTTGACTCATACGCCTTTGGGGGGTAAATTTCTTTGTTTAAGAAGCTGTAGCAAGAACATTTAGCAGATTTTGGAAATCAAATAATGCGCCAGTGATTTTAATAGTAGAATAATTAGGAGTGAACCGGAAGCTTGTCCAAGAATATCTGGAGGCTCTGATGTGTTCATTCAGAAAATGTATAAAATTAGTTTGATTTCTGTTATTTTGTGTTTGGTTATTTTGTTCTATTTGTTAAATATTACTGTTATGTCTGCCAACCTCCTTATCTCATCAACGTCACCTGTGCTGCCTGTGTTGCCTGTGTCGTTAGTCTAACACATCACACCTGCTGCCCGGGTTTCTCGCTCTGTGTCCTTGTTGTAAGGTCATTGTCTGTTTTCTTCATCTTGCCCTTATTTGACTTTTACACCCATATTCCCCTGTGGCAACTAAGTTTATCGCAAGATTCCACTGTTCCCTTTTTTAAAATTACGGTGTCAATTTAAGTCTGGAGAAGGAAAGTACTTAGGTGAAATCATTGATAGATAGAACTCTATCCTGTATCCTGGAAATTAATCTTTTTACCCCCTGAGAGTGACTACAAAGTCAAAATTCGGCAAATTTCTTTATTTTGAGAAATATCTTCAATCTGTATTTATTCTTTCCCATTTGTTTTTACAAAAGAACAAATCCTGTAATTTTCTTAAATTTCATTGACTTTCTTGACATGATTAACATTAAACATGCTGTACAGGGGGGTGTAGTTAATATTCATAGACTTTATTTGCCTAATACATGCTAGCATATTCATGTAGTCACCTAATGGAACAGACTTCTCACTGTCGACATTTTCAGGGGTAAGAGGTTGAAGGTGGGAGTGGTGGGTTTTTCTGCACGTCTCAGGAGCTGCTGTGTTTCCATGTTATGAAATATTAAGACGTGTAGAGAGTTTGAGGGGAAAAGAAGGAAATCCTAAAGATCTGGATCCTCAGATGTAACTTATATTTCTCTTGGAATTAATTAGATGGAATGTGGACTTTTTTCAGGGATGCTTTTGAAACAAAATGCTGACTGTGCAGTCTTTGCTGATTTACAGTTGAGTTTTGATGAGGCCTAGTTGATCATGTAGTTCCTACTGAGTTATTGATTTTTCTCAATACTGTATAAAAGTGGCAGAAACCAACACAGACAGGGAGGTTTGGTGAAAATGCTAGAGAAGCCAGATTGAGATGGTTTGGACATGGTCAGAGTAGGGACAGTGGATACTCTGGTAGAAGAATGATCCTAGAGATGGAGCTACCAGGTAGAAGACAAAGAGGAGATGGATGCAGTGAGGAAGACATCAGACAGTTTGAGATAGAGTAGAAGAAGTAGAGTGGGATGGTAAACATTGATTTGTTGGGACAAGCTAAAAAAAGGATACTACCACTGTCTCTTGTGGCCACTTGGTGTCTCAAATATAAGTCCAAGCAAAGGAAACTTAACACTGAATTGTAAAATAAAACATTTGAATTCCAGAAAAAGGAACTACCAGGCTGAGAGGTATTTTGTATAATCATGGCTTCATAAAACCTTGTCAGTTTGAAAAAAGGATAAACAAGTCGAAAAGATGATTGGTGTGAGAGTGTGAGGTCAGAGGAAGAGTCAGAGTGTTGAGTCAACGTCCTCTTGGATTAGAGATGCAGTCTCTGAGTCACACTAATGCACCTCACTATTACCATGTTACTGCTGCTTGCCACGGGCAGCGCCTCCAAGATCCAAGTGTCAAAACACATATCAGTCAAAAACCCGTGGGCGAGAGGAAAAAAAGATGATAAAGGTTTAAGAAAGGTGTATAAAGAAGTCTTTACTGCAAGACTTTCTTGGTCAAATGAAATAACATCATTGCATTTTAAAGGTAGGGCGTGAAGACACTTCACGTGGCTCACAAATTTTATTAAACCAAGTGCCCAAAATCTATTTTTTTTTGTTAGCCTTCATGTTAGCCTACTAAGTAGCATTCTCTTGTTTTTTTGTTTTTTTGGGGGCGAGGGAGTTGAGAGATGCATGGAGAGAGTTGGGAAATGGCACGTGGAGGCGCGTGGAGAAGGACTGCCCTGGGTGAAGCCCCCAGACCCAGACAGAAGTGTGGTCGGGATCATCCCTCCTAAAAGCCTTGACTTTTCCATACGGCCTCAAAATGATTAACAGCATGCGAGGAACAAGGGCTGCGCTCGGGGGCGAGAGCCACCCAGGAGAGCAACTCGCCTCAGGGTGGTTTTCAGAAGAGAGTATTACAGTAGAATAACAGGGGAGAGGAGCAAGGAGGCGGGGGAGGCTGTGTGTTTCGGTGGATGAAAAGTCATGGGGTATTTCTTTTTTTACAGGTCTGTTTTTCTATCTGGTCGAAACGCCTGGCTTCTACGCTGTGCGTTCATTATCTCAGGACTTTCACTTTACTCTTTTCCACTCAGCGTTTTTTTTCCCCTTTTTTTCCTCTTTTTCTCCACCGCTCCTCCCGTGCTCAGTCCAGGTTCTTTGACCTCCTTCAGGCATCCTTTTCATGCCCTTATCCCACTGCTCCCTCTCCACCTCCATCTATTTATTCATGATTAATTGAGCTCCACAGGCCGCGCAGGTTTACTGCTGTGAGGTCTCTTTTTCTGCCTCTCTCTCTCCCTACATTTTTTCCAACGATCTGCCCGTCTCCCCGTTGCACACTTTGTGTTAAAGATGTCAACATTTTACATACTGTGCGGCATGTTTAAGCGCCCAACAGCCTCCAAACCATCCAAGAGATTGCAAAGACTGATGGAGCTGACATGTTTGTTTACGTTTCTCCAAATTTTCTATTCTCATTTATTCTATTTTAACATAAACTTCTGATGTTTATGAAACTGATATTTTTTCTCATTTGGACTTTTGACCATTTGTTTTTTTGGAGGATTTTACAGTTACATTCTCTACTACTTAACTCTTTTCTGCTAAGTTATCCTGTGTCTTCCGTGGTTACACCTCAACATTTGACAGTTATTTTTTCATCTTCTTCTGCTTGTCCATTGCCGGGTCGCAGGGGCAGCTGGCGCCACCCAAATCACATAGCGAGGAGAGGCCATGTGATTGCCTCTCCTCGGTGTTCAGCAGCAGCAGTTGGATCTTTAGCAGACAAATCAGCCACCAGCATCCCGCCTCACTGTGTGTCCTACACCTGTTTTGATCTAACCCTGGGACACGCTGAGGCTCACAGCAGGAAAATAACCCACAGACCCTCACCTGCATTTACACACAGGTGGCAGCAGGGCAGCTCGAGTCTTCTTCTGCGTCCTGGCAGATCTTTTATTTAGCCGCAGCAGCGAGCTGCTCCTGCTCATGAATTATGCAGCCTCAGGCCCCTGTAACAAGCTCCAGGCCGACTCTACACCTTGTGTGTGGCTTAAAATATAGATAAAAGCCGAACAGCCGGCTACAAACATGGTCTTTTTTCTATTTTTTTTTTCATTGGATTGTAGCAGTTCTGGTGGGCTGAGAGCATCCACGGCAATTAGGAGAATCGGTGGTGGTTCGGCAGCTGCAGCTGCTGCTGCGGAGCTGGTCCACCAAGGAAATCCGACTGTTGACTGAAGAGAAGAGGCAGAAACGCTGAACTTATTAGAGATGACAAACAACAAAGAGACAGTAACATCCACCTCGTGAGGTGGAGATGAAGGGCTGCACATGCGGAGTGAAATCTTTCTCTTTCTTCCACCACTGTTGCATAACAAAGCTTATGCAACGCTCTGTGAAGAGCACACTGCATGCAGCAGAAACTGAAGAGTTTTTACCTCAGTACCCTGAGGTCGGAGTCTCTCTTCTACGTAATTGCAGAATAAGGGGACAGTAATGGGTCGGTGGTTAAGGAAGCAAACTTGAATCTGAAAGGTCACAGGTTTGAGTTCGAATATAATTTGCTACCCCCCCGTTGGAACAAATGAAACAATGGGGTAGTACCTTCTACCCCATTGTTGACCCTGTTGACCCTGTAGTTTCACTCCAATGACAGAGGCAGTGCCTCTGGGGTGAAGGCCATTATGAAATATGCCCAAAAAATGATCAAAGCTTAAAAATATTGTTTATCCATTTCTACAGGTTATTTACTGCAATAGCTGTATGTATTAGTTGCAATTCATGTTAATTCATGTTTTCTTTTTTATTGCTTATTTTAGACTAGAAAATGCTTATTCATCATGTAAATAATGAAGATATTGAAAATGTGAACAATTTTACATTTTCACAGGTTTGCGGTCTCCCAGACCGCAAACTTGAGTTGTAAAGACCACCATGAGTTGTAAAAAAAATAAAAGGTAGTTAAGACATTGACACGGTTAGAAATAAGTATTTCACTTATATGAGTTGAGGTAAAAAAAAAAGATTTGAAAGAATATTTTTTTCTTCAAACTTTTTTTTTGTCAAAGAATCCTTCATTTGCCTCAATTACTACATTTGAATTATCCATCAGCCAAAGGGGGTCAAAACTAACTTAAGGTAACCAAAAATGTTGCTAGCTACTAGACAAGCTATCAGTTAGCAAAAAAATATAAAAATAACTTCACCTTAAAATTTCCAGAGAGTAACATAGTAACATTTTCTTCTCTGGCACAGGAGATACTTGTGTCTCTGACTGCAAACGTTTCCCCCAAGTTGCAGTCTGGGAAAGTGATGTAAACAGACTTCAACTTGTTTAAAAAGCCTTCTGAGTATTAAATATAAATAATGCAGCCTATAAATAGAGAGAGCGCAAGGGTGAGAGAGAGCGAAAGTCGGGTTAATACTCCTGTCTGTGCACCGTCATCCCGCACGGGGAAGGTGACCATGTACGTCTGCCACGCCTCTCTAGGCCCCTCCCTCTTGCTGTTGCACGGCCACAGCCTCGTCGGTGCCACAGTGGATATTTCCATCTGCAGCCCTGACGTTAACTGAGCGGTTAAAAAGGAATAAGAGCTTATGACATATTCAAACAGGGTTGTGCCTGCAGTCTATAAAGTCTAGCTGGGCTATGATTCATTAATGGAGCCATGAATAGATAAAGTGGCTGTTGTATGATATCATCACACTCACTGTTGAATTCATGCCACCATTCACATTATTTAGTGTCTGGATGGGATCGTCAAGTGTACGTGAGAATTACGGAGCATTTTAAACAATTCATCAGATCACAGCACACTGTGTGTGTGTGTGTGTGTGTATATGTGTGTGTGTGTTTGTTTTACTATTGTGCTGTTTTATGTTCATTCTTTCCACTTTCAATAATCTTGACGTGGTCATTCCAAGCAGGTTAATGAATAATTACATCCTGACATTATTGCATATGAACCTGAAAAGCAAATTATTCATGATCAGCTATGGACTGAATATTGTGCTAACTACGGAAATATAAGCTAACTATATAGCCGTTACCTCAAATTACCTTAGACTTCATGTGTTACAAGACTACAGTAAATAAATAATCATGAGTGGGCAGTGTTGGCCTAGTGGTTAAGGAAGCAAACTTGGGTCCACAAGGCTCTGAGCAGAGCACCAACTCGACCCACAGAACTTCTTGTGGGCTCACCACCCACAGGGAGGATCACAGTTTGGAGCAGTGCGATTTGGGTGGCATCAGCTGCACCTGTGACCCGGCAATGGACAAGCAGATGAAGATGATTTAATGTTTAGAGGACAGTTGTGAGACCAGCCATGATGGATGGATTAGAGACACTAGGCAGAGGACAGGAGGCAGAGCTGTAGGTGGAGGAGTTTATTTCTCTTTAGGAGAGACAAGGATGGACAGGATCAGGAATGAGGTGATTAGAGAGACAACAATACTTTGGTTGAAGAATGATTCTAGAGATGGAGCTACCAGGTAGGAGACAAAAAGAAGATTGATGGATGAAGTGAGGGAGGACATGGAGTAGAAGACAGAGAACAGGGGAAGATGGAATAATATGATTTACTCTTGAAAGAGACAATGAAATAGAAATAGGATTCAAACTGAAAGGTTTACTAATGTCTTACTAATGTCTGGTATTGCTTATGATTACTTGCCAAAAATGTGTTAAAAAAATCTCAAAATGTGTATAATTTACATTAAAACTACTGGGTTTTACATGTACTTTCCCTAAAGTTGTTTTAAGTCTTCCTTAAATTGTTTTTTGCTTTTTTTGGTATTCATTTCCCTGTAGAACCAAGCATGCTTTACTCCTCACCTCGTCCTTCATTTTCTCCTTTCTCGCTCCCTGACCACAACTGCAGAGACCCCCCTCATGCCCCCCGCTGACGTTAATGCCCATCTTTGATTCACTGTGATCAGTCTTTAGTGCAGTAATCAACGCTCAGAGAGTCTGACCGGCCGCTTGTCTGCCTCCGTGGATGAATAATGCACAGCTCAGCGATTAAAACACACAGATCTGATGCTGTGTCACTAATTTATTGATCGTTTCTTCATCGCTTCAAGACGACAGGGTTAAATGTCAATCAGATGATCTGAGTCGCACTTCAGAAGGAGTTATTCATTCCTCACAGTCGGCAGGAAGAATACAACTCCCCTCTCTGAAGGCTCGATGTTTTATTAACTGTTACGCTGAGTTGTGTCGGGAGACGTCGATATCGTTCCCGATTATCACCCGCCGCAGTGGAGACTTTAAAGTGCATGAGAAAAACAGCAGATTTTTTGTGATGTGGCCAACTTTGATACAGACCAAGTCTGGAATCTGACTTATTTAGTCTAACATTAATGCTTACAGCTCTACAACCAGAAGTTAACTGATATCACCTCAGTCTGTGTGACCAGAAGACGTGTTTGAATATACAGGTCGTTTTACACTTAAATGATATGATAAATTAGATTTTATCTCTGACTGAAAAAATGAATCTTCCAAAAGCTAAAATTTCCTAAATTTATTAATTTAGCTTCAGGGCAAAAACAAAAAGTTTAGTTTCTGATAATAAGTCTGTGAAGCAGAAATTAATGGTTCGTAACAAAGTATTTTTTATACCATTGAACCATTAAGTCGGCTTCTCCTTTGGTTTGTCACTTTTTCAGGGGTCAATGTCCTCCCTCACTGCATCCATCAATCTCCTCTTTGTCTCCTACCTGGTGGCTCCATCTCTAGGATTATTCTTCTACCCAATGTATCCACTGTCCCTCCTCTGAACATGTCCAAACCATCTCAATCTGTCTTCTCTAGCTTTTTCTCCAAACCTTCCTGTCTGTGTTGTCCCTCGAATCACCTCATTCCTGATCCTGTCCATCCCTGTCTGTCCTGAAGAGAATTCAAGGATTCAAGGATTCAAGGATTCAAGGATTCAAGGAAGGTTTATTGTCATTGCAACACATGTTAGACATATGATGAACGAAATAAGTTACTCGGATCCCGGATCAGGAGAGAGGGAGAGGAAAGAGAGAAGAGGAGAAATAAATAAGAGGAGAGAGAGAAGAGAAGAGGAGAGGAGAAGTGGAGTACTAGTGTAGTGACGACAATTGCAGATTATTATGTGTAGTGGATGAGGCAACCAAACAGATGAGTACAGTGCAGATCTAGTGGCGGATTAGTGGCGGATTACAATGACAAGAATCTCTGTATCTTTAACTGAAGAACCAACAACCAACTCATTGAACCATTAAGTAATTTACATAAAAAAAAGATAAAATGTCAGAACAGAGGATGATCATTCATAACAGGGTCCAGATGTTGAGCTCCACCAGTGGGACTTTGGAAGAACCCATCATGTCTGATGCACTGACGGGGGCCTGGACATGCAGCTCACCCATGAGACCCGGCAGGCAGACCGCGTCTGCAGGTGGCGCCTGATCCATCATCCTAGAGCAGTGCCTGCTGGGACATGAGATGGACACATGCATATAAGTGTGTGTCGCAGTCTGAGGACGCAAACACTGTTGCCACATCTCTGCTGGGCCAGTCCAGCATTCATAGTCCACATGGACTACAGAACACTGGGAGACACACTACATATTTCTTTGTTATTAAACTTAATATTCAAGTCTCCAAAGTACAAACGCTCCTAAAAAAGTGAAGTGTTTTTCCATTTCCGATTCCTGACCTCTGATAATTGGCGAGCAGCGTGTGACTGATGGCTGCCCGAGCCTCACCGTCACCTGCAGAGACGTGGGCCCATCCACTAAATTATTAATGGCTAATATCATTATGTAGGCACTGCTTGTCATAACAATCCAGCCTAGTGGAGGGAAACTCAATCTGCTGCCCCTGCGCAGACAATTGCTTTTAATTATTGATACGGACTAATTGGCTACAGGATTCGCGGGGCACACCGACTTTTGTTCCTTGCACAGCTCGCCCTGCTCCTTCAAGAAACAATCTTATTAGAAGGCACACTCCCTGATACCCACATGTCGGCAAATTAGCAGCGAGGACGACCTGGCGGGCTCCTGCCCTCACCTCTTCTCCTCCTCCTCGTCTACCTTTTTAGCCTTTTCTCTCAGAATTTGAGATTCTCCTCCTCCCTTTGTCCTCACCTCCACGTTGGACCGCAGTTAATTAAAAAGGGACAATGAGGTGGGAGGCAACACATCGCTATTCACGACACATTCCTTCACATAGATTTGGTTTCAAAGTCTATGTGAACAGAAGGGTGGACGGAGGACACGGAGGTGCGCGAGGTGCAGGGAAGGGTTAATAGAGTTTAATTAGGGTCAGTAAGAGGCTCTGATGCCGTGCTGTGTCAGGCCGTGGGTTGGTCTTCAGTGACCGTTAATGTTCAGCGTCTCAGCTGAACCAGGATGAACCAACACTGAAGTCCTGGAAATACTTAATTTTAAAGCTTTCCTGTTGATCTTTTAAATGGAAAGTTTTCTGTGACTCAAGGGACTCGTTGAGATAATGTGTAAAAACATAATTATTAGAATGTTCATCTGCGCTATGGCTAAATAGAGAGCACCTTTTGGTTGTGTTTACTGACCTCAAACTTGGTGTTTTGTCAAAGTAGTGTAACTGGTTCTGTAGTCAGGGGTTTTGATTTCTTACTCAAGGCCAGAACCATGTCTGAACAGCTTAGTTGCAGCTACAAGACCGACTCTCTTGACGAGACCGAACCGACCCAACTATTAAACTGAATTTGATGAATTTGTAGAAGAGGGGTGACTGAAATAGTGAGTTATTGTTTTGTATATTATGTTCTTAACTGTGTTAGGATTTATTCTGACTAAGTTAAATAAGGTTGGACCCATGTATCTCTTTCTATCTTTGAATGCGCCTCATTATCCAGTGCACCTCATGGTCCGAAAAATATCGTAGACAGTTAAAAGTATCAAAAGTGGTTTGACAAGAGGCTAGACAAGAGGAAATTTTATCTCACAGTTGAACAATAATCATCTTCATCCTATTATGTTTTGCTGGAGGCAGTTGTCTCAAATCACTCTGCTCCATACTGTGAGCCTTCCTGTGGGTAGTGAGCCTCACTGGAAGTTATGGGGGTCTGGACGATGCGTTGCTCACAGCACCTCAGTGCAACCTGGCAGCTGGTGGATACAAACGTGAAGCCTTATGGATCCAAGTCTGCTTCTCTACCCGCTAAACCACCACTGCTGCCAAAACAGATGAACAGATTTGACTTTTTTGCCCAAACACAAGGATAGAAAAGAACCTTTTGAGGTTAAACAACAAAAAATACCACAGAAAACAAGAAACAAAGCCATGATTTGAAAAGAAAGTTTATTTTCTTGCTCGTCCGTCGATGTTGATGTTGTTGCACTGGAGCATTTGACCTGCCGTGACCGCTGACCTCTGCTTACACAAGAAGAAAGAAGAATAAATGATTGATCTGCTTGTTTCTTTGAGGCGTCTGAGTGGACGGTCAGGATAAATCTTTAATCTGAGGGCAGACCTGCCGAGAGGAAGGATGGGTTTCCAACACACACGCACACACACACACACACACCTAGACAGAGAGGGTGAAGAAGTTAGTGAGGCTGCTCAGGTGTGTCTCGTTAAATCTGAGGAGAGGAAACACAGCTGTGTGTGTGTGTTGGTGGAGGAGAGAAGTCTTATCTTTGAAGTTAACGTCTCTGTGTGAGAGAGAGAAAAAGATACTTTGGAATTGTTTCATCATCACAGCAGATGATGATTAACTGCGTTGTTGGGGGAACCAGTGATATCTTGGTATCACGTTGATGAAGCTGCTGGAACGATCATGCGATCACTGAAGAGTGAGATTGAGAAGCGTCAACTTTTTGGCTTTAAGTTATTTCCTTGGCAGTTTGTGCCATTCTGCGCACAGACCTGGAAGAGAGAAGGCAACGACAACGTGTATGGACCAGTATATGTCTGGTCTGTCAGTTCTAACATGCTCCTTCGCGTTGTTGTTTGGAATCCTGAATTTAAACAGCTACAATATTTAATGGCTGTCTGCAAAATGAGACAGGATTAGAATAGAATGGCCCCAAGTCTGAGTGAAAAATGAAAGCTTTGTTCAGATGAACGTCTCAATCAGCTGTGATATGATTTTCAAATGAAAACCAAAAATATATACTTTGGAAAATTTCAACTAAATCTACATCCTGAACAGGAGCAGCAGAACAGACACAAAACATGTGAGATGGAAGCCTTCATTTTCTCCGCTGGCTGAAATATTCATTTCTTTTCAACTCGCTGTCAAATCCAAAGACGAGCAGACGGGCAGAAAGTAGGACACGGCTAAAAGCTGGCCGAGCCAGGCTGGGACAGATAGAGAAACATAAAAAAAAAATTCCAGTTATTTTAACAGCATCAGTATTTATTTCAATATTAATTAACATATTATTAACATAATACATATATATTTATATATTTTTTTTATTTTTTTTTTCATCCTTCGATGTCGGCTTTCTTTTCATTGTGAAGCAGAATTCACCAAGCGTTGGATTGTTCACCCACCAATGGGAAACGTGAGCTGGCGATGTGAGCTTGTGATGTGCGTATATGTATATACACACATCACATAATATTTGTGTATATACACAAATATTACATAATATACACAATATATGTATGTATTATACTGTATATGTAGAATATCTAAATATATATGCATATATATATATATACTGTACATATTTACATGTATGTATCTATCTATCTTAAATTTCTAGTTGAAAAATAAGCCACAGACTTATCAGTCATATTTGTTAAGTCCCTCTCTTTTCCAGTGATGTCCGTGTAGGTTCTTCTGTCTGTGTAGCCTTTTTTATAGATTTCCTGATCATTTCTTTGTCATTTTATCTCGTTTTTAAGAGCAGTTTACAGTTGGAAACCAGATTCTGTTTGCTCTTCTGTTCCAAAAGTCCATGAGGAAAATGGACTTTTAAAACTCACAGGGACAAAACCTGTTAAAATGTTGCTTGAGGTGAACCTCAGGAACAGGTTTGATACAACAGGTTTGAATCAAAGTATTTTGTCTCAAAAACACACATTAGAAACGGGAGTTCAACTGGAGTTCAACTGTTGGTTGGCTCACCCAGAAATCTGCTCATTTACCTTGAATGGCACTAGAGGGATAGCATGGAGTACCATGGAGCACCATGACCCACACACTCGTCCATGGGGAACAGACTCAGTCAGTACCATGTTAAGAATGAGACAAACACACACTCAGTGCTGCGTTCTCTGTGGAATAACCATGTCACCATCCAGAAGCTCTTGGTTCTAATCTGCTGCACCAACCACTCATCTGCATAATCAGGACGACAAGTGTGGAGAGGGTGAAGGAGCAACAGAGGGAGGGGCGGCCAGAGCAGAGGGAGGAGAAAAGGACGGTGAGGAAGCAGGATGGTTGGGTGAAAAGAGGAGAAGATGAACATGTGGCATGGGGACGGAGAGGAGGGATTGAGATTAAAATGATGGGGGCGGAGGGTGGGCAGTAGTATTTTCATGGCTCTACGTATATTGGCCATGACAGTCACACCTGCTGCCTCCTACTCACCTCTCACCTCTGCTCCTCTTTCTCCTCCATCAGGAATCCTCCACCCCTCTCCTCACCCATCACTCCGTGCCTCTCTTCATCATCTGTCAGACTAAACCAGGTTTTTTCTTTATTGTCTTTTTATTAAACTTACCAACAAACCCCAGGACCCTGTGAGAGAGTCTGACCCCTGAGAATCAGACGTTTATACTCATTTATTCATTCATCATCTTCTGCTTGTCCGTTGCCGGTAAGCCACAGGGGCACCTGGCACCGCCCAATTTACATTGCACCATATTGAGAGCCTTCCTGTGGGTGGTGAGCCTACAAGAAGTTATATGGGTCGGGATGGTGCTATGCTCAGAGCACCTTAGTGGCAACCTGGCAGCTGGTGGATTCAAACCTGAAGTCCTCCGGATCTAAGTCTGCTTCCTTAACCACTAGGCCACCACTGCTGACGGCAATTATACTCCTGGTTCAAAAAGACTTTTTTTCTCCTTCCTAAATTATTTTATGAGTTACAGGGAAGCTGGGGTGTATTGCAATATTCAATTGGTGGGGCGGGGTTATTGCCTGGATCAGGGGTTACCAACCATTTTGATCAACACTCAGTTATATGAAGAACTATTTGTGTGATACAGACTTACAAGACATTCATAGGGCCTTTGTCTCCCTGACTGTGGAAAAAAAACTGGTAAAATCCTGTTCCTACAGCGAAACTCCTGACAGACACACTGTGGATCGAACCAGCGACCGTTTCTGTGTACGGCAGTGTTTCAGTGCACGTCAAGTGATCATTTTACAGTTGTCTTTGATCAATGTACCTTTGATATTTCAAAGCTCCTTCCAGACTAGCAGTAAGTTACCTTGTGAGACATTAAATAAGCGAATTCCTAGTTTTTTGTCGCATCACCATGAGTGTCATAGGCATCGATGCCAAAGTGGTGATGCTGGGTAAAGAGAGCGTGGGTAAGACCAGTTTGGTGGAGAGATACGTTCACAATCGCTTCCTGGTTGGTCCATATCAGAATGTGAGTGTTATTCCCCATGGTGCTCACCCTCACCTTGTACTTCCATCTACAGTGTTTTCTTCATCACTTTTTTTGTTTCTACTCCTTCCTTAAAAGACGATCGGCGTTGCTTTTGTTGCCAAAGCGACCAGAGTTGGAGAGAAAGTGATAACTTTAGGAATATGGGTGGGTGAGAAGTCACTTCACCAATGGGTAATGCGAGATAAATTGACCAACTTTATTAACTTATTTTTACCTCCCAGGACACGGCTGGATCAGAACGCTACCAGGCCATGAGCAGAATCTATTACAGAGGAGCCAAGGCTGCCATCGTCTGCTACGGTAAAACCTCCGCTGCAGCTCAGGGGTCTGGCCACCCACATTATCATTTCACTGGAGGGCCACATCAGCTTTCAGTGTTGAAAAAATGTAATAAAAAATAACTATAGGGTTTACCATAAAATGTGGAGAACACATCTATAAAATATTATTTTAAATTCAACTTTCACATCCAAGTGGGGGCCGCAAAATATTGTTAAATGGGCCGCAAATGGCCCAGGGGCCGCGAGTTTGAGACCCCTTGCTAAAGAGAAATGATCAATGTAAGTGGTTATGTTTTCAGCTATTATTATGGTATTATAATATGTATCAAATGCTTTAGTAGAGAGTACAGAGAGAAAAAGTAGTGTCTAGGTGTCTAGGTCTTGATTGACAGTCTAGTAAACCTCAGTATTTATACTAATTTAAATAATGTGCATTAAAATACAGCGTTTGAGACTCAACACTTTCTTCTTCTTCTTCTTCAGATCCAACAGACTGCAGCACCTTCCAAAGAGCTCAGTTCTGGGTGAAGCAGCTACAGGACTGTGATGAGACGGTAAATAAAAGTGTTTAGTGTAAGGTGTTGTCAGTTTGGACCAGTACCGTAACGTAGATGTAGATGCAGGACCGACATATATTTGTTGTCGGAACCACAAGTCAACAATCTGAAAATAACAAATACAATGCTGAAGTTCACCATTTAAGATTTAAAAATCGCTTTTAAAAACAAACAAGGAATATAAATATGTATGTCGATATGTTATGTGAATAGAAGGAACTCAGCCACACAAAGATCCACTTCAAAATAAGTGCGGATTATTATTATTACTTATTTTAACATTTGTTTTGGCCACAGTCTGCGACCCACTCAGAGCAGGTCTGCGACCTACATTGGGTTCCCGACCCAACAGTTGAGAATCAGTGGTCTCAGGAGTCTGATTACTGGGCGATAACACCGTGTTTTCTTATACTATACATTGTTGTTCTCCAGGGCTGCAGGATCTACCTGTGCGCCACTAAGAAAGATCTCATCGATGAAGATCGGACTTTGCGTCGGATCGACATTCACGATGCTCAGGACTTTGCGGAAGGTAACTGAAGCCTAACCTATAAGATCCTTCTTATTTCACAGCATCACTTGGACCTTTCGTTTTTTTCTCAAATGTAGAAATTGGAGCTGAGCACGTGGAGACCTCCAGTAAGACAGGAAACAACGTTGGTGAGTCACATCTCTGACGTCAACCCTTCTCACCGATGTGACGAACCAGGCACAAACTGTTGTGTCTTTTTGTTCTGCTCCACAGATGAGTTGTTCCAGAAAGTAGCTGAGGACTACAGCGACTCAGTCTTTCAGCACATGACAGGTGACTTTAACAAGTCCAGTTCAATAGAAAACTAATGATTTTTACCAAGCAGTAACTCTTCAAATCATCTGTGACACAGAATCAAATACTTTATGGGATTTTTCAACACCATCCAAATACTGTACTAGTCTCTGAGTTTGAACTTGTTTTTCTTTAACTATACTTGAAAAAATCAATACCTGCAGGTCACTTTTTTTGTTTCTGTCCTGATCTGTTATTTCAGACTTTTGAAGGAAAAGCCAAGTGTACACTGTAATATTTTTATTTTTACCTAATCTGTCTGCTGATCACACACAATATATTGTTTTGAAGACACATCGCTGTTTTTGTGTTAAAACAGAGGAGAGCGCCATCAACCTCGCCCAGAGGACGGACTCGTATTTATCCACCTGTTGTCACATGAACTGAGGTCTGAGCACCAGCTGCAGAGATGGACTGATAGATGGAAGAAGAAAGGTAGAAAATACAAACTTCTGTGTGGAGAGGAGTTTGACAGATGTTGTGAGGTTCCCTTTTTGTTTATTTTACATTTCCAGCTGATTTGAAGATGTTTCCTTTTGCTCCTTGTGTCGTGTGACTATCACATGGAGTCACATGGAAATTTAGAGCTTGAAGCCCTCTCCTCTCCTCTGACCACCTCTTCCTCCTCTGCATCTCTTTTACATACCCTTCCTGTCACTGAGTCTGAGTCCCACAGCTGCTGCCAAAAAGCTCTGAGACCAAGCCCAGGTTCAGGACCCAGACCCATGCTCCTGCATGCAGAGTGGGAAAGAACAGGCGCTTCTGAAGACAGCTAATTGAGCTCCCTTTAAAATTCCCCACAGAGGACGCTGGGTAGTTTCTACCTGGGGGCGACATTGGGCCAACAGGGGGCGAGTGATGAGAGGATGTGGAGTAGGAACAAGACCTTGAGCATAAATCTGCACAGAGAGAGAGAGAAGAGAGATTTAAATGTAGATGCACCGCTGATATTCAGATGATCCAGGGAAGTGTTCAGTCTCCTCTGATGCTGTCACTTCGGATTTGACCATAGAACCAATCAATAAACAGAGTTTTACTACAGCGAGTCGTGGAGAACATCGAAAAATTTGTAAAGGTGTATTTATTTATGTTTAATGTCTGTCTCCAATAAAGTGAAAAAGATAGGATCCAGAAAAATAATCCAGCAAAATAAAATTTCTTTGAATATGTAAATCTATATAGAACCATATATAAATATATTATTGCAAAATTTCCATATATTATACAATAACAGCTAGAGAAATACCAATAGTATAGACTTCAAATTAAAAAAAATCTAATTATGCCTATTTTTGTTAAAAATTGTAAATTAACTAAAATAACTAATTGAAATAGATCGGAGCTATCAAAAGCATTCTGAATTGACAATGAGCTGTTTTTATGTCTGTTTTGGAGGGAACCAGGTGCCTGCACTTCCGCCACCTTTCCACCATAGGTGCTCTTGAGCCCATTAAGCGGCATTCCCCTCTGCTGTCATAAAATGTTTATCGAGAGTGCATTAAAATATCAGGTTATATTTATGAATCAAAAAAATTCTGAATAAAACACCACAATCTTCTAATGGTCCCAAACAGCACATAGTTAGATAATAACACATAGCAATAAGTCTTTGTTAAAAGGTTAGAAATAGCAATAGTGTCCAAAAAGAAAAAAAAATATCCATATGTTAAAATCAATCAATAGCATTAAGAAAAAGTGATAATATCAAACCATTATTTCCTAGGACCGAGAATGCATCACTTCCATTAGTTTCCCTCTGTTGTGTTAACTTGGCTACAGTAGGTATCATTAAACATGGACTTCTGTTTTTCTCACACTGTGTCCAAACATACACTGTAGGTTGTGTGTTCGAGACCTGGGGTCTGTAGTTGAACTCCCTACCCCTGTCTCTTATACACATCTACCTCAGCTGTCCAATCATGTGCCAATGAGCTGTTTTTATGTCTGTTTTGGAGGGAACCAGGTGCCTGCACTTCCGCCACCTTTCCACCATAGGTGCTCTTGAGCCCATTAAGCGGCATTCCCCTCTGCTGTCATAAAATGTTTATCGAGAGTGCATTAAAATATCAGGTTATATTTATGAATCAAAAAAATTCTGAATAAAACACCACAATCTTCTAATGGTCCCAAACAGCACATAGTTAGATAATAACACAGAGCAATAATTCTTTGTTTACAGGTTAAATCAATCAATAGTGTCAGGACAAGGTGATGATATCAAACAATTTTTCCTAGGACCGTGAATGCATCCATTAGTTTCCCTCTGTTGTGTTAACTTAGCCACAGTGGGAATCATTAAACATTGACTTCTGTTTATCTCACGCTGTGTCCAAACATACACTGTAGGTTGTGTGTTCGAGACCTGGGGTCTGTAGTTGAACTCCCTTCCCAGCCCAGGAGCCTGTCACTCTGCTACTATAAGTTGTCTTGTCTTATTTTTTTTCTAATGAGAGTCCGCTCACTAAAAAAAGTTACATTAGCGGCAGGTGAGAGATGGGTGAGGTAGCATGTGGTAGTGTGTTCCAGTTTGTGTGTGATGGAGAGGGGAGTGAGGGGAACAGGAGTGGGGGGTGGAGGGTGAGAGGGTGGAGGAGGAGGGTGTTTCCCCAGCGGGACGCATTAACAAGCCCATCCAGTTAAATGTAGCCCCTGCATTACCTAATGTACCAGCCCTTCTCCAGCAGTGTAGGAGACAGCAGCATCCATTATTGATCAGATGGAGCGTTGCCTCTGAAGCTGGGAGAAGCCTGCTGGAAGACGAGGGAGAGCTGGAGATGGAGATGGAGAGAGAGGAGAGGAAGGAGAGGAAGAGGAGAGAGAGATTTGCTGTGAGGGAGATGAGACGTGTTGAAGAGACGATGATTTATTAGGACTTTGCCGTCTTTTCACTTTCGTTTAGTTCCCTCCCCAAAAAATCTTCAAACTGACTCGTCAGGTCTGCGTTCCTCTGCGAGTCTGTCTCTCCGTCTTCTTCTTGTCCTTCATCCATGATTTGTAAAGCCTGCATCAGGGTTGTCGCCTCCTTCCCTGCTGTCAGACGTTGTGCCTCTGCCTCGCTCTCATCCTCGTCATCCAGAAGACGAAGTGTGTGTTTTTTTTTTCTGTCAATCCTCCAATCGTCCATACTTCATTCCATCATCTCTTCCTCTCTTCTCTCCATCCTTCTCTGGTGAGATTGGCTGCCAGGAGAATTTGAATTTCACAGGAAGTCATCGGAGACTTGGGTTTTTGCTTAGTTTGCGGAGAGGGTGAATCCATGTTTCTATCTTTTCGCTGTTTATCCAGTGGTTTCTTCTGTGGGTGATTATGCACATGATTGGACAGCTGAGGTGCAGCAGCAGCTCAGCAGCTCAGCAGATCTTTGGCCTTGCCACTGGCTGCTCTATTTTATTCTGGGTAGATTTCAATTATCACTCCTGGCCATATTCAAATTTGACTCTCTTCATCGCTGCAGCCTCTCAGTCGTGCACTGATCTTCTTCTCTTCACCCTCAGGGCTACATTAAAGTTATCTTTTGATTTACCAGTTTATTTTTTTCTCTGTTTGTTTGCTCACCTGCTCCAGAGGCCGAGGCCTGCTGCGGTCGTCAGATAAAATCAGCCAGTGATCACACATCATCGCTGATGAGGCCAACATGAGAAATTCTTTCTGTTTGCTTTAAAACAGCTCAGTTTTACTGAGTTACTGAGTTCTTCATTGCTTCTACCCTGGAATAAAGACACGTGTGAACCTTGTAGTACGGCCGGGATGATAGGAATAAACCTGTGATGCAATCACGTTGCAGTATCCAGCGAGAATTATTTCAAAACTGTACTCTGATAATGATAATAATTATAGTAATAATAGAGTTGTACGAACAGGTTTGGTTAGAGCACACCTGTCAAACTATGGCCCGGGGGCCAAATTTGGCTCACAATGTAATAATATTTGGCCCATGAGATCACATCTAATGAGTTTTTTCGCTAATATAAATCCATAGTCTCTATACATCGGCAGGGTTTGGGTTAGGGATACAATAGTTCCTACATTTTGAAGAAGAAAACTTAAGGACTAAAATGCTTTAAGCCTTGATTATCAGGCCCACAAGTTTTGTGGGCCTGATTAAAACGCTAGGGTCCCATTTGTCCCCCCAGCTGTAGTTTGCCCAGGGTCTGTTTTAATTGTTGACAAGGATGGACAGGATCAGGAATGAGGTAATTAGAGACACAGACAGGAAGGTTTGGAGAAAAAGCTAGAGAAGACTGATTGAGATGGTTTGGACATGTTCAGAGGAGGGACAGTGGATACATTGGTAGAAGAATGATCCTAGAAATTAGACAAAGAGGAGATTGATGGATGCAGAGAGGGAGGACATAGAGGTAGTTGTAGTCAGAGGAGAAGATACAGAGGACAGGGGGAGATGGAAAAAGTTGATTTGTTGTGGCAACCACTGAAAAGGGATGAGAAAAAGTATTGTTGCATGTTTGACTATGACTGAACTAAACACCAGGCTGAATGGAGAAGGAGACAGGACTGTTCTGTTGCTTGGTCTTGAGATTTCCAGGTTCAAGAAGATTGGTTAGAATAAGAAAAAGCTGAAGATCAGAGTTAGGATGAAGTTTAGCTTGCTAACTGTATAAGCTAATGTTTAGGTTGAAAGCTGCAGAATGAAAACACTAAACCATTGTTTGAATGTGTGTTGGTGTGTGTGTGTGGACTGCAGTTGACTGGGGGCAAAGCTGAATTATTAATGGCAGTTTCAGTGCAGAATTATGTGACAGTTAGCTTTAATTTCCACGTTTAGCAGCAGAGAGAGAAACACTCTTGTTGTAACAGATCAATACAACAACGTTCAGCAACAATCATTATTACTGACACACACACACACAAACACACACACACACACTCTCTCACAGACATCACCCAGTTCTTAAAATCCTTGAAATAAAGGATTTGAGTTTTTTTCAACTCTCTTCAGTGTTTGATGCCGCTCTCTCCTGAATCTCCATCATTTCTCCTTTTCTCTTCTCGTCTCTTCACCTCATTGATCTCCACCTGAAGTCAGAGGAGGATCGGTGACGCTTGGCCTCAAAGAACAATTAATTGTGCATGTGATCGATGTTCATCCACAAATCAATGAATAGGCTGTGAGTGTGTGTGTGTGTGTGTTCAGGTGTAAAAAAAGTGGCAGCATTTGTTTCCTTGGACCAGGGCTGTCAAAAGTCAAGTTCACCATTAAGACCTGAGACATTGTCTCCGGTCAAACCTAATATTTATTGAGAACAGACGGAGATTGTTCGTGTTTTTTCCAAATATATAATGTAGAATCTATGTGGGAATAAACTTTAGTTTTGCATTAACATTTAATCAGGAACAACTAAAGCTTAATATCCTATTCATAATCTTAACATTCTCTTTATCTGAATCCCTTCCAGTTAAGATTTAATATTTTTTTTCACAGGCCAACAATAAAAAAACGTAAATGTATGTGAGAATACATACATAATATATAATAGCATAATATATAAATACACTGTGGGTCATATTTGAGTTTGACACAGGAGTTCCATTGTTTTTTACTGATTTAATTATTTGTTATTTTGACAAATACTCAACACTAATGTTTTAGTGTTTCCTTTGTCTCTTTTTAACAGTAAAATATTAAAATATGCCTAAATACTTCGGTCCGTCCATCTTCAGCCTCTTTCTGGGTCACCAACTGCTGAAGGATACGGTGTGGTGCATTTGGGTGGCAGTTGTGGAGACTAATGCCCCGCAACCCAGTATCGGATAAGCGGATGGAAATGGATGGATAGATAGATGGATGGGTGGATGGATGGATAGGTGTGTGGGTGGGTGGATGCAGGGATGATGGATGGGTGGGCCGGTGGGTAGATAGATGGATGGGTCGATGGAGGGATGGATGGGTGGATGGATGGAGGGATGATGGATGGATGGATGAATTCCATAATTCTTGTACCCACGTAGACCCAGTCATGACTTTGTCGTCCTAGTTCACTTCAAACATGTCTCCCATCCTCTACTCCAGAGGTTTGGAGTTGGACTGTGAGATAAAAAAACAGTAGAAGTGGAGATAGTCATTATGAGCTGAGAATGAGGAGGTAGAGGAGCAGGAGGAGGAGGAGGAGCAGACGAAGGAGGCCACCCAGCTGAGTGGCCTCATGAAAAAATAAACAGGAAACCAGCGACCAGGACAGGGCCAGAGCAGGGCAGTGGGGAGTGGGGAGGCTGGGGGTGATGTCGTCCTCCTGCCACCCACCAACAGAGCAAGACGAGGGTTAGAGATGAAGATGCCCTGATGTCTGACTGGGTCGAACCTCGGCTGCTCCGCCTCCTCTTCCCCGGGTCACAGTCGGAGCAGTGTGATGATGAAGAGACTGAATTTTTGATTTGAGAAGTGAAAAAATGATGAAAAATACATCATGAAAACAGAGTGTGGCAGCAGGAAGAGTTAGTTTCACCCTGAGACTAAAACTGAGCTGAAACCCAAAGAGTGAGATCAAAGCGATCAAGTGTATTGATCCAATGACTCACCATCATGGTATCAACAGGGACGAAAGCTTATCAATGAAAATTAATCTAATATTGTATTCAAAATACTGTATATACTACAAGAATATATGAAGTCTACTGCATATTGCAGTGTATTAAATGTACATATTATAATATAAGTCAATCGATAATGCACACAGAGGTTAGACCAGACATGCTCAAACTAAGGCTCGGGGGCCAAATGTGGGACCAGATCCATATTAGTCCTACCTTGTCCAAATTAAATATTTGGTATGTTTTGTAATTTTACTTCTGTACTTAATAATAGTAATAATATTAATTAGAACTCTATTATTTCCTAGGGAGTATCCTTCACGAAATTATGCCTCTGCATTTAACCCATCATCGTAGTAACCCATCACCAGCACCCGGGGAGCAGTGTGGGGGGACCATGCTCAGCGGTAACTTGGCGGCAGGGGGATTTGAACCGGCCTTGCGGACCCAAGTCCACTTCCTTAACCATTAGGCGACCAACTGGCCCAGTACTTCTGCACAGCTTAGAGATGGATGGAGTTTTTTATTTCCATAGGGGTAATGCTATGTTAAGGTAGCGATGAGCAGACTGACTTGATGAAGCCAAACTACTGAGTACCTCGTATGGACTATAGCAAATGCCTATATTAAGCTAGGTGGTGTTTTGGTCAAGAGTCCTTGTCTCTTCTCACTGGTGTGGAACTCCAGGGTTCAAGATCAACTCCTGGTTAGAGTGGTTGGTGTGTTCCAACTACCTCAATGTCCTCCCTCACTGCATCCATCAATCTCCTCTTTGTCTCCTACCTGGTAGCTCCATCTCTAGGATCATTCTTCTACCAATGTATCCACTGTCC
>JAFBJS010057811.1:302408-323272 GCA_016785265.1 Paraplagusia blochii
TGAACATGTCCAAACCATCTCAATCTGTCTTCTCTAGCTTTTTCTCCAAACCTTCCTGTCTGTGTTGTCCCTCTAATCACCTCATTCCTGATCCTGTCCATCTCAGCACCTTAACTCCTCCAGCTCTGCCTCCCGTCTTCTGCTTATTGGAAGTGTCTCCAAAAAGGCAGAGTCTGACCAATGATCATAATGATCTGAAGTCACGTTGACTTGCCTTTCGGAGGAGGAGAGGTTGACTGAGGCAGTAGGAAAACAGGGAGGTGTTACTAAAAGGGGATTGAGTGGCTCAGAAGGAGGAATGAGGCCGAAGTAGAAGGAAGAAGAAGAGGATGGAAATGGGAGCGATGGAGACAAAGAAGGAGAAGGAGGGAGAGCAAGAGAAGGAGGACGAGGAGGCCAAACACACTCACTCACTCACTCACTCACTCAGCTAAAGGAAAGACTGCAATTAATTATTTACATCATCTGTCACTGTGCGCTCCACTGGACCACTCAACAAACAGCAGCCATAATTTCAGGCAAACACACACACGTAGAAGGAGAGAGAGAGAAAATGCATGCGTGCAAGAAGCTGCATTAACACACACACACATGCACAAACAAATGCGGTTGCATGCCAAGTGGTTGCAGACGCACAAACACACACGCACACACACACTCCTGTGTAGAATGGCGACACATGCAGCCCGGCATTCTCTCCTTTTTCTTCTTGATTTTTTGGTTTGTTGGGAGTGAGTGTGGCTCCAGGAAGAGTTCTCTCCTCCTGCTTCACCTGCTTTTGTCTCTACAACCACCGGCGGCCATGTTATATTCATGCCCTGTATGTCACTTGCTGGCGAGCAGCGCCCGACAGTAAATATTTGATGGGTGTCTTTTCTCTCTGAGTCGTTCCCAGAAGCTCTGCGATTAGAGCCCAGTAAGGAACCACCCTGTTAAATTTACAATGTTTGTGATTTTGGAGCAGAACATTTGTAGAAACACCAACGTACTTGATCTCTCGGTCTTGGAATCCAGTTGGATTTTACATCCTGGTGCACATCCTGAACGTACACCAACACCGTTGTCGGCTTATGTGAGATCGATAGTCACAGACAGTTGTTATTCAGGGTTTCCAAGAACCACTTTGTTTATTTATTGTAGACGCATAAAGTTGTTGCACAGAAATCTATAAAAACCTTTTTGGAGAAGGTTTTTATGTCCCCGATATTGGTCACTATGTTGAAAACGTGGCCCTGGAGAGTGACATCCCTTACAGTGTCTCACAAATGATGGAGCTACCAGGTAGGAGACAAAGAGGAGGTTGATGGATGTAGTGAGGGAGGACATGGAAGTAGTTGGAGTCAGTTTAGAAGATGCAGAGGACAGGGGGAGATTGAAGTTGTTGACTCGCTGTGGCAACCCCTGAAAAAAGGGACAAACTGAAAGGTGCTGATCCATATTTATGCGCTTTTAAGAAATAACCTTTTCTTACACATTC
Organism: Paraplagusia blochii; assembly: GCA_016785265.1. NCBI lineage: Eukaryota > Metazoa > Chordata > Actinopteri > Pleuronectiformes > Cynoglossidae > Paraplagusia > Paraplagusia blochii. Next base: position 303,886 of record JAFBJS010057811.1, read on the forward strand.
TTCATTTTGTCCTAAGTTTGTCCCCTCCCTCATATGGACTAAAAGGAGAAGTTCCTTCTGACTGTGAGGTCAGAAGATGCTGGGTTGCCGGATTGATCTCACTCTTTAATTCCAGACTGTGACCAACCCTATTCCCTGGTCTTGACCCATTGTTCCAGACCAGGGAAGGTACTGAAAACATGTAGAGTGGGATGTGAAGACCACAGGCTTCAAACGGCAGTTTAGAAACCAGTGGGTGACATCACAGCGGGCGACCACTTAGGCTGCATCATCTGAATATTTCATGAATTTAGGCCAGAGAAAAAAAAGGAGACTAAGAAAATAATCCTAGATTTTTTTGGACTGCAAGTAAATAATGAGCTAAAACAATTTCAAGCTGAATGGAAAATTATTACGAAATTATTACTTGGTACTAGTATTGTATGGTAGTATTTGAAATGTCCAAGCTTAGGTCTTCTAAAAATGTTGATTATTTCAATGTTTTTTTTACAATTGAGTGTTTATATATATATCAATCTGTCTTCTTCCTTTCTGTGGTGTCCCTCTAATGTCTTCAATCCTGTCCATCCTTGTCTCTCCTAAAGAGAATCTCAGCATCTTTAACTCCTCCACCTCCAGCTCTGCCTCCTGTTTTTTACCTATTCCTCGTGTCTCTAAACCATAAAATAATATACTATTTGATATAATTAATATTTTATTAATGTAAATCAATATTATTATATTTTTATTTTATTAGAACTCAATATTTATTGTGAATTTCCAAAAAAATTGCAAATTATATATTTTATTTATGTATATTTAAATGTTTTTGTTATTATTACCAATATCTTATCCAATATTTTTTAAGGTTTTCCCCTTTACATTTTTTTATTTACATTTTTAGTTTAAACTTTTCATTAAGTTTTTGTTGTTTTTTTTATTTTTGGACCAAGTGTTTTTAATGTTATTATTGTAGAGATTTTTTCTAAATAATCCACTTTCATCCAACATCCACTGTTGCTCCTGCAGGGTTTACAGAAACATCAAGACAAGGTCACGGAGACGCACAAATGTTTCAATTTCACACATGGCCTGTTGTGAAATATCCACCTACACACAGACACACACGCGCAGAGGGATCTGATGGTGAATGTTGTCAGTCACTCACCACTGCTCTGCTTCTTCCCATTACTGCACAGACAATCAAATGTTAGGATTCAACACCTGAGCCGAAAACTTTGCCTCCAAACTGTTGTCAAGAACAAAGTAATTTTGATTTCTTTTTACCGCCTGACTCCCTGTGGCTGAAATTTGACATTTTGATTTATTTCTGACTGATTATAAGGGAGAACAATGAGTGCCTTTAGGCGTATTTTTGGAAAAGAACTTTAATCTGGTTTTTGACCAGAGGCGTTTGTGGTCTTAACGGCACTTGCTCGTTTGATCTTGCATTTTTAGAGGTTAAATGAGACAGTTCGCTTGTGTTTAAGGGTCAAATACGAAGAAACTTCTGAGATTATGTTCTTTACAGCTTTGCATTCTGTAGACCATGAACTACAGACGTCCTATTTCTGTTGTGATGTGACGTTTCCTGATATTTAGGATGCAGTTTGGCCACTAAATCCGTTTAAGTATCTGTAGAATGTCTGTGTAAGGCAGTGCTTCTCAAAGTGTGGGGCCGGCCCCCCTGGGGAGTTTTGAACAAATTCAAGTTTTTATAATTAACTTTTTTATAGCTGATTTAGTTTTTTGCTGAAATGCCAGTAAGAGCAGTGTCCCTCTATTTATTTGGCGTTGAGACCCCTGATGGAAATCATAAAATGGACGCCAACGTCCGACAGAAACGTCCTTAATCGTACATTAAAAAGGTAGAAGAGCTCCTTGGTACAATTCGCTCCTTCTCAGATCCCAGCGCTCGCATTTGGCAACATTTCATTCCAAGTGTACAGTACAAAAATATGTCAAATGTCGTCCAACTTATGGACAGTAGGGGTCCACGTCACACATGAGCACACACACATTATAACCCCCAGACACGTACAGTCTTTAAGTACACAAACCACTCTAACACATTTACCATGTCAGGAGAAGAAGCCCCCCAGACCTTGTGCCCTGCTGCTGTTGCTGCTGCTGCTGCTACTACTGGACCTCCAGGCCTCATCAATATTGTAAACTAGTACTTAACGGACAAAAGACAGCAAAGACCCAAGCAGAGGACACCTGGGGCTGAGACAGAGGGGAGGAAGTGAGTGAGAGAGAGAATTGGCAGAAACCTCAATGTTTGGTCTGGTTGTTCGTCTACAACCTGCTACAGACTTTGTGGACGGTGGAGTTCAAGTAAGAAATCCAAGATCAGACGCAGATAGGACTTTGGACTCCAAACCTAAAGTCTGGGATCCCTCCATCCATCTCTCGTCCATTCTAAAACTACTGAGACTACTGGACTGGATTTGTTGGAAACCATGGGATTACGTAGAACCAACCAATGACACAGCCTATGACATAGGCTTCAGTGCTGACCAGGAAAACTCCAACCTGCAGCAGTAGACTTGCTCAGCCCTCAGTTGTTGGTCTATGTGGGCGAACCCAAATCTATACCGGCCCAAGGTTCTGGTCTTATCCAAGAACCAGGTTGATATTCTGTGTTGACTGACAGTGAGTGAACGATCTGAGAGGATGTGTTTACTTCTCCTCCTCCCGATCGCTGCCACCCAGCCCGCGTGTCCGCAGCATCGGCTCAGTTAACAAATCAATAAGGCTGCGTGTGTGTGAACGTGTCATGAGAGTGTATGAGTGTGTGTGAGGGTGCAGGTGAGAGACTTGTTCCCAGGGTGGGACGTCCCTTTTCCCTCACATCAATTATTGAAGTGCCAGGACACACTGAGAGCTCCGAGGGGGGGGTCGAGGTCAGGAGACCAGGGGTCCAACAGGGCCTTCATGGGCCTCATTGTCCCTGACTAACACATATACACACAAACTCACACACACACACACACATTCATATACATAACACTTTGGGGGGTCATATAATGGACCCATATATTTATTGTCTCAGAAACATCAAGACAAATATATAATCAAGATATATACAGTATATATATATGATTTAGATTTGAACTACTCAACAGCAATGACTACCACTTACGCTACTAACACTGCTAACTTAAGCTACTACCACTACTGACATTATCCTTCCCACCCACTGATCGAGCCGGAATATCCCAATGAAGGAATAACTTTCAGTCCATCGATTTATCTATTTATTTTTATTTTATTTTATTTTTTCGATATTGTCCAAACATTTTATTTTGATTCCAATATCAACCCGATACAGACCTGTAGCTGCAATGCTGCCATCTACTGACATTGACTTAAATATTACCCCCAGGCAGTGTTAGGTTTTCATTATTAGGTTTTCATTAAAAAACAATAAAAAGTATTGTAGTATTATTGATCAGCTGATATTACTGGACTCCCCCAAAAGATCGTTACCAAAAGACATTAATTCAGACGACCCAGGGTTTCATCTAATCACATGACCATTTTGGCCAATAACACCCTGTTTAGTCGTCTTCAGCCCATTCCAAAATGTCATATTTTTTTATATTCCAAACTGGAAACTGGATGTTCATTTTGGAAGATTTAAGATTGAGACACCAGTCTGTATGTTATCAGCAGGTTTTCAACTAATATGGATTTTTGCACTTCTGCAGTTTATGGTTTTACAGCTTCAGCAAATTCACATGGAAAATGTTCTTCTTTGGGGTAAATATGTGGCTCTGAGAAATGTTGAGGACTTTTTCTTTCACCCCAGACACGATCTTTTAGATCTACTACACTCCCCACATCTCTGCCCCCTCCACCTTCTCCTGCTCCTCAACCTTCTTCGTAAGGCTCTGACATGCTTTAAGGGATTTCGATCCACCGTGAGACTTCAAGTCTTCATCGCATCCTTACCTCTCCTCGTTCTCCTCATCCTCCTTATTTTTTTTGGCAGGTTAGACTGGGCCTGAGACCACCAGGATATAAACCCTACCCTGCGCCCGTCCCTCCACCACCACCACCACCACCACTAGATTCGTTGGCTACATTAAAGGCAGCCATGGCTGATGCATGTAGCGTTAAAGGGGCAGGCGGCCCAGCAGCGCCTGCCCGTGTCTGGGGCCGGGGCCCGACTCATGAAATATTGACAGACGAGTGTCCCTTCCAGGAGCTGGCTCACTTCTGGTCTTCGCAGGAGGAGGAGGTAGATGGAGGAGGAGCAGGAGGGCCACATTAATATTTTAGATTGCAATCTCCTGCTTGACAAACTCTCCCACGTGATTGGGTAAAAGCCACTTGCATCGCCCAGCTAGCATCATCAGCCCCACTTTTTGCCCCCCCACGCCGTCCCTCATCCCAGCCCTCCTCCATTTGCACTTATCATTTATCCCCCACCTCACCCTCCTCCTGCCTTTTCCCCCTGATTCTTACCCAAATGTGATTCTTGAGAGTGAGGGTGATTCACTGTTTGGCCGAGGTCTGCAGAAAGTGAGGGAGAGATGAAGGCCAGAGGATGAGTAGGGGAGTCAGTAAGTGGGTGAGTAGGCAGGATGGTAATTAATTACGGCCAGTGATTCCGACCACCCTCGGTCACCAAGAGGTGGGAGCCCTGCCCACTCTTGGCTGGCGGAGGCCTCCTGGGGTCCTGCCGGTGAGTCCCACCAAATGAAGTGGCATCTATTTTTCATGAAGAGCAGGTTATCCTATTTAGTCAGATTAAAACAAGGCAAAAAGGAGGAGGAGGAAGGAGGAAGAGTGAGAGTACTCCTTCATCTCCTACTCACATTGTCTCTTCCATTAACTCCCCCCTTTCCTCCCTGCTTTACATTAAACTTCACTTAAATCCTCCCCCATCGTCATCGCCGCCATTTTCACAAAGTTAATGACTGTTAGCTTAGGGCATTGTTTCCCAAAGATGAGGATGTGACCCTCAGGTGGGACAAAGAGATTGTTTTTTGGGGTCGTCTTATCATGGGAACGTCAACTAGATGTCCCTACATCCCGCACAAGGTATTCCAGGCTGTTTACAAGGGTGGAATGATCTACCAGGCATTAGTAGAACACTGGCGTATCTTCCTGTCTTCAGAAAACTCTTGAAGACACAGCTGTTCAGAGAGCACCTCCTGTCCTACCACTCCCCTGTACTCCTCTACCCATAATTGTCCTCTATCTATATATGACTTATTTCAGTCAGTTGGATGAAATGAAAGCAGCAGATGGCAAGTTTTTGGCAATGTTTTTGTTGTATTATTGACTGGAATACCAGGTTAAATAGTTGTCGCATGTTTGATTTGACCAAAGTTTTACGCTGGATGCCTTTCCTGACGCACGAGTTGAAAGATGCTGAGACAGACAAGGGTAGAGAAGCCAGATTGAGATTGGTTGGACATGTTCAGAGGAGGGACAGTGGATACATTGGTAGAAAAATGATCATAGAGATGGAGACAAAGAGGAGATTGATGGATGCAGTGAGGGAGGACATGGAGGTGGTTGGGGTCGTTTTATTTATTTTTTTCATGGGATTTTGTGTTTGTTTCTCAATATTATTACTAGTAACTTAACTATTTATGTCTGAAACCAACACTAAAAAGACTGAAAGGAGAAGAGGAGGAGTAGGAGAAGGAGGAGGTGTCAGCAGAGCAGATCTTCCCTCTTTCCTGTTTTGAAGCCTTCTTCCATTTACCCCTCCTCTCCCTCTCACTTTACTCTAAAGCCTGGCTTAAAAACAACCTTCTCCTCCCTCTCTCATCTCCATCCCACTGCCGACTCACCCCTGCATCCATCCATCCACCCACCCATTAACCTGGTTATGGGTGCTGAGTGCTCTGCTGACCCTTTGCCAAGTTTGGCACCACCCGCCTTCCCCAGCCCCCTCTTAGTGTGAATTTTTTCACCTTTTGTTTTACTTTTTCTTTTGTCAGTCCAGTTTTTTACAACAAATATTCTCACTCTGCTGTAACACTAACTTCAGGGATGTAACTGAACTGTCATATTCTCAGTGGTCGGTGTGTGTGTGTGTGTGGGGGGGGGGGGGTAAAATGCTGTTATTGGCAGTGAAATTTGCAGTGGAGAAAATTTAATTCTTTGCTGTAAATAATTTATTTGCAGGACCCAGCTCTGCCACCGTACACTTCCGCTCCGCACAGCTCTTTGAAAATTCTCCTTACATGTATTTACCCCACGCTCTTATATAAGTGAACAGGCCTGGCTGCAGCATCATGTGAGCTCAAGGCTCTGACACAGAGTTACATCACATTTATACATGGTCTCGTACGTAGACCTCAGTGAGACGGTGCTCGTCCAAACTCTGGGACAAATGTTATCTAGATTTTTGATATTTGATTGTAAAAAAATTGCTTTTTATTTAATAATATTCAGGATTATTAGTTCAAAGTAATGTTTTCATTCAATTTATTAGGACAAACTGTTCAGAGCAGTGGACACTGTGGAAGAATAGAGTGGAGTCAGGAGGGAACAACTGGAGAAAAGAGTCAGCTAAGGTGGAGGGAAAGGTTTGCAAGACAGATGTGAGACCAACCATGATGGATGGATTAGAGACACTAGGAATAAACTAGGAAAGACAGGAGACAGAGCTGGAGGTGGAGGAGTTAAAGATGCTGAGGTTCTCTTTAGGAGAGACAAGGATGGACAGAATCAGGAATGAGGTGATTAGAGGGACAGACAGGAAGGTTTGGAGAAAAAGCTAGAGAAGATAGATTGAGATGGTTTGGACATGTTCAGAGGAGGGACAGTGGATACATTGGTAGAAGAATGATCCTAGAGATGGAGCTACCAGGTAGACAAAGAGGAGATTGATGGATGCAGTGAAGGAGCACATGGGGGTAGTTGGAGTCAGAGTAGAAGAGAGAGGAGAGAACTAGAAAAGAGGGACAAGCCAATAGAAGACCAAGAAGAACTTGAGTTTAAGGAGAAACATTCTTTGACTTGATATCATATTTTTATCAATGAGTAATGTGTTGTAGCTCAGAGACATCCGGTCCATTCATACAGACAGTGTTCAGATGTAACATATTAATGGACGTTCAGCAGCTTCCACTCTCTGATTTCATCTGTCGTTCATATTTTACTCTGGACTTATGATGAGAGATACCAGATAAATACTTAAAGGCTGCTGCCTGGATAACTTACCCTCCTGTGGGCAGCTGAGGTGTGAGGGAGTCAGATACATACTATAAGAATACAAATCTGATCCAGTTAAGCTTATCAAATATCCAGAACCAGCCTGTGGGGCCGGTCAGGAAAATGAAAAACTTCCTTAACTGACCGAGACCAGGACGGCATGTTTCTAGAAAGTCAAGGAGATTAAAGAAACTGTAAAGACCAATCACCTTAGGCTAGTAAATGGTAAAAAAAAGAAAATGTGAGTATGTTTTAGGAAGGTTATATCATGTTGGTGATTTTTCTTGTTAATGGCTTAATGTTTTTTGAACTCATTGTTGCCTGATCTGTTGCTTTTACAAAGTCTGTATATTCATTAGTTTATTTTCACTTTCTTATCAGTTACCATGTTGCAGGAGCAGCAGTCTCCACGGCTGCCACCCAAATCACACTGCTCCATACTGTGAGCCTTCCTGTGGGTGGTGAGCCCACTAGAGGTTATCTGGGTTGGACAGCGGTGAGACCAACAATGAAATATGGATCAATGACACTCAGATTTGGTAGAAGACAGGAGACAGAGCTGGAGTTGGAGGAGTTAAAGATGCTGAGATTCTCTTTAGGAGACACAAGGATGGACAGGATCAGGAATGAGGTGATTAGAGGGACAACACAGACAGGAAGGTTTGGAGAAAAAGCCAGACAAGACAGATTGAGATGGTTTGGACATGTTCAGAGGAGGGACAGTGGAGACATTGGTAGAAGAATGATCCTCAAGCCCACACAAGGTTATCTGGGTTGGGACAGTGCTCTAATCAGAACACCTTGGTGGCAACAGGGCAGCTGGTGGATCAGAACCTCTAGCTAACTTTACCTTCATGCTAACCCTAACCCTTTGGTGCTAATTTACACAGTTATTAAATTCTAAACAAACTCTTACCACTCTGTTAAGCAATTTCTGAAATCTGGAGTAATCAAAAAGAAATGTAAAAATCTAATCTTTAGCACCAGCTTTACATCTGAAACTCTTCTAATTGTCTCTTTCTACTCAATACTGTTCTCAGGCCAACAGCACCACCTCCTCTTACTCCTCCTCCTCCTCTTTACCTGTCTGCTGCTCCACTGTGGGAGGCTACTGTTAAATGATGCAGTAGGCGGCAGACAGAAGTACAACACGGCAAAGCCAATGGCACGTAAAAAAGCAGCACGGCCAGCTGGAGACATCCTCTGGGGGGTACAGGTAGAGATGGAGGAGGAGGACAGTGAGGAGTCATGCAGTTGAAGACCTAGGTGAGAGGGAGGTGGGGGAGGCAAAGAAGAGGGAGGACATGACAGAGAGACGAGCGAGGAAGGAAAAAGGCAAAGAAAGTGAGCAGCTCTGGAGGAAACACTCAGATACAACGCTCAAGGCAGAGGTCAGGTGATCAGTGAATGCAGTTGAAGCCCAAGAATGTGTTGTTTCTAAATAATGCAACGAGAACCCACAGGTAAAATCCAGGATCTATACGGAATTAAAAAATAAAATTAAAGAAAAAAAAATCCCTAATATTGTAAGTATTGATTCTTTACTCTCCTGAAACTGGACCTAGAAACACGGTACAGTACTAGGCATCCTAAAGATTTCAATCCCAGCCAAGTAGACCCAGACAAACTATGGCCCGTGGGCCAGAAGCAGCTCACTGGGATTTCTTATCCAACTTGACAAACACTGGTAACCTTCTTCTTCTTCTCTTTTCGGCTTGTCCCTTTTTTTCAGGGGTTGCTACAGCGAGTCAATAATTTCTATCTCCCCTGTCCTCTGTATCTTCTCCTCTAACTCCAACTACCTCAATGTCCTCCCTCACTGCATCCATCAATCTCCTCTTTGTCTCCTATCTGGTAGCTCCATCTCTAGGACCATCTTTCAACCAATGTATCCACTGTCCCTCCTCTAAACGTGTCCAAACCATCTCAATCTGGCTTCTCTAGCAAATGTCCAAAATGCTAAATTGTCTTTGAAAGTTTATATTTTAATTATTTCCAATTCCAACTGATCTTGGACCAGTCTGCTCGTCAATTTTTGAACCAAATGTTTTCCCTATACCCAGAGGTCTGCCCCCTGGTGCAGTGGAGGACTACCAGTCATTAAACTTATTTTGTCTTAATTAAATAATGTAACAAATGTGATGGACGTTTTCACAACGCACACACAAACAGCGGAGTAAGTCACATGTGCAGTAGCCCTCCGTCACAGTAAGAGTGTGTGAGTCTCCAGCTTCTCATTGATTCTCTCTCAGTGATCGTCCCACCGGCCTTGTCCTTTAAAGCACAACTGTTAGGAAATTCACTGACGTGTGTGACTCGATGTGTGTGTGTGTGTGTGTGTGTCTTCCTTACATTATCTGCCTGGCTGATCTGGAAGAACTAACACAGCCATGATTTCTCTTTCCCAGACTGCTCATCAGGGAGAAGGCAGCTCTGCTTTGCTTAAAGGTCAGGGTCAGGACTTACACACAATTATGTTTTTACCAGCTTGTCTTCAATTAATCATTAAACACCTCAGCTTTTTACTCTTCTTCAAGGACATAATGTGCTGTTCAAATAATGCGGTTGTTAATTGTTAGCAGCGTTTTTTGCCTACGAACGTCGCAGCAGGAACTGGTTCATGGGGAACTATTGACAAAGATATTAATGGTTCCTCCTAAGGCTTGTGTGCTTTTTAGCAATACTGTAATATTGTGATTAAAAAGTGATGAATGAATGCAGACATTTTTAGTGTGAATAGCTGGATACACAGGTGTGAAGTTAATGTTCATTTCTGTAGCTTGAATTCCTCAGTCAATATCTCAAAAGTATAAATTACCAAGTCCTCTGAGACTAATGACATTGAGAACTGCAGCACTGTTCCACCTAGAGCAGGCATGAGCAAACTAAGGCCCGGGGGCCAGCTGTTTTGAGTTTTTAAAAGCAGCCCGTTAACCTCTTCCAAATTAAATAATTTATTTATATCATTATTATATTGGCCACTAGGAAACACAAGCCAGTTGGGGTTTTTTGTGACGATCCCAAGCTTCGATAAATTGTGAGGGTTACATCAGGAAGGGCATACGCCACAAAACTTTAGCCAAAAAATGATGGGTGACGTGGCACAGGGTGGCAACGGTGCAGTTAGCCTACAGTGTACTGTTGGGAATTGGACGTCTATTGGTTGAAAACAAAAAAGAGGAGGAGGGCGATTGATTAAGGCTTAATAGAGTAAGATGGAAAATGTTGACTCGCTGTGGACACCCTTAAAAAAGGAACATGCCTTTCCTTGCAATAATCTGTTTCCCCAGTAGATGGCGTCCTACATGATTTTTACAGGCCGTTTATCAATCATTCAACCTATTCTAAAATTTTAACATTCCAATAATAAAATAATTATTTAAAATATTCAAACGTTCGACCCATCTTTCTGCTCTGGACTCGGACCGTGTCCAATTTTAGGACCAATTGTGGTCCGCCAGTCATAAAGTTTGTCCATGCCTGACTCAGTGGGGACCTGAGTGCTTAGTACGACCATATCTGTTGAGAAAATGCAACAAAACACTCAGAGACACACTTCAACGAGCAGCTCAGATGAAGGAAGGTCTCATTCTTCACGTCCCACTGGACTCACTGGCAGGACATCATGTAGGCTCATCTTCAAAATGTCTGGAATGGAAGGATCTTGTACTCTGAGTTTACCATGCTCCGATGGATCGAGGTGTTCCAGACGGCTTCAGAGAGTACAAAGAGTTTTGTATCCTTTAGAGAGGGTCTTGGAAGGTACACCTGGGTTTAAGTCTGGTTGTGTACCGACTCGCTCCTGGGGGAGGTCTTTATCCTCATTCAGTTGGCTTTCGGTCTTTTTTTTGTGTTTGGTTGAAGGTATTCTGTATATGTAGCATTAAAGATCGACGGAGCAGAATTTATCTGCCATAAAATGTATCTGGAATGTTGTTGCCATGTAAAAAAAAGGTTAATACGTTAAGAAAGAAATTCAGAGATATCATATCAAGTGAAAACTACTGCTCATTCTTGTAAAGCCTTGTAAAACCTTGACTTTTTTAAGACGCAGACCGTTACTCAAGCTCCATTGGGTTGGTCTTCAGTTGAAGAATTCCTGCTCAGTGCAGCCCCTCAGTGAGAACACAAACGTCCAGCAGTCGAGGAAAGCACAGCAGAAAAACCCCATCAAAAGTGGAAGTAAGATGTTTTTACTCCACACTTCTCAAGACTAGATTACTCCTAATGGACCTGACTGTCTTACTTTTCCCCTCTCTCCTTCTGTCTGCCTCACTCTCCCTCAACAACACTCTCACAGTACTCTTTCACCTAGTGAATTATGGATGTTGGGGCCCCTTGTTTTTGTAACTCTGCATGGCCCTGTGCACTCCACTGAACAAGCACATGGTACTTTAAAAAACAGAGCTAAATAGGATGGAGTTTGCTGCTATCAGATCAGTTCTGTGAGCGTTCGAACAAAAAGTTAAAAAGGTGCAGGTGCACATACGACACAGGAAGCACAATTTGACTACTTCCTGTATCGTATTGTTGACCAAGATTGATTAGAACGCGATTTCATCAAAGTACATTGGAGGGTGACCTGATTTAAACTGAAAAAAACGTAAGTGTTCAGTGTAAAGCTATTCCCCACAGCGTCGTCGTACTTCAGGCTGTTGCTTATTATAGAATCTTGACATTAGTATGGGTTCATCGACTGACTCAATGTGGCATTGCATCAACTTTGCTGAAGTTAACAGGGATGGGAGTCGTCTGTCTGCGAGCGTCTTCAAACTCTGTCCTCTCTTATCTTCAATCCTCAACCCAATTTGCAGAATTTGGCCAAATTGTTATAGAACAGACCGAACTAAGTCTCTAAGAAACCTCAGAAAATAAACTTTCCTCGAAGAAGACTTCATCTCTTCTCCTCATTTACTTCAAATCACTTTAGGGATAAAGTTGAGCACCACAGCGACTAATTATATTAGCTGCTTAATTAAGGGCTGATTATTCCCTGGATATGGCTCTGAAATCTATTTCTGCTGTGGCGTTTAACACTTAAACCAACAGCTTTTCATGGACCCTCAGCCCTGTTAGCACAAAAAGCTCCAGCGCGGGCCTGCAGGGACGCAGTGTCACCAACATCAATGCACTAATATACTGTAATGATGTGGCTGACTCCGAGCCTCATCACATGCATAAGCAGCAAATGTAATTAGTCTAATTTTAAAGCACTTCAAAGTCTTTCTATTGAGGCTAATCAGCTGTGTAGCTTCATAATTAGCACTGTTGATGTCTTTTAAGGAAAAGCTTAATATTAGCCAATCAGGCGCCACGATTGACTGTTGTGGAGACTGCTGCCCCGCCATCCCAGTGAAGGATAAGAGGATGAATGAATGATTGGATTTTGGGCTTGTACTGTTTCCCAGGCTACACATGATTTTTGTTGTTTTTCACTCTGACAGCCACTAGATGGCCATTTGTGGGCTTACCCTCAAGCAAAATCATGGGGGTTGGAAAGAGTCACAAACAAGGGCAACCCCTTCACCTTCCCACAAAAATTTGAAAAGACGGTGGCCATTTTGACTGTTTAGAAAATGGTTGCTCGCACCACAATCATATGAAGTCTTAAGAACTACACATTTCTGAGATATCACAACAACAATACCCCATTATTCCTTCATTTCAGAATTATTCATGAGCAACTCTTGTTTATACTCTAGCAGTAACTAGTAGTTTTGGAATCCCAGTCATTCTTGATGTAGGGATTCTCTGGAATTGGTGGTACAAAAACTAAACCAGACACCAGAATGTCTTGTTTAATGAGTTGATGGCAATAACCGGTGAATCAGCATTCTGCACACCTTTACTGGTTTTAGGTTAACTAGTCCCTAGTTAGTACAATGTCCATTGTGATAGCCTTAAAGGCTCTATCAGATATTAGTCCTGGCGAGAGTGGTGTTTAAGGGAAGGGAAGCCAAGCAGTTGTTTGGGGCCTCAGCCACTCGGGGGCTGTAGCCAAAAAACTTCTTTTTTAATTTGACGCGTGCACTGATAGGGTGGGGGCCCCAAGAGACCCCTGGTTGCCTGATGGCAATGTATTCTAACATTTTGACAATACGATTTTATGAATTGCAACGCTGGAGATTAGTGGATTAAGTGAGGGAGGACATGGAGGTAGTTGGAGTTAGCGTAGAAGATACAGAGGACAGGGGGCGATGGAAAATGGTAAGTCATTGTGGCAACCCCTAAATAAGACACAGAAAAAAAAGAAAAAGACAATTTTGTATATAGAAATGTCCAGAAATCAAAACTATGAACTTCTTTAAATGAACTGTGAGAATGCAGCAGCCCATCACCTGTGGTGACACCCTGTGGCTGGAGACACTCTGCGTTTTATAGTAGTGAGGGGAAAAAAACCTACTGCTTGATATTTCTGCAGTATTTTCAGCACCCGCCTGCAGAGAAGAGGCCAGGGGCTTCATTAGAGAGATCTAGAGGCCGACCCTATCAGCCTGGGGGCACGCAGGAGGGGGCCTGGGGTCTGAACCGATCCCAACCCCCGTCTCTCGACTGGAGACAGCCGGGCTTCCCCTGGGCTCCCGAAGACCAACCTCCTGCTTCTGTGGACGGGCCAGAAAAATCAACCATGCTCCCCTTTGAACAATCTCCTCCTTTACCACCTCCTTCTCCACCCCCTTTCCTTCTGCTCGCTCTCTCTCTCTTTCTCTCTCTTACTCCTCCTTTCTCTCGCTGTCTCTCTCCCATTGCTGACTTTCTCTGTGGACCTAATGAATGATTCATTTAACCCCTCCACCACCTCCACCACCTCCATCCATCGCCACCCAACTCTTCGCCTTTACACCCAGCCACCCATCAGCCCTGTCTTCTTTTTTTCTCTGTAGCCCAAGTTATTTCTTCAGTTCTTTAATTTCAGGTCAATTAACTGGAACCCAAAGCGCAAATATTGAAAATGATCATTTATTTTTACTATATGACTTGATTTTGTAGAATGTAATTTATTTCTAGAGTCCAGACCTGGACAAACTGAGGCCCGGGGGCCAAATTCGACCCATTGGTTTTAATATGGCCCCAAAAATTGACCAAAATTTACCATTAATTTACATAGTAAAATCGTTATCCTTCCACACGACGCTAGCATTTCTATTGGATGACATAAGCATATACTTAGATTACACCAATGTTACTGATCCTGACCTGGTGCTACTTGTTTCTGATTGGGTTACGGTGATACTGATGGTTCTAAAGTACTTGTACTACTATAGCCAAACAAGTGGGTCGGTGGGTGGTCTGGTTAGGTAGGTAGATAAGTAGGTAGGTAGGTAGGTAGGTAGATCTGAAACATGTCGGCACATTAATATCTGTGGAACTGTTCTAATACTAATACAACAGTACCAGAAGTTCTCTTCACGACGTTAGTGGTGCTCTTAAAACAGTACTGATATTAGTGTTCAATTCATGACAATTGTACTACAGTAGTGGGACTGTTATTGCTTAGGATCTCATCCTTTTTAACCTTTGCTGCCTGTGTGGAACAATGGTACTGATGGTACTGATGACGTCGGGGCCATGAAAGAAAACAAAGGGAAACAACAAAGGAAGGAATCAAAGCTCTTCTGTGACACAGATCCTCTGTGTTTCCCATTAAAACCAATGTTTGACAAATGACTTTACACAGATTCACTGTTGATTTTTCATGTGCAGAATGTGTGTGTGTGCAAGCGGAGTGTGAGGGGGATTAATGAGATCAAGCACTTGTAAAGTGCACACACACACACACACACACACACACACACACTCCACAGTTATCTGCTAATGAGGGCCTGGTGCTGAAACAGCCCTTTGAATGAGGTGTAACAACACAGTGCAGAGAAGGAGGAGAAGAACCATCAACAGCCTTACACAGTAAATCAATTACACTCCTTATTTTCTCACAAGACCTGTTAATTTAATGGAATCATTGGCAGCGACACCGAGTCACTAATTGCCATGATGAAACCACATTTCTAACATGAAAGGGGAAATAAATGAATCCAGATTGTCTGCATGGGAGGAACCCGGAAAAATGGTTGTGTATTTTCTTGAAAAGTTTTATCCCTGGGCTATGACTCCCAGGTTTTTTTCTCCAGTTTCAGCTGGTAGAAAAAAATCAAAAGAAAATGGACACAGACTGTATGGTTCTCTCAGATTTACATCTGATCTTGTTCTAAAGTAGACCTCCTTGCATGTGCGGCGGTTACTGTTTGGCAGTTGTGACACAAAAATCTGAGCCTCCTCTGGTCCTCTTACAGCTGCAGTCTCCAGAGGAGTCCAAGTCTGAAGACATCTCCGAAGCCAAGTGGCAGGGTTTCAGAAACCAAGATGGCGACTACACTTCTCTTCCTATGCTGGCAGATAAACATACCTGAAATAATGCCAGAAAAAAATGATTTAAAAGTCTGAATATGTAAAAGAGCAAAAACCATGGGAGGAGAAAGACCAACATCTGCTGCAAACGCACTTTGCAGTTGTATTTCAACTATAACCATTGCTTAAATCTTATTGAAGTGGCATTTTTACCCAGAGGCAATGTCCTGGTCAGAACAAAAGGGCAAATCATGGTTAGCAAGTGGTGCCTTCAGTGGTCTCACCACCTCCAAGAATGTTCAAAACGGGCTGATAGAGGGCAGTGTAGAGACCGCTGTGTCTTCAAATGGATAAGTGAATGAAGGATGGATGGATGGATGGATTGGGGCAGTGCTGATGAGCATGGCACCGTCTCCACCCACGATGGATAGATGGATGGATGGATGGATGGATAGATAGATAGATAGATAGATAGATAGATAGGTGGATTGATTAGACTGATTTGGAATCACCAAAGCTCCCCCTAGTGGCTGATTAAAACTCCTGCTGCTTTTTTGACTGCAGCCTGCCTGGACTGTCAGAGAGTGAGACATACTCTTGGTCTTTACCAAGCAAAAAAAAAAAGTTGCTAAAACATTCCAACAAAAACAGACTCTAAACTAATCCTTTTGACTGGCCTTTCGCTCTGATTGATGTCTGTTTTCTGCCGTTTGATCTTCAATTATCCTTGTAAATTATTCAAAGTTAGTAAAAAGTTAATAATGGCTCCAAAAAGGGGGAAGGATGAGATTTGATGGGCGGGTGAAGGAAGAGAAACTTCTTGGTAAGTCTGGTTGTGTCACAGGGGAACCAGGCTGGGTAAAGAGTGGAGGAGAGCTCAGACAGGAGAGGGAGAGTTGTAAGAGGAGGAGGAGAGGTGTGGCAGAACAGGCCGAGGGGAACCCGCCCCTCTAATTGGTACTTAAACACCCGCGCCAAGCAGAACTGTTGCTATCATAAGAAATTGATGAATTAACTGAGTCAGAGAGACAGAGATGGGCAGGGAGAGAGTGAGGGGTTCTGAATCTTTTAAGAGGATAACTTACTTGGGCAAAACAGCTGTTTATGCATTATTTGTGTGGCGAGCCATTTACCAACGTTTAGGAGGAAATCCTCGGTTCCCCCTGCTGCAGGAGTTGCCCGTGGGGAGGAGCGGGAGTTTTTTTGGGAGGGACCGTCAATCACTGATAAGAAAGGATGAAAAATTTAACTGCTGCTTGTTTCTTAGTTTAAGGGCCCAAGATATCAGGCTGTCAGTCTGTGAGCTTGGGTTTAAATGACAAACAAGGGCAATGGGAGGAGGAGGAGGAGCAGGAGGAGGAGGAGAAAGAAGGTAGACAAGTGGACGGGTTGACTGGAGAAAGTTCTTGACAACTAAGGTCACAATTGGATGTTGGATTTTAGGTTTTATCCATGAAATTAACATGCCCTTTAGTTGGTCTTAGTTCAATCGAACAATTCATCTTTCTGCTCTGGACATGTCCCCCAAGTCCAATCTTAGGACCAATTGTGGCCCGTGAATCAAAAAGTTGGTCCATGTCTGGCTTAGGTGAAGCTTGGGTAGCTAAGGTGAAGGGAAAGGTTTATAGGAGGGTTATGAGATCACCCATGATGGATGGATTAGAGACACTAGGAATAGGAAGAAGACAGGAGACAGAGCTGGAGGTGGAGGAGTTAAGATGCTGGGATTCTCTCTAGGGATGGACAGGACAAGGAATAGGGTGATTAGAGGGACCATACAGACAGGAGGGTTTGGGGAAAAAGCTAGAAAAGCCAAAATTGAGATGGTTTGGACATGTCCAGAGGAATGATCCTAGAGATGGAGCTACCAGGTAAGAGACAAGGAGGAGATTGATGGATGCAGTGAGGAGGTAGTTGGAGTTGGAGGAGAAGATGGAGCAAACAGGGTGAGATGGAAAGGTTGATACACTATGGCAACCTCTGGAAAGGGGACAAGTCAAAAAAAGAAATGGGACTAAAGCGTTTGACGTGTGAAAAAAATAAAAACTGTACCTGAGTCCATTTGTACATCTGTCCATAAATTAAGGTCTTGACAAAATTCAATCTTTACTTTAAGAATTCCCAAATGACAAATATCCCTTTGTTGAGGGGATGTGAGTTCAAACATCCCTCACAACAGACGTCTCCCTGTGTCCCCCCGCCTCAGGTGTGTGTTTGTGGTTTTCCTGCCACCGTCTCTCTGCCTCTGCCTCTCATCTCGTCCTCTGCTGTCATCCCTCCTGCTGTCTCACCGACTGCCTCGGGGCGACAGACACTTCCATGTCAAGTCATCTAGGGTGGCCGTGACGCTGATCTGTCCTGACGGAGACAGCTTTGTCCCCGTTTGTTCACCTAAAGCCTCAGCATGTCACATCCGCAGCACCTGGGAAACAGGACAATGTGTGTGACAAACACCGGGACAATAACGTTGACATGTTCATACTGAATTTTTGATACTACAGTCGTACTCCACCCTGCTGGTTTGTTTTTTTTTACAGGTTTCGTTTTGACAAACCTTTAACCCATGGAGCTGTGCTAACCTACTGCTGTGCTAACCTACTGCTAACATAAGCTAAATAATGCTACTAACACAGACAGACAGAGAGACAAACAGATAGACAGGCAGACAGACGTACAGGCAAAGTAGATAGGCAGACAGACAGACAGATAGATAGACAGACAGGCAGTCAGACAAACAGACAGACTTAACGTTAGATAGACAGACAGACAGAAGGACAGACAGATAGATCTAGTCTCCTCTCCCAAACTCTCTCACCTTCTCTCTCTCATATAATAGGAGTTGAGATGTAAAGCAGACAGCAGGAGGAAGGACATCATCATTCAGGCTTGGGCTCGAGCGCGAGCGCGGGGCAAGTCATGATTAGCCGGCAATTTATTCCGCGGGGCGGTGCGATTGAAAGGAAGGGGCCCCAAAATGGTAATGTGTTTAAATGTCAGAGGAAAGGTACGGTTCTCATCAACCTTTGGTCACCCGTCCACTTTGAATATTCTTATTGCCGTCATGTATTAGTAATGAGAGTTGAAAAGTAAGTAAAATTTAACCTTCGCTGTACCTGAGGAAACTATGAATATTAACCAGGCCTATTATGTGTACCTGATCTGAAAGAATTTTAACCCTGAAACGGGCTCTACTGCTCTGGCCCCTCACTCTATTTTTACTCCAAAGGTTTTTCTTAAATCCTGAAGAAATTTCCTAATCATCTGCTTTTTTTTTTCATTTCAATAATTTCCCTTAATTTGACTATTTGTCTCTCATCTGGCTTGTTATGGAAATATCTCTTGTCAAAAATATCAAAAAATACAGGAAAAATAATTTAATGTATAACATAAATTTATCGTAAATCAATAATACAGGTACAAAAAAGAATATAATAGAGAAAAATGCATTAATAGAATATACATAGCTGACTGGATATAACTCATGTTGATGGATGAATGTCTGTTTTTTGTTTACATTTAATTTACAATTTTAATTTACATTTTATTTACATTTCTTTTACATTTACAATTTTAATTTACATTTTATTCACATTTCTTTTACATTTGCGATTTTAATTTACATTTGTGCACATGGACACATACATATACTGTACATATATTTATATATTTGTATATACATAAGTATATCTATGAGTGTATATAAATGTATACACATACATATGCATTATATATCCATATATACTTTTTTAAAGGTAACTGGTTTTAAGTGATTATTTGAATGTGTCTGTTTATGTGTTTCTCTCTCTCTCTGTCTGCTCATGTCTCTCTCCCTCTCTCTCTCTGTCTCTCTCTCTGTCTGCTCATGTCTCTCGGTCAGAAG
>JAFBJS010057811.1:323776-386067 GCA_016785265.1 Paraplagusia blochii
ACATTTACTATTTTAATTAACATTTGAGCACATGTACACGTACATTTATATATACATATATGTATATACATAAGTATATCTATGAGCGTATATAAATGTATACATATACGTCATATATCTATATATATAATTTTTTAAAGGTAACTGGTTTTAAGTGATTATTTGAATGTGTCTGTTTATGTGTTTCTCTCTCTCTCTCTCTTTCTCTCTCTGTCTGCTCATGTCTCTCTCCCTCTCTCTCCGTCTCTCTCTCTGTCTGCTCATGTCTCTCGGTCAGAAGAGGGGTTGGGGCTGTTTACCATGCAGATATGATGTTTGCATAGATCAGGCAGCCGTGTGCCGTCTGTGTGGGTTGAAGGGAAGGAGGGCGTGTTAGTCTCTGGATTAAGCCTTGATCAAGGCGCCGTCAAAACACAGACACACACTTCCACACCAACCATCACTTCCATCTCCCTTGGGCTGAGCCACGAGGGAGGGGTCACAGACGGATCTATCCATGACGGACAAACAAAGACACACACACACAGTGTTTGGTGTTTGGAGTTTTTTACAGCACAAACTGTGAACTCACATTTTGTTTTTTTGGATAAGAAATGTATTTTTTACAGCGCTCCAGTCAATTCCCACTGACTATTAGTTTTGTCCACTTCCTTCTTCGAAATGATCAATTTCTGTGTTCAGCTTTGCATTATTAGAAAGCAAATAAACACGTCAGCTTCTCGTTTACTTGCGATCTGTTTACAAACTCTGTTCTTGATGTAAGTGTGTGTTTAACAGTGAGGCACTGAATCATCCGAGACATAATTGAGCCTTAATTTTCTTGGGTAAACCTTCGCTTGTGTGACTAAAATCAAAAAGTTTACGCCTGTGACTCTGAAGGCTGGAATTCTTTAATAACCACATGGAATAAAACCATATTTATCCTTATTTGTTCTGTTGAAATATTTTTATTTTCCCGTCAATTTATGATTGTTGTTACGTTTGTTACGCACTTTTCCACTTAAGCTCATACTTGACGGCAGGATCTCTCTCTACTGCCGGAGTCCACCATCTTGAGTCTATCTCCCTCCCTCCCTTCCTCCCTCCCTCTCTCTTCTCCCTGGGCCTGCTGTGATCTCTGGGTAAGCCGGTAACAGCCCGACACTTATTAGCTCCCTTTATTGATTTGGAGGAAGAGATTCAGGGCTGAGCCGCTCTCATTAGCACTGGATAAAGTCATAATCCACCGACCTGCAGGGTCAGGCTCGCTCTGCTTTCCTCTGCCTCAGCACTCGGCCTCCTCCTCTCTCCCTCTCACTCCCTCACATTTGAATGTAGGGACTTCACTACGCTGCACTTTTTCAATAATAATGAATCTATTTTTTTTTCCCACCCCAGTGATGAAAGGAATTTTCTCTCATACATCCCATAAGAACCAAAGTCAAACTCTTCATGCATGCCCTGAAGTAAACCTCTCTTTGCATTGGCAAATCAGTCAATTATCTGGAGGACACATTTCTTAGGAGACGACGTCAAGAAGCATTGTCCAACGAAATGGTATGAGCAGTAGAACATGATTTAATAGATGTTCCTGTATTGTTTTGTTCTGTTTAAATAGAAAATGTTCACTTTATTGCAGAAAAAAACAAGCAAGACACCAAAATATACTCAAAATATCTTGACCAATACATTGCAACATGAACCAATTCCTAAGTCCCGAGACACTGCAGCCTGTCAAGTGTGAGGTCTATGAGGTCAAAACAAAGCGATTATCTGGAGTAAAATGGGCACAGACCTTTAAGAACACTTGGGGGCGCTGCTGAGCCATTAATGTAAACAAATATATTTATCAAAAAATCATTTTTTGTCACTATTTCTTTTTGGAAAAGATACCAAAACACATGTCCAATTCTTTCACATGTCAGATTGACATCAACTACACATCAAATTGTCTTTTTGGTCCATGCTTCATCAAAGCTCCTTCCTCAGAGGATCTGGCATGAAAATCTTCCTCCTCTTCCTCTTTTCCCTTGTCTTCCTCCTCACCCTCCTACCTACTCTTCCTCCTCCTCTTCACCGAGCCTGCAGTTATCGATCGGCCTGGTGTGATAGAGGTGGGAGGTGCGTTCACAATGCGGCGGAGGGTCTTCTCTTCTCTGCTGCTGCGGCTGAAGTTGGAGCTGCTCGTTGCACAGAGGCCCAATCGATACAGACGCCTCTTCTCCCCTTCAAAGCCTTTCATTCGCACAGACAAACGGGGAGAGAAAGGAGACGTGAGGAGCAGGGGAAGAAAACAAGGAGGAGGAGAAGGAGAATAGTGACTGACATGAGAGTTTGGTTGTTGTTGTTTTGGGGTTTTTTTTCAACTTTTTTCTCTGTATATTGTCCAGGCTTAAAGTGTCAGAGCAAAGAAAAGGGAAGTGAACTGGCTTCACTACAGCAGGATTTGTTTTTAGTAATTATTATCACAGCTTTTTGCATTAACTGTGAAACTGTTAAGGTTGAAAAGATAATTCCATGTCAGAGAAAAACAGATAAAAACACAGCAAAAAAAATGACCTGAGGTTTGCAGTATAGGGAGTGGAATGTATCCACGCAAGATCTTAACTTCAAGGTTATTTTTTTCTTTCTTGTCATCTTTCCTAACACTCATTTATTATTATAATTCTTATTTTATTTTGCCCTAATTCTGCCTTAATGTTAAACTTTAAATCCAGGTTTCCATCCTGGTTCTAGGTCTTATCTACAGGGAGAAGATCATCAGGTCTGATACTAATGGCATCCAATGCCAGATTAGCAGAATGGGCTAAAGCCCCGGGCCTCGCCACCAGGGGGGGCCCCAGGTTGCTGATATCAAGTGACTTAAACCTTGTGGAAATAGTCTACCTAGACTAATTTTATTCTACTGTACTTTAAACACCCATAATTTCCACCTAATCCTCTATTTTAAAGGTCTGAAATAGATAATATATGTGTTTAACATCTATAAAATTATGCTACCACCTTTTAAACAGAGGGTAGGAAGATATTATGGTTGTAAAACAGTTATAAAATATATGCTACCACCTTTAAAACAGAGGGTAGGAAGATATTATGGTTATAAAACAGTTCTAAAAAGTATGCTACCACCTTTAAAACACAGGGTAGGAAAATATTATGGTTGTAAAACAGTTCTAAAAAATATGCTACCACCTTTAAAACAGAAGGATATGCAGATATGGGCATAAATTTCCATAAATTTGGGGAAGAAAATATCATGGGTAGGAAAATACTTCAGAACCACACTTTACGTTGACGAACAGTTAAAATTAAGATGAAAGGAATTTTGGCTTCTGAAGGGACTTGTGTCAGTGCACCTCCTGTGATCGGGACATGATAGGAGGCTAATAACCAGGACGGGGCCCTTCACCCTGGTTAATAGCCCCAGGCCTTAGATAGTGTTAATCCGGCCCTGATGGCATCTCTTTGTGTGGATGTATTTCATCACTGTATGATCTTCTGATAAAAGGTTTATCTTCTTGTTCTCTTCCTTTCGGCTTATTCCTTTTCCAGGAGGTTCCACAGCGATGTATCGTTTAACATCTCACAGCCACAGCAAATGTTTTGGCCAATTAAACATAAAAGTCACAGAAATGATATGAAGCATAGAATGATCACAATTTACTCCATTTCTACTGATATTAACAATAAGAAGAATAACTCTACATCTTGTGCAGGAATACCGACTCTGGGACTGTGCCTGGGACTGTAAGGTTCGAGGCAAAGGGCTGATATTTGTCAGGTTAAACCATTTCCATTAACGGACGGGTAAAAATAAGCCTCATTTTATTCAAACATTGCCGTGGCGGTGTCGTCTCCTTGGGGACTGTGTTCCCGGGCATCAAACGCGACTCCTCCACACAGGACGACCCCCTTTATTTGCTGCTGCAAACGTTCTTGCAAAGATTCAAAGTATTGAGATGTTCATGCCCTTCTTCTCCTGGCAAAAAAATTTAATTAACCAATGTAAACAGAGATTATTAATTCACTTTTACCTTAATCAGGAATATAGAAATTGGTATGTAGGTTTGGAAAACAAACTTTTTTCCTAACTCAAGTATTGCCAATCATCCCTATTGAGAGCAGCTAGATAGATAGATAGATAGATAGATAGATAGATAGATAGATAGATAGATTGATAGATAGCAGTACAGCAAAGAACAAGAGTTAGATTTTGTGGACTTTGTCATTATTTAGATATACTGATTAAAAATTCCAAAATATCTCAAGATCAAAATTAACACCTAGACATTTTTACATGAAATAATTGTTGAACCAATGTTTAATCTATAATTAAAAAGTTGTTTAAAGATAATGGTGGTTAAATTACTCTGGGTACCTAAAAAGAATAGAATAAAAAGGAACATAAAAGAATCCCTGTATTAATCTTGCAGTTTATGGACTATGAACAAGTGGAAGTTAACTTATTATATATAATAATAAGTCAATAATATAATAAGAAAATCCTAGTCTGACACTGGTTCTATTCTCTTTCATTGAACTCATTTCTTCAGGAGCTGACGTTTCCTTGTGTCCCAGTTGACTGTCAGGTTCCTTCCATGTCTTAGTGCAGTCAGCATTGATTATGTGTCAGTACCTTAAACCAACATGCTTTAAAAAAAAAACCCAACAAGGTAGAGTTTCACTTTAAATGTAACACATGCAGACAAGACGTTTTAAATTCCACACATACAGATTGATGTGTTCCGACGCTGATGACAATCTCCGGGATTCAAACCTTTTATGCGCCACCATGTGAGGACGTGTCCTTGGACCAGGCCTGTTTCCTCAGCTCCTTCCCTCCATCCGCGTCCTCTCCTCGCGTTCTCCACCGCTCCAGGCGTCAGAGACAATTACATTTTGGCGATATCTCTTCCTTTCTTCACCGCACTCCCCACTAATTTGATGCTCTGGTGAGGAAGATCGTTGGCTTTAATACAAATCATGTTTCAATCGTTACTTGAAGACCTTAAGCCCCGCTCTGTGCTCTCTGGAGGGCCGCGGTAATGAGGCCTGCTGGGATTTCAATCATTTTTACATCTGTTGAAAAATAAGGAGAACAGAGACAGAGAGAGAGAAGAGAGGCGATAGAAGGGGGGGAAAGAAAACAGAGAAAAAAGAAAAAGAAATCAACACCGCCCCCCCTTTTTTTTTCACTGTGTGTCTAAGAAATATAATTTGTTTTTGAGGACTGATAATGAAAAAAAATCTTCCTCTCTTCCTTTGCTTTTGTGTTGTTGCTGTTTCTCTGGCCTTGAGATCTGGCAGCGCCGTACCTCGCTGCTCAACACTCCCCAAACAATCTCGAAAGCCCTTTCCCCAAGATGCAAAATAAATAAATCTTTCTGATATTAAATTTCAGACACTTCTTTATCACACTAATCCAATCTTTCTACCCATCATGCCCCCTGTCTCTGCTGTGTTTTTTTTGAAAACGGGACCTCTCCTCGTCTGACTTCCCCCTCTCCTGTTTTATTCTCTTCATCCTAGTGTTTCCTGAACTTTTTTGTACAAATATCTACTTTATATTTAAAGGAAATGCATGAAAGCAATCACTGCCCACACAAAAACATTCTTTAACTATAAATGTTACACAAATACTTGTGCTAGGGCTAAAGTGTTAGCTACAACTCTTATCTGTTACCGGGTCCCAGGGCCAGAAGTCTCCATGACTGCCACCCAAATCACCCTGCATGAGATGGTGCCATGCTCAGTGGCAACCTGGAAGCTGGGGGATTCAAACCTGAGAGCCTTGCAGACCCAAGTCCACCTCAGTATAGTCACTTGTTCAGTTAGTTAGTCAATTAATTGCACTGGGAAGCAACATGGCAGCTGTAAGTTAATCGGTCGGACGCTCTGTGAAGGCATCACGCACCCACAGCTCTCTTTCTCTGCAGATCCCAGTCTCTGGGTGAATGACAAATAACGTCCCTCAGTGCTTGTTATTGATCAGTTCAGCCACACACACACTCTGTCCATGCATGTGTGTCTGTATCTGAGGAGAACTCACAAATCCAGATCTTGATGACCCTTATGTGAACTCCATGTTCTGCTCAACAGGTCGGATCGGGTGTAGGTTTGTTACTCCTGATCCACAGTCCTCGGTCTTTTTTTGGGTTGCAGTTGGACATGAAGCCAGGCTCAGTATTCATCAGGACAGAGGACAGTCTGGGCTGTGGACCATTGTCCAGTCTGTCAGTTCAACTGTTCATTGCAGAGTCACATACTGTAAAATATACAAATTGGTTTCTCCCATCAACATTAAAATTCGGATGTGTTGACCTGAATAAATAACAAGGAATGTGCTGATAAATCCCATCTGCAATGACATATATTAATAGGAAATTCAGTGATTTCCTCGCTTTTTCCCTAGCTCCTGATTGTAAAAGTCTTCTATCTTGGAAGTAATAATTAAAAAAGAAAATTTGATTCATAAATATGTATATAATCTGATTTGGTTTGTGAATGCACACAGTAGCATTGTCACAATGACTAATAAAATATCTGAAATAACTATTTTACTTTATACCATTTAGACCATTTTTGCAGAAAGTGTTTTAATTAAAGTGCTTTCATTAATACACTTGTAAATGTCCAACTATGGTTTGGTTGACTGTTAAAATAAAAACCATATATATAATAAAAACCTGTAAGAACAAAAGTGGTTTGTTTTGGGACAGTTTTAACAAGGTAACCCAGCAAGAGATGCAGGAAAAGTGTTGTAATACTGACACCAAGTGGTCATAAGCGGTTTGGCAACCCTTGTCCGTGCGCATCTAACAGCCCTGTTTGATATTAAAACAATTTATCTTCTTACATTATTACTATTTACTTTACTTTACTTTACTTTGGTTTATCCACGTAATAAAATCACTGATTTTCTCTGTGGGTTTGATGAGGTGATAACGTTCCGTAACATTGTTTGTCTCCTAAACCATCAGCCATCAACCATCAGGAGAAACTCTTCAACTTAACCTGCTAAACTCTTCAGTAAGTTTAATTAAATACAATTATAAAATTATTCATATTTTTCGTTTTTAATGCTTATTCTCAATTCTTAAGCTCAAAACGTTGTGGGTATTAAAATATTAAATAGAAAAATCCCAGATACCACAGAGCCGTGTACTTTCTGTTCTGTGATTGGTCAGGTGAGGTCAGGTGTCTCAAAATGGCGGTGTTTCTGCAACTGCCACTAATTAGTTTGTATCATCCTGTCAGACGTCGCAGTTTTCCATCTCCTCAGGATTTTCTGTCGTTAAAAACGTCGAAATACCGACGAAAGACGTGATTCGACAAAAATTATTATTTTTGATTTACCAGAGCCACGTTTCCATCATCTTTCAACCACTTTAAGGATTTATTCTTGTTCCTAACGACGAGCAGCTTTGTTGGACACCGAGAGTAACAGGTAGGAAATTGTATAAGTTTGTATTTAAATGATAATAAAACTGATTCGATACTGATAGTTATATTAAATCGATAATAAACCATCTAAACGAAATTTAAAAAATTCTAGATTTTCTATTAACGATTTGAATGTACAAAATGTATTTATATTTTTTAAAATCTAGACAATCTAGATCTAGAAAATCTTTTTAAAATCTAGTAAGTCTAACCAAAATAGTTGTCAGTTAACAACATATAATATATATATACAACATATAATCGATCTAAATACAATATCTCATTATTATTAATGGCGCCGCTTCATATTTTGTCGTTAATAAGAACGTCTCTCTCGTCTTTTCAATTTAAGAGCCTTTTATAGCTGTTGTTGTCTTTCAAGAAAAGGACAGAAGAGGGAGCCAAACGATTAACTGTCCTTTATTGGTGGAGACACATATTCAGGACCATTCCAGGTTATAGTAGCGAATCTCGGAATTATCGTTGAAAAAACGTCAGGCAGAGAGGTTGCCATTTTATTTAGCATTAATCAAGGAGTATGGTCATTTTAAATACAATCTTTAGCTTACATTGAGTTGTTTTTAATTAGATCTGTGTGTCTTTTTTCTACTAGAAAAGACACACCAAGATCTACAAGTACTGTTTCCAACTTATTTTGACTATTGAGGTCATGTGGTCAGACCCTGTTCCTAAGTGTGTCCGTTCTTGTTATCATGTGTGTTTGCACCCTGACCCCTCTTTCCTGTGGAAGCAGAGGACAGTTCCCATTACCCAGAATTCTCACTGGGCCCGTCCAGCTGTCAGGGCCCATGTCCAGTTGTTTCCAGCCTCAGACTGTGGGAAAACTTGCGGGAATCCTGGGTTTAGCTCATAAGACTTAGTAATATCTGACAACAGCCTGCGTTCTCATCCGACTTCCTGCAGTAAACTTCTAAATATAATCCCACCCAGGAGTCGTGGACTTCCCACTCTGACCCAGAAATACCACACTGACATCAGCCCTAGGCTGCCCTCCAAGTATTCCTCTTAAGTTTTTTTTTTTTTAATTATGTGAATCCATCCACCCCTCTTTGTATTTTTTAGTCTCCATTATCAACACCCAAATCACACTGTACTGTAACAGCCTCTCGAACTTTCCTCAAGGGGTGGTGAGACCATTTGTCAACAACATGTATCTTCTACTCTGACTTCAACTACCTCCATGTCCTCCCTCACTGCATCCATCAAGCTCCTCTTCGTCTTCTACCTGGTAGCTCCATCTCTAGGTTCATTCTTCCACCAAAGCATCCACTGTTCCTCATGTGAACAAGTCCATATCATCTCAATCTAGCTTCTCTAGTTTTTTTTCCAAACCTTCCTGTCTGGTATCATTATATTTTTGTCTTTTCTCTGCAATGGCACAATTTCCACACTAGATGGCCTACAAAAGGCTAAAGATATTTGAGCATTTTAGTCTTTCTGAATGACTTTTACGTGTCATTTGTGGTTTTTTGACACATGCGTCCATTCACTCCCCTCCTGATATGACCCTTGTCAAATTTTAGGACACACTGAGACCTGCGGGTCCACAAATGTGCCCACCACTGTGCTAGCCTGAGTGAATCAATGCCAGTGTGTACAGTGTATAGAACAGATGACTTCGAATCAAATATTTTTTTATTGATCTTTTGCTTTGCTGGTTGTAAAACGAGTGAGAAAAGAAAACTCTGACTCTGAAGCATGAATGGGTGGATGGTTGCTTTTCTGGTTTGTTGGTTGGTTCCATCAATGCAGGCAGCACTTAACCCCTTTG
Source organism: Paraplagusia blochii (assembly GCA_016785265.1). Lineage (NCBI taxonomy): Eukaryota > Metazoa > Chordata > Actinopteri > Pleuronectiformes > Cynoglossidae > Paraplagusia > Paraplagusia blochii. Next base: position 332,991 of record JAFBJS010057811.1, read on the forward strand.
CTAAACCGCCACACCATCACCATCACCACCACCATCAGCAGCAGCAGCAGCAGCAACAGCAGTAGCAGCAGCATCAGGCCATTACCGTCCAGGAAATATGCTGAATTATTCAATCACTTCCTCCGCAGGATGCAAAGAGTCTGTCGAAAATCAGTGTGTGTGTGTGTGTGTGTGTGTGTGTGTGTGTGTGTGTGTGTGTGTGTGTGTGTGTGTGTGTGTGTGTGTGTGTGTGTGAATGTGTGTCAGTCCTTATTGTGACCTACACTGTGGACAATTTGGGAGAGGCTTGTGTTTGGAACTACATAATATATGTAACAGTTGGATATCAAACAAGTGTCCAAAATCACAGGACAGTATGTCCCAGATCATTTTAACATCAGTCCTAAAGAACTTCTCGTTTTTCCTGCTGACAGTTATAAATTAAAGTCTTGTGGCATCAGTGGTTTCCATCTTGTCTTGTGTTTTCCCCTAAAACACCAGACGGGGCAGCAATCAGCTAATAACTCCTGCATCTCTGCATGGTTTTTGGGCTTCTACTGCCTCTTGTGGACAGTGTTTGTAATTGTTTGTGTTGTGCAAGGGAAAAACAACTAATCCGTGATTTATAAACAAAATCATTGATTGGAAAAGAAGTCAGCTGTAGGAAGCTGGTTCATTACTGCCTCATGTGGTAATTTAATAAACGTACACCTAATAAATGAATAAAACTAAAATGAAATCTTCAGTTGATCTACCAGTAGTTTTCCGCTCAGTAGAATTTTGCCTGGTAGAGTCAGTTTTTGAGATGTGTCACTATGGATGACTGATAGTAAACGTTATTATTCCAAAGTGCTGTTTCTCCTGGAGTATGTTTGTCTTCAAGAACCGCCAGGTGTTGATTGACTCATAAATTCTTTCGTGTCAGAGAAACGTGACACAGGGCATGTCACTATATGACCAAACACCATTTTTAGACGTTGACTGCGTCATTGTGATGTTCTTGGGGAGGAAATGCTCATAACTCACTTCCTGTTGACTTTTTCCTTGTTTTTTTTCTCAGGCTTTTTTTTTTTCTGGGAAAACACCTTATGTTCTCTTTTTTTTATGCCACGGTTTAGGCCTACGCCATTAATATTTTTATTTTAAGATTTTCGTTAAGAAAAACTTAAACTTAAGATTTAAGTTTTTCATTATATTTACGCTTACACTGCCCTGAAAAAGGGACAAACTGAAAGGAGAGGAAGAAGAAGATTGACATTTTATCCAACAAATTGACCACCAATCTCATTTTGTAGACTCCAAGGAAATTCTTGTGCAAAATATGTTCTAGTTGTAGAAGAAAAATAATTTTATTGTATAAAACAACCTGTAGTGTTGCAGCCATAGACCTACATTTTTTTTTTATACAAAATCTGTTTTCCATATGTCTCTGTTTCTCCTCATCTCATGTGATTCCGCACGTCATAATTTCACATGAAAATATCAGTGCAGCTTATTGTGAGCTTTTGAGGTCAGACCAATGATGACTTGTTGTGCAGCAACCCCTGAAAAAGGGACAAACTGAAAGGAGAGGAAGAAGAAGATTGACATTTTATCCAACAAATTGACCACCAATCTCATTTTGTAGACTCCAAGAAAGTTCTTTTGCAAAATATGTTCTAGTTGTAGAAGAAAAATAATTTTATTGTATAAAACAACCTGTAGTGTTGCAGCCATAGACCTACATTCATTTTTTATACAAAATCTGTTTTCCATATGTCTCTGTTTCTCCTCATCTCATGTGATTCCGCACGTCATAATTTCACATGAAAATATCAGTGCAGCTTATTGTGAGCTTTTGAGGTCAGAAAGAGCTGAAGACAGGACAGGGAATGAAAGAATGAGAGTGGGAGGGAGGAGAGGAGGAAGGGATGGATGCATGTGAATTCCAGAGGGCAGGGAGTGCACTGTTGTCATCCCAGCAGCAGCAGAAACAGGAAGTGAGTTAAAAACCTCTGTCCTGACCTTCTGACCGTCCTGGGGCAGATAACATTCCCACCCTCCTCCATCCCTGCAGCTGCTATGAGAACCATTCCCTGACTCCCAGGCTGTTCCTCTCTCCCTCCTTCTTTCTTCATAACTGGGAAACAGCTCCAAACTTTTGGGATCGACCATCAACTTATTTTAGTTTTTAACCATGCAATTGGGGAAAACCAGCTAAAACAATTGAATGTCTTCCAGTTTCAGCATCAGAACTCTAGTATGAAGTCTCCTCATGAAGGATTCTTTAAGCAAATTGTAACATTTTTGTTACTAATTTTTGCTAGCCTAAATCCTTGAGTAACCCAATTGGAAGTTAAGTATTTTTTGGAGAAGGTGTGTTTGCTAAGAGTACAAAATATTTTGTACTTTCGTGGTATTCGTGGTATTGAATGGTTGCTTTGCAAACCTCAGACTTTCACAATGTTTGCAGTATTTGTAAGTAAAGTAACAAGAATACGACTCTTTTTTTAAAAACTATCGTCTCCACCACTACGTCCATGATCTCATTTACTGGAACATTGCTTGCACCATTGTCCACAAAACCACTGACAGCACAGTGGGACCACGTGCACGGTCAGAGCCCTCTGTGAAAAGTCAGCCCCGTGGTTATTAAAACCCCACTGGGTGCCTTTAAAGAAGAGCATCCTCTGTGTTAGAGCGGAGAAGGAGGGACTGTGGAGAAGGTCTCCGTTGATGGGCAGTGACTGAAAGTGCTTAAAATGCCAGAGGGAAACAGCTGGAGCAGGTGTTATTCCGGATGAGGTCATTTTACAGTTTGTTTTTTGGGGGAGAGTGTTTTTTATTTAATCGATAAAAAAGGGTGGAGGGTTGATTCCAAGAATCCTAGAAAGAATGATGGGATATTACAACTAATCCCTGTACCATAGTTTATGATAAAACACGGCCTCCTGCAATGTTGAACTATATAAGGCCAACACTATGTCTTTATTAACTATTAGCACCTCTATCTACCTATCTACTTACCTACCAATCTCCCAACCCACCTATCCATTTGTCTGTCTACTTACCTGCCTCTTTTTCTACTTGCCTTCCTCTCAATCTACCTATCTATCAGCCTACCTACCAACCTCTCTACCAATCTACCTACCCGTCTGTCAGTCTGTCTATCTTCCCGTCTCTATCTATCTATCTACCTATCTGCCTACCTCCCTTCTTATCTAACCATCTGCCTAACTATCTTTCTAACAGCTCAATATATCGGTATCAGTTGGTAATGGAATCGATGCGGAGGACAGGGTGAGATGGAAATTGTTGACTCACTTTGGCAACCCCTGAAAAACGGGAAAAGCGGAAAGGAGAAGAAGAAGTTGCTAATTAAAAAAAAGAGTTGAAAATTAGGTTTCAACAATATTGAATATATATTATAAGGTAAATACCAGCTGTTAAATGTCTCTGTAAGCCGATTTAATTGTTTTTTGAAAGAGAGCTTGGCATCGGAGACTGAGTTAACCCGAGATAACTATTGGTCAGCTTGCGTAAACATGTTTGTGTGTGTGCGTGAAATCTGTCACCCGTTATGAAGCGTCTCCCTCCTCCTGAGCCATCCTGTCACCCATGTTGACTTTCTGACCTTCTTTTATTTCCATCACTTTGGGCTTTTTTTACCTCCTCCACTCAATGACAGCCATAAACCAAAGCCACAAGTGTGTTTGAGGTGTGTGTGTGTGTTTGTGAGTGTGAATGTGTCCCCCACGCTGCTGTAAACACCATAATGGTTCTTCACAGTGATTGACGGCTGCATGGTGGTTTGATGGACAGATGGTTTTGTTCCTGGGAGGCTGCAGGGCCAACTCCCATGGTGCACCAGGATGGCGCCTGTATAGAGGCGATGAGGGCCACACAGTGAAGATGCACAAGTCAACAAGGGTATGGGGTGGTGACAGGTGGATCCTCATCACCTCCTCACACCCACGCCTTTAACTGCGGGGTGAGAGGTTGGGCCTGGAAATGACAGTAGCGTCAGAGGAGGTTGGAGAAGGTCAAAATAAAAACACAGGTTTCCCTACTTTGCTGTTTGACGTCCTCCATTGTGGCCGTCCTTTGGTACGCTTCCACCGGTGCCGGCAGTTTTCCTGCTCTGACTCCGGCCTGCTGTTCTTGGAATTTTCAGGGGACACACTCTTCCTGAGTGTGGACAGAACATTGCTTGTGTTTCTGGAGAACTCATATTTTTGGTATTTACCTTAGAGACAAACACGTCCGCCCCTGTTTCCTCCTTCTGCATTCTTAGAATCCACAGGATATTTTTTTTTCTTGGCAGGCCTAAACTGGGTCCAAAAGTATCAGTGAGATCACTGTATTTTTTTATATATCTGTATTTTTTTCAAATATCCCACTCTAAAGTTGCCATTCAGAGAGACTGTGTTTTGTAAACCACACTAAAGCCTATTCACAAAGTCGAGATTTTAACATAGTTCCTTTTACTGCTGGTAGACTGTTGTCTCACGTGGTAACTTTAACAAAAAGTGTTAGATTAGGTTAAGTTAGGTCTAACCCTGTCCTCTGTATCTTCTGCTTTGACTTCAACTACCTCCATGTCCTCCCTCACTGCATCCATCAATCTCTTCTTTGTCTCCTACCTGGTAGCTCCATCTCCAGGATCATTCTTCTACTAATATAACACCTGTCCCTTCTCAGAACATCTCTAGCTTTTTCTCCAAACCTTCCTGTCTGTGTTGTCCCTCTAATGACCTCATTCCTGATCCTGTCCATCCTTGTCTCTCCTAAAGACAATCTCTTCATCTTTACGTCCTCCACCTCCAGCTCTGTCTTCTGTCTAGTGTCTCTAATCCATCCATCATGGCTGGTCTCACCACCGTCCTGTAAACCTCCCTCTTCACCTTAGCTGACTCTCTTCTATCTCAGATCACTCCTGATACTTTTCATCAGTTGTTCCATCCTGACTCCACTCCATTCTTCTCCTCTCTTCCACTACCTATGCTGATATGAACATTTTATCCTCAGCATCTTAACTCCTCCACCTTCTCCACCTCAGCTCCTTTTAACCTCACCATTCCACTGTTCTAGTGTATGAGTCTGTAAAACACAATGCAGCTCCTTCTGCATCCTCAAGGCAAAGGTTTTCTCTTTTTTTTTTTATAATGGATAATATAATTGTTTTGCTTGCACATCATGTGTGTGTTTATGTGTGCTATGGTAAGAGCTCTGCCTTGAATGCACTCTGATTTAAAACTGTTGGGCAGATCTCCCTTCCAGGCCCCACGTGCACATGCACACTTAAGTCTGGCTTTTTTTTTTTTTTTTTTTTTTTTCCCCCTTTTTTTTCATCTAATAACCTCACGCAGACACAACACATGTGTATTCACTGCTCTGGGAAGCCATAAGTGTGACCCTGCTGCCATGACTTATTTATGAGGGCAGCAGAGTAAAGTGAAGGGAGTGGAGCAGCAGAGGTGGAGAAGGGGCACTATTATAAACCCCCCGTTTGACTTCACCCAGATCATGTTATCATTACAGACAAAAGAAGCTGAGTGAGATCAAGAGGCCGGTTTATTAGCTTCATGAAATGTTCCAGTAAATCAGTGGAAAGACCAGGAACCATTAAGTCATCCCCACTCCTGACATGAGATTACTGATAGCAGGGACTCCAGAGATGTTGGGGATTTTGCACAATTATGTCCATGGAGTTTCCAGGATATCTCAAGTCAATTTTAGAGTCCACAATCTAAATCTAAAATTTGAGTTTTAATGGGATTCTTGTGCTACTCTGAGCATTTTTTATTCATGTTACATTATTTTCAGGTCTTTAAACTGGTTCAGGGAACAAAAACCGAAAACCTTTGGTATTTTGCTTGGAACGAAAAAGAAACCAGTTACCATCTTAATATGATGGTAACCAGTTAATACCTGTTATATTTTTTCCTCTACAAATCCTAAAATGATTCAGGAACGATATGTTTTGTGCTTACCGGTTCAGCAGCATCTTTGTCATAGTGAATATTGTTTCTCTTCTGAACCGATCAGCAAAAAATTCTGGTTTCAAGCCTTGGTTACCTTACATTTTTACCGTACTTGGGAGACGAATAACTCTGGTTATTTATTGGTTTAAACAACAAAATAAAAGAGGCATCAAACAGTAACCACTATTATTAAAATGCTCAGGAACAAAATTGTTAAAATAAAGAATAAAACCCTTATGTTTTCCTACAAATAAAAATAGTTTTAAGTAAAAATATTTATTAATAGAATTTGCTGTTGTGTAACTCTGTGAGTGACAATTAAACAAATAGTCAGTGTTTGTTTTTTTACAGTGTATTTGATACATAGGCCCCAGACTGATGTTGTGGTTAATGGTGGTGTCGTTTGCATACAGTGGCATTTGGCCATCAGACCGTTCAAACTTGTCGATGTTTGGCTTCAGCGTTCAGCGTGTCATCCACTTGTTATCCATCATGATGAAGTTGGCTATTTTAAGGATTTTGTAACATCAGTTACGATGGAATATGACATTTTTCAAATAGAATCGTCCCAGTTTTCCAGTCCAGCTGACAAGAAATGACTCGGCCACAGATTACAGTTTCTGTTTGGAAATTCTTTTTATTGGTTCATCTTTAGCCAGGAGGGCAGCAGCAGCAGCCACAACACACTGAGAGAAACAAGTGAACAAAAAAAAACCCCAAACAGACTTCATTCCCTCTAAGTTTTTGCAAAATAAATACTCACTCATCAACCTTTCATCATCATCATCATCCTTCACTATCACTGCTGTAATGTCCCTTTAAATAAATATCCATGAAGCGGTTGTCAGCGATGAAACAAAACCAAGTGTGAAATGCATACGGTTTCATATATAATATATTCATTTTAGATATTTTATTTCATCCATATATATTTGTTCCATATACTCTCATTAAATTCTTTTACATCGTACAATACGCCAATGTGTACCAGAAGCAGAGCTTTGCGTGTCGGTGGTGAAAGGGCGTTAGACTGCACATAAACGGCGTCAACAACTGACCTGACGTGACACAAAAAAACACAGGTGGCGTGTTGGTCAAAAAGGCGGCTCTATTTATACAGACAGATGCCTGGAACTAAGTGAGTCCTGTAACTAGTTGTCCTTTAGTCATGTGAAAGACATGTTGACCACACTGTAGGGTTTAGTGACTCATGACCATATATCATAACCATGTCCTTTTTGTAGTTATTATAGCTACACAATCAAACAATAACTGCAATAATTGCTCAATCGATTAATACAATGTTGTTAATAAATTGATTGTTTCGTCTAAGAAGTAAACTAAATAATTGTCTTTTAAAGCAAAAAGATAATATTTCCTAAAAAATATGAGATTGAGAACAAATATTTTAAAATATTACATTGTTTTCACAGACTGGACATTAAAGAAAAATATCTGTTGCAGCCGTTGCATCTCCACTATCCAGTCAACAAGCTGCTTTTTATTCAATCCTGCAGAAAAGTCCGATGTCTTAAGCAAAATTTAGAATCACATGAGCAGCAACCCATTTGCTTGTGCTTTTTTACAAAATAATGATAATAAAATACCATAGATGATGATTAGGAAAGTGGCTTAAAACAATAAACATCAGGGATAACACTGAAAGGATTGTTGGGTTTTTTTTTTGGAGGTTAGCAGTATTTACTCGGTATCCAACAATGCATTGTTCAATCTGATTTTCTGTATCTGTCATGAAAGTCACCTAAATTGAACCAGGTTTAAAAATGTGCAATAGGTTTCCCCTGATTTATATCTAGATAACAACAGACTCTGCGTCATCACCACAAGCACCAAACAGAACCAAAGTCGTCCAATCACCTTAGAGGACACAAATGCAGAAGCTGTATGTGAATCTGACACCCGGCCCATGGCAATGATGTTAAACCTGAAAACAGTTTTCTGTCCACACTTTTGTTTACAAACACACACGAGAAAATAACTCAAAATGAACAGAGAAGCATTTCTTTCAATAAAGTCTCAGCACATGAAGATGACTAGTTGCTTTATATGATGTTTCAGCTGTCATTTCTTTAAGCATTGTACTTCATTCAGAGCGTGCATGCAAGATAGAATGTGTCAGTGATTCCTTATTAGTGACAGGCATACAGTATATAGTCAACTTTCCTACAAAGCTTAGATTTTCCAGATTGTGAAGCTTTACTCAAAAAATGACATTTTTCAGTCTTGTGTCTGAAATCTTAAAGAGTGGACGACAGTTTTCATATTTATCAGCATGGACATGGGTAGGTGATTTGCATAAGCAACTATTTTAGAGTGGCAACAACAATAATAATGGAAAATAATTATGTATTAAGCACTAAGACTTTAGTGAAAATGTTTGTTTGTCTGCTGCAGTCGCTTAAGAGCCTCAATACGTACCAGGTATATTTGTAGGAACATTTGGGGCAATTTTCACACAATCTAAATACACAAGCATTACATTGTCATCCATTTAGCACTATGGACCACTGGTCCCCAACCACTGGATTGAGGACCAGTTCGTGGGTGGATTGTTGCCTGGCTGCACAGAATGTTTCCTTTTGACCCCATCTGACTATTACTTACACTTAATCTATACCCATATTAACAAAAGAACTGAACAATGGAATGGGTAGGACAGGACTATATTTGATCAGGAAATATTTTCTCTGATGCAGATTTAAATTTTGCATTGATGGGTCATTGATACAAGAAACTAACCTTGTATACCGCTCTGGTAGCAGAAAATGATAGGCTGAAATCTTTGAGCACAGTTGATTCGGGTAGGAAGATTTTATAGGTAGGAAAATATTTCAGAACACGGGAAATTTCATTTTATTAACGGGTATTTATGACCCGTCCGTGGAAAAAGTACCAGACATTTATCCAGTCCTTGCCGCAAAAAAGGTTGTGGAACAAAACAGAACAATATGAACCTTTCAGGAGGTACGGCCCCAGCAATTTTACAATTGGTTAAGTCCAACAACTGGCTGACTGAATTCCTGGAAGAATTCTATCATCTATCATCCTGTCTGTTTATCTGATAGACCGTACGTACATGTGTAGAAAGAAGAAATAATTTCATATCTTGACTGAGGAACTCATCCCAGATCAATCTTATTTGAACATTTCCTTTAGATACAAGTATGTGGCCTTTGTTATAGCATACCAGATGTGGACCAGCAAACCTCTAGGTCCAACTGTGTCATCGTGAAAAACACGATCTCCATACAATGCTGCATAATTTGCCCCAGATGTTCCTGAACTGGTCACAGGTGGTCAGTATTAAATTGGTGTAGACAAAAAAAAATGGAAAACAGCCTCAGTTGAATTAATCTCGTAGAAACAAAATAGAGCAGAATACAAATAGATGTACAGTTATCAGCACATATTTACATATAAAAATATAGCAAATTAATTTTGAACAAATCAGGCCAGTGTGTGTTTTCTTTCACATACACACAGGCAGAAGCCCACATGCATTCAACACTTGCACATACGGGCAAACACAGACACACATGCGCTAGCCCGACTGTGTGCTTGTCTAGTCAGCTTCCAAACCTGCCCTCCAAAATAAAGCCATGCACCGCGAGAACATCTGGAACTGACTTTTGCACAAGTCGTCAACGGACTCATCTGCCCCAATATCACAATCAACGCCCAGCTCTTACCCACATTTTCCTCTTTCATTACCCTTTGCCCAAACTCTTCATCCCACTCCCCGTCCGCCGTCCATCTGCCTACCACCACACTTCCACTCATCCTGTCCTCCCTCCCACACTCCATTTTTCTGCGGCCCATTAAGAGCTATCACGCAGCTAATTGCCTGTTTGATCAACTCTCCGCGGACCAAGAACTGAAGGCTTTTAGCCTGCTGAGTGAAACAGGAGAGACAGACGAGGCAGGAGGTGATGTACTGCATGGGTGTGTGTGAATGATACTCTTAAAGCCAAGCAGCTAAACTCTGTCCTAAAACTCCAGTTTCAATTTTGGATTACGGTGCTTAGATTCACTAGACACAAATCACCATCAAATCCAAAATAAATAACGTTAAAGAAAGTTGTCATTTTTGAGAGATTGATGTCGAGTTTTTCTAGACCAGTTTCTGGATTTCAATTCCACCCCTGGGACAGGGGTGCTCCCAAGGGCGCAGTAAATTTTGATTGTGTAAACGCTAGCCTCGGACCAGGAGTGATTGTCACAGACTGCTAATTTATAAGCCAATCATTCGCCAATTTAGAAAACTTTTTCCATTGTAAGAACAAGATTTAGCCATTTGGATTTCCTTTTGACGGGTTAGCTAAACAGGCCACAACTGCAGACTGATTGACTTGCTGATTGGTTGGAGAATGGGCCAAACTGCTGAACGGTGAGAGGGATGGAGGGCAGTGAAGGAGGTCATAGACAGGAGAGGAGACTGGCGACAGACTGACTTCAGGAGGAAACCCAACCAGACCCAACCCCCACAGACCTCCACCAACCCACGGCTGCTAAAAATAAGACAAAGGAGGCTTCTTCTGCTGACAAAACAACAAACACACAGACCCGTACACACACACACACAGACAAACAGACTCACTCACATACGCTGCCTCGTCACAATGGATGCACCCTCCCTCCGGTTAAATATTTCCCCATTCAGCTCCTTGACCGCTGAGGAAAGCATATCATCACATCCACCTCACAGTGCTTTTCCTTTACAAATGAGCTTAATAGCATTTAAGTTTGTTTTTGTTCTTTTTTTTTACAGTGCATGGTCCCTTTTTGGTGTTAAACTGTTGTCTACAAATGCCTTTCTTCTGACTTTTATATCTTGGCATATTTGCAGTCAGACGTCTACTCCAAAGAAAAGTGGTTTCATCCATTGACCTCATTAATCTTCAGCCACTTTTGTTGAGTCACTGTGATGGCCATCTTTAACGCTTCATCTGATTCATCCTTTCAAGAAGACAGATAATTTTGTTGGCATTCGACCAGACACAGTGAGTCACTTAATGTGCCTTTTTTGATTTGGTCCATCACCCGTCTCAGTGTTTTTACAAAGGGCAGGGCCGAAACAATAATGAAATCGATTTTGAAGACTCACAGAATGCAGATACAGTGTTGATTCAGGTCCACAGGTCATGGTTAAGGTTGTAGGGTAGTCCAGCAGAGCAGGATTTTTTTGTTTCTTATGCATTTATGCTTCAAATGAACAGGCACAGTAAAGCTTTGGTCCCTCCTGAGATGGAGAAGAAGTACATTTGCTGAGCAACACTCACTTATAGTTTGGTTTGTTGGTGTGTTGTTATGTTAGTTACACTGTCAGCAGTAGCACTCTTGTGATGGCCCAAACGTAGAGAATTTACCTGACACCCCAGATCCAAGTCTGTCATAATGGCTTTTCCAAAGATTTGCTGCGGAAAGAGGGGTGGTTACAGTTAGGGTTGGAGGCAGAAATCTTGCGGCACACAGTGTTGGTGTTGCTGCACCTGCAGCCAGGGCGCGTCGCCCGGTCATGGGCACACTGGCACAGGGCAAGGCACAGCCGGGCAGGTGGGTAGCAGCAGAGACAGGGCAGGCAGACTGCCAGCAACCCCATAGTGCCCCAGCGGGCACAAGCATGAGCCGAGTTGCAGGAGCATGGTCTGTCAGCACAGTTGTCCTCATCATCCTGGGCAGAGCAGTGGTAGAACAAGCCTTTGACACAACATAAGCAGGTGCTGTACTCAATTGCGCTCTCTGCAGAGCAAAGGCAACGCTGCCCGCAAGCCCAACAGGAAGGCAGGCGGCGTGGGGCACAGCATTCCTGGCACTTGCAACGACCACATCGCTCACAAATGAACATGTGCGGGCCAAGCCCAGCCTCATCTGCTGTAAGGCCTTTACCAAAGGAGGTGTCTGACTTGAGTTCTCCTTTAGGTTGAGAACGCACCACTGAACTGATCCCAGAGTGAGATGGCGTCAAACCTGCCAGCAGACGCTGGTCTGACGTGGCACTGGTCCGAGAAATGGAAGAGCTTATGGTACTGGAACGGCTCAGGTGGGGAAGGTGAGAGTGCTGCTGCTGACTTTGGCTTCGGGGCATGGCGGGATGGAAGGACGTCTGGGGATGATGAGTATATACTCCATGTGGGTAGCGGTCTTCATGGGCGTAGAAAAATCCAGACTGTGTTGCCGGTTCCAACGCCACAGGCCTCTCCACATAGTCATTGTTGGCCCGGATGGCACGTATTTGGTCAAGTGACAGCACTGGCACCTGCTGGAGGTCCAGCCCGTCCATCTCCATCCTAAAGGAATGAGTGGAGTCCATGCTGGCGAGCCAGGCTGGTTGTCACCAGGAATACAGGCCAGAGTTGGGTGGTGGGCGTCCAACCCTCACGGCACATCGGACAATCCTGGAATTGAAGAGAAACAAGAATGAGATGGATTTTTAGTGAACTTTAACAAATTGGAAAACTCATTGCAAGGACTTGAATGTGGAGAACTTGGATGACTATCTGGAAAACCTTAGTCTTGGAAGCAAAAAAGGAAACCAAGTTTGAAAACCTCCTATCATTCCAGGTCTTTAACACAATCCTTGGCCACGCCATCATGATTGCGAAGGTTTGTGGGGCTCAATACTTACTATATTATTAGCCTGCCGGGGGCAGACGCATGTAACCATTGGACCCGCACTGTAATTTAGCATCTGTGGAGCACAGCTGCCGCTGCTTCTGCTGCTTCAGCTAATGCTAATGTTGCTGATGCCACGCAAGGAACACCAACTGCACATACACACATACTGAATTGTGTTTATAATAATATAGAGATTTTGCTCTAAACAGTTCTAGTTGAATTATCAGAAAGATAGTGCACAATAATCCATAAAAGTTCCAAATGATTCAGCTTTAGATTTTCTAATTTTCAATAAGCCTAAATGTGTTTCTGACATTCTTTGGACCACTGCCTAAGAGAACTTCAGTAAGGCACTGGTTTCTCCTGCTCTCAGAGCCACTAAGGTTGTGGGTTTTAAACCTAGATGTCCAAATTCTTGGTTCTTTTCTATTTTCAGAAAGAACAGCAGCTTACACTACGCACAGAACAATCCGTTTGGATTAAAGTTCTAGTAGTTTTCTGCTGAATGGGGGATGATAAAACAAAATATGTAGAGAATGCAAAATAGGAGAACAAAACACTAGTGCATTGACAGAGCTGTCTTCCCAAGTGTCCAGTGGGGAGATGATCTGTCTTCTTCTCACACAGAGTAATGCAGCCAAGTGGAAATGCATTTAATGCAGCTCAGACCATGAGATTAGATAAAGGAGGAAGAGGAGGAAAGGGAGATAGAAGTAACTAATTTAATCTAGATTATAATATGGGCTCTGAATATTCCACATGTTAAAGCTAAGATGAGAAGTTTACTCAGATTCCCGTCTGCCCAGTAATTACTTACATCATCATAGAGAATATTGGGTTTTTTTTTAAAGGCCTATGATGAGATAATTTAGCAAAAGGAAGAAGTGAAGCAAAAAATTGTTTCTGACATCTTCACATATTCATGTAAATATTACAATCCAAAAAAAAAAACTGGACAATAGAAACAACCATGGCCCAAAAAATACTTCACAAAGAAACTTTTCACGAACAGCCAAAATATGCATGTCCATGAAAACATGTGTTGTTTGCAGATTGTTATTTAAAATCAATATTTGAAGTTTGTTAAACATATAATAGTTTCAGTGTTGCCAAAACTATAGCTAAAAAGACTTAAGACGTTTTTTCCTTCAAAATTAAAAAAAAAAAGAACTTGTGCTGTTAGCCTTTGATAGGATGCAAAAAGGTTTTCTGTTATTTGTAGGCACTCAACATGAGTTTGTAGATATGTTTCAAAATTAGTTAATCAGGAAACCTTTATTATGTGGTTGCACATAAACATCTAACTTTGTGGGATGACTTGCAGTATCACAGTGCGACATCAGTGGATTTGGCCAAACAGTAAATGAAAATGAGGTCATGGAAATGGACAGCAGGCCTATCTTCTTTTTAACAATTAGATGTCCTGATAGTCGGGCAGAGGCTGAGCGAGCTGCAGCCACTGCTCTTCCCTGATCAGATTAGTCACCAGGACTTCTCCTCTCTCCTCCGACTAATTTGTAAATGCATCCTGGTCATCTGACCATTCTGGACCTCCTTATCTGCTGCTGCTGCTCTGGCCTGGTAGCAAAGTAAGAAGTGTACAATATCTATATGCTTCAGCTTTTCCTTTGCAGCACTTATAATCCAAACCATTTACTTAATACCGATATAGAGAATTGCACAGAACCTATTGTGTTAATTTCACATGTATTCACTTTAACCAGTACATTTCCTAAACTTTGAAATAAAAGTAAAAGGCGGGAGATAGACAGTAGTTGACAGTTCAACTTTTGAAGACCACATCCCATTCACCTGGTGGTCTTAGAGAGATAATGAAGGCCTATCAATGTATGAGTAATTCACTGTGCAGTCCTGGACTGGAACTAAGGATGTGCAGTTTGCTAGTTTTTTTTTTGTTTTTTAAATGAGTAGAGCTGCCAGTGGAAGACAAAACATTTTTTTAGCATTGAGTTGCGGTAGAATCCTTCTATAAATTTTGTGGGGCCACAATAACATTCAACTTTCACATCAAGGTGAAATAAGTATCGCTCTACAGGCCAGAAATGGCCCACGGGCCTCAAGTTTGAGACCGGTGATTTAGAGGATAAAGAGTTGTGAGAAATGGCATTAAAGGGTGGATCGATACTTATTCAATTCATTATTATTTAGAAGCCTGATTGATTGACAGATTGATCCGTGACAAAACTGTACAACTGTTGTGGCATCAGTCCATTTTCTTACAAACTTGTTTGTAGAAGATTATAGAAAATGGTTGTTTTGGTTGCATTGTTAAATATATATTTCCAATTAAATAGATTGATAGATCGATAGGTGTGTGTGTGTGTGTATTCTGTATCTTTTTATCGGAAGCGATGGCTGGAACTACATAACGTGTAGAAATTAACAAAATGGCAAAAACAAAACAGTGTGAGAGAGTTGTTTGAAGAGAGCATCAGTGGTAACCTGAGGCTGCAGCTCTGTGCTGCTGCTGCAGCTCAGGGAGTATCAGTGATGACTGAGCTTCTGCCTCCAACACACACACACACACACACACACACACACACACCATCTTTCTCTCCATCGCCTGCTTTGAGACTCGTCCACAGAAACACACCCAGTTGACATCAGCATCGCCACTGTTCACTTCAGTAAAAATTGTATTTCATTCTTGGATCTTGAACCTGTGCTGCTGTGTCTGTGTCAAGATATTAGCTTTACAGATGAGATCAGTTGTTTAATAGACAGAAAATTCTGTTTTCTCAATAGAAAACTGGCAAAATAATTTATAAAATGAAATCCCTACTGATTCAGGTTAGGATGACTCGATGTTGACCCAAAGAATAACTAGAAATAAGGAAAGTTTTTCCACACTAGCCTTCTCAGAAAAGGTCAATCAATTTAAAATATACTCAAATTACAGTTCAAGCCATAACAGTAAATTGATGATGAATAACATGAATGAAAACGTTTTATTCGGGAGCCTCAACAGAGCAGTTTCCTTCCTGAGTTTTATTTTGGGGATGGTGCTCTTTGGATTCTATTCCCTCATCTTAGGCATTGATGCACTGCACATGTGTAAATGTAACAGTTTTGGAGTTTGTCTGAGGATTTTTGTTCTGGCCCGGGCGGTTTGTCCCTGTGAAGTCAGCAGTACATGTCGTGCATGTTAAGATTTGTGGCACACTGACAGGAATGGTACTTTTTGAGGTCAGGGCCGAGAGGTTTTGTGGTACTGTTTAATTCTTCATTGAAGGAATTATTTTTAAGAAGATCTATTACCTCTAAATGGGATTTGAACTATTTCAGTCCTCAAATCAACAATTTGTTCATTGAAGGCCATTGTTTTTAACTATTATCAAGGAATAAGATTGTTTAGGTCTGTCATGTTTGGAAGGATTCTGTCTCTAAGTAATCAGAGATAAATGAAACTTTTACTCTCTGCTGATTTTGTCCTTCTGATGGTCGATGATGTCTAACGACACCAGTGATGACATCATGGATCAGGTCTATTTTAAAACCCAACTGCAGTGACCCTTCACCTTGGATTGAGGAGGAGGAGTTGCCCTTGTCTCCTCTTCCCTGCCTTCCTCCCGTTTCTTTTCTCTCTCTCCTCATCAACTTCATCTCCAGAATCTCCCTCATCATCCTTTTGCTTGTGTCGCATCTTTGTCTTGTGACCCTTTCACCTCAAATGAAAGGAATGTTCCCCAAACACTGGTGCAGGAATTCCCAGTTGGGTGTTGGTTTGGTTTATTAGTTGATAAATATTAAGTCTTAACAATATAAGTCAATATCAACGACATTGCTTAGTATCAACTATTTATCCATAAGTGAAATCTGTTCATAAAATGTGACTCCAGTGTGCAGCAGTTGGCACGCCTGCCTCGGAAGAGAGTTCCCGGTTTGATTCCCAGATCGACCACAAGCTTAATAATCCTTCTCTGTTAGAGACTTTGGATAAATGCGTCTGCTAGATGTAAAATTTACTTAATTTTTGGATTTTATTGATGAAGGTGAATTATTTTAGAAATGTCATCTCGCCAACATACAGTGGTAGTAATTTAATATGATGTTGCATCAGCATGTGGGTTGTTCTGTTTTTATCTGTTTTGTTACGTTTATTTTATTTTATGTAATGCAATAGTTTGCGATAATGGTGCAAAAAAGAAAAGAATATTTTAACAGATCGGTCCAATGGTCTTCCTGCGTCTGTGCTGTCTGTAGCTCAGTGTGACTGCTGATGTGATGCGTGCAGTCCGCCGGGCACTAAGACCCAGGGGCCTTCCTCATGATGGTCCTGCGGGAGCACAGCAGGATTGAATGACAATAAACTGGATGAGATACCGGATGTGCCGAATCTGACCCCAACGGAAAGACTGAAATAGACACTGCAGACCAGCAAGTCCAGGCACAGTGGGAGGAGGAGGATGGACGGACGGACCGAGAGGGCGGGAGGATGTGGGTGCAGGAAGGACGGGGACAGTGAATGAGTAAAGATAGTGACACTGACTCTGGATCTGGTGGCGCCTTATTTTGTTTGTCACAGGATGTTGGAGAATTAGTTGTTAAAGAAACATTGACTGGAGAACGTAGTCTGGTCTCTTTGGTCAGAAGAAGACGTGGAGGTGAAACACACCTTGTTCGATGTCGGTCTGTTTTGGACCAGATTTTGAGTCGTCTAATTTTAGAGTCAGGGCTGAGTTTCAGCTTTGTCAGGTGTCGTTTGTCTTGCAGCGAACAGAGAGAATGAGGTCAGATTATTTACTCCTGAAAAGCTGTCAATGTTCAGTATCAGACAAACTGGGGCGAGGAATCAAGAAACGTGAAAGGTTCCGTCTTTAGGCTCGTGTTAATCAGGAGCACATGTTGATATTTGTGTGTGTAGGTTGCTGAGGTCTAAGTTTCTAAGTACCATTCATCTGATGATGATTTTTTTTTTTTTGCCCTTGAGCAATTTTTCTCCACCACGACCTTCAATTCTTAGTTCAGAATATGGTGAGAGTCAGAGGAAAGTCACAAAGTATTTGAACTGTTTATCTATTCAAAACATAGTCTGTCTGATGCCTGACAGTTATGGGATGCAGCCCAGACTTTCATTACTCTCTTTAATTAAAAACAAAGCATGGGAAGAATTTCATTCTTCAACATCTTTGAACTGTAGGAGATTTCCTTACATGTCCTATAGCTGTGAATATATAAGGTCCACAGCTGTCTTTTAAATTTCACATTGAAATTGTGGTTGAAACGCTTCAACAGCCTAATTTAGAAGACCATACGTACACTTCAGACGCCCACTTGTGGGACGTGCACCACATTTTGCAAACCCTACTCTGATTATATTGCTCCTTGCTACAACTTATTTCTTTGCAGGAACTTAAAAATAAAAAAAGTGGATTTATTTATTGATAGACATTCAATAAAGACATGAATTAGTAAAAAAAAAAAAATCACAAGTTTCTAATAAGCTCTGGCAAGAAAAGATCTGATCTTTATATCAGGGGTCTCAAACTCAAATAAGTTGAGGGCCACCACCCAAAAGGACCCCGGCAGCTTCAGCAGTTCCCATAGATTCTGTGTAATTCAACACTGAACCAGAAGAAGGCTGTGGATCAGGGTTTTGCAAACTGTAGGATTTACCATAAAATGTGGCGAACAAATCTATAAAATATTATTATTAATTCAATTTTCACATCAAGGTGGGGGTATCATCCCACGGGCCCCGAGTTTGAGACCCCTGTCTTACATGGTCCTAGAAAGCATTGTAGATGTTTTTTAGTATTGGACACATAGTTGTTGTTTTCATACATGTTACTCATTAAGTCTTTGTATATTTCCACAACTTTGTGGTTCTGAAGTGCATTAGTCAGTGCATTAGTCTCACACCCTCCCCATTCATCTCCTCCCTCTCTCTGTCCGTCTACCATTCATCTATTTCCTCAATTCTTCATCTCTCGCCACATACTCCTTCACTTCACATGCGTTGTCCCCTCCCTTTTTGTCATCTTTCCATCCATCCATACATCCATCCGTCCACTACTCCTCCCATTCCATCTCTTGACCCATTCACTTTCTCTCACTCCCATCAGGTCATCCCATCATCTGCTCTTCCGCCCGCCCCTCCAGTCCCACCCTGCCGGAGATGGGTATTGACATTCTGGATCCGACCTTGAGGACAATCAATCCCAACCCCACATGTCCCCAACGCGGTCTAACATCTACAAAAAAATAAAAACGCACACACACAAACTTCTGAAACACACAGTTTGTCATTTCAATGAAAGAACCAGGACGACCAAGAGTCTCCAAAGACATCGGTTTGTCGAACTGTGGTGAAGAAGCTCACAGCAAACCCCCTTTCAATCACTAACTTATATAAGCACACTTGCTCCAAAGGTAGAGAGTAGAGAGTCCTGGGTTCAATTCCCAAAGGAACCACATGGTTGATAATGGTAATCCCTCCACTATCTGAAGTCGCATCAGATAAAGTGTCTTCTATATGTATAAATGTAAGTGTAGATGGTGCAGCCAACGTCCTGTCATACAACCAGGGGAAAAAACTCATGACTGTGCAGTTTAAAACACACTGTTGTCTTCCAGCCACACACTCAGCCATCTGGGTTTGTAGGTTATGTCTCAGAATGAGTCCCAGAAGCAACTGGACTCAATTGGACCGAAGTTTCTAACCATGGGAGCAGCATAGGACTTTATTTGTTAGTTCGATTCCCATTGTTTCAGATTTTACGATCTTTAGGAATCACACTTGATTAATCATCGCGCGGTGTAAGGAACAGTCTTTACATCTGTCCAAAATAGAGCCTGGCATACTGGCCAAAAGCAAATTAATATCCAAAGTCTTGAAAAGGCTGCAGCTGTTGAAAATGTTCTCAACATACGATACGCAGAAGCAATTTTCACCAATTGAAAATAAAAAAAAAAATCCCAAAACTATCTCAGATTTTTTTTCCATTTAGCGCAAGGTTAGAGACACCGAAAAAAGACAGCAGCGGTTGGACAGAGGATCGGATGGCGTTTCGTTATAGTAACTCTTACCTCTGACTGCTGGGAGATCCATGCTGCAGCGACTTGGCGATTTGTCCTGGTTGTATTCTTGTTTGATCGCGTTGTATGAAAATGTCTGTTAATTACTTTCTGATTGGGTTTTTTTTGTTGGTCTGGAAAGACTTTCCGAAAGTTCTACGATCTAATTATCTACAAAAGCAAGGCTTTATTTGTGGAAACATTTGTGTGTCATCTGCATATATGGAGATTGTACTGCAGAGACGTAGCGTTGAATTGTTGTAATGTAATGATGGATAAGGATGGGAGGATGCTTCTTCACTCCATCTGTCTTTCGGTGTGACGCCCTTCTCCTACTCCTCCCTCTCCTCCTCTTCCTCCTCCTTTTCCCGGAGCTTGTCCTGGAGCACTCTGATCCCACTGAGGTCACCACTCGGAGAAAAAAAAAAATGGGGAAAAACCAAAAAAAAAAAGGAATAGCAACCTTTTCTAAACACAGTTCATGCAAGTTGCAAAAATCTTTAAAGATGCAAAAAAAATCCAATGATGAATCGTCTTTAAGTATAATTTCCTGGGTTTTTTTTTTTTTTTCAGGCTGTAAATATTTTGTCTGTAAAAAGAACTAATGCAGGTTTTGAAGGTTGAGTCTCAGGACTTTGCAGAAACTTCTCCTTTTTCTCTGTCTCTTGGTCCTGTTGTAGTTTCCTCTTCTCTGACCAAGAGATGAATGACTGAGAGCTGGATGCTTTTTCGTTCTCTCTTACTCACACACACACACACACAGTGGTCACCCCCACCTCCTCCTCCTCCTTTCCTCCCTCTCTCACTCCTCTGTGTCTCTCATCCCTCCCTCTGCCATCATTGACTCCAATTCAACTCATGGAAGTGACGATGCAGGAGTTTGTTCCATCTTTAATCCAGTTTTATGGTTTATGTCGAATACCAACAATAAGACTTTTGCATAAGTTTTATTTAGAATTATGTTATTTTGGACTTTTTATTTGTTTTACATGTTTTTTTTATCAGTTGTCTTGTCTTTTTTACATTTTTATCCCTAATGCCTAATACAGGTTGTTGTGTTTTTTTTGGATAATAATGGCTAAGTCTAGTTTGGCTCATTTAGCTCAGATCCTGAAGATTTTTAACTTCAACTTCTGACTTCACTTTAACTTCTGACTTAACTTGACTCCATTTTTAAAGTATATTTTATATCTATCTGATTATATGTATTTAAAAAATATTTACTTTAGTCAGTTCATTGTTTTGACCAAATTTCTGACAATTGAGTAACTGAGTAACTCATGCAAACTTTTGAATCTTTCAACCAAATACTTCTCCAAAGTTATCCTACATTTCTTGTTTACACTTTTTAAAGTTACTTCTTACTTTTTGCTCTCATTTCTACTCACTACTCAACCATTTGCCAATTGTTATTTTATTTACTTTTTTTTTGTGAAAGATGTCATCTCAAAGATGTGCCAGTAGATGTCATCTGGTTTGACGTGAAACATGATCCAAACCAAAGATTTTTTCCTCAATTCCTGCCAGTATATTTGCAGGGTGTTCAACTAAACAGGCTGTTATTTTAATAAATCTTCCTGATGTTATATACTGTATGTGATATCGTTCAAAACAAGAGATGAGGGAACACTGCCGTAGACAAGGCATGGGCAAACTAAGGCCCAGGGGCTGGAAGTGGCCCGTTCAGCTTTGTAGTCAGGGACATCAGACTTGTACCCCATATATATGTATTCCCTACTTCTTTAAATGTTGCATTGTCTTCATGTGAGTTTGTAGTTTCGAAACAAAACTAATTTGCACAGCTATTTATTTGGCATGGAGGTTTTCTTCATGCACCCACTCAATTATTCTTGCTATAAGGGCAAGTGACATCACTAACATATTGCTGCATGACTGTAATATGAACCTCCTTCCTTTGTCTCATCCTTGCTGTGTGCAGAGGATGCTGTCGTGTGCACGTGCGAGCGTGCACGTATGTCTCCTGTCTCTTCTGGTCTGTGCCCTTACTCAGCAAGTTGAGGATGCAGCACTAGTTTAGGTCCAAATGTGTACGGTGCACATTACCGTGAGCGGATGGTCCTTAATGGAGCTGCTGCTTCAGTGGTGTTTCCTGTGCAGGAAGATGAGGAGAGTCAGAGATGAAACAAACTGCTGAGAGAGAGAGGGAGAGAGAGATGGGGGGGAGGAAGGGAGACAAAGAGAATGTGATTATCGAGAATTAAAATCTGCTCCACCTTGTCCTGTATTATCTCTGTGAGTTTTCTTTTCTTAGCCGGGGATAAAGTGTGCTCCTGACTAGACATTTTACCCCCAAAAAAACATCCAGGAACAGGATACAGTTACAGTTACACCGGGATACATTTCAGATGCTTATTCAAATGTTTGTCCTCCTTAAAGCTGCAGGAGACAGATTTCTGTGGATGGGTTTCCGTCGGCTTGTTTTTTTTTCATTTCTGCAAAAAGGGCTGCAACGGAGAAATTTAAGATGTTCTCACGCAACAGATCTCAGACTATGGCTACACCAGGTCTAGACCATGATAGCCTTACTACTGTTTCACTGACTTATTCTGTCTTTACAATCATTGTCTTCTTTAAACCCCTACCTACCACTCTACTGATCTTCACATCCTCCTTTATCCATCCATCATTCGTTGACCTTTTTAATACCTTTTCTTTGTGACTGCTGTCCAGAACATATTGCACAACCTTCCTAATTTCCTCCATATTTTCATTCATGTTCAAACTGTCCAACATATCTGCTTCTCTTACCTTATCCTTTGACATTACTAAAAAACCTTTATCACCCTAACCTGCTGTCCACTATTCCCAGCTTTTATTTGACTAAGCCTCAAATAAAAGTTCTTGCTTCTCATCAAATCGGTGTAGTGCTAGTTGAGGAAGAACTTATACTTGCCGTCCACCCTAGTCAACAGTAGATGACTGCGTCTGTCAGACATTTAATGTTTTGAAACAGATTAATCAAATGCGAATACTCCTTAAGTTTTTTCTAGGTACTACTGGTGTTACACTTTAGTGGTTTGTAGATCACACAAAGCATATGTGTAAACCAGCCACTAGGGAGCACTAGTCGGTGTTTTTTAGTGCGGGTCCCAAGCTAAATGGTTAGTGTTGCTTCAGGAAGGGATTTTGGCGTAAATCTTTGGCCAAATCTAAGAAGCGAGAAAACATCGTGACTCATTAACAAGCACATTTTAACTCTTAAGATCTTTAACTTTTTGGTCTTCAAAAACATATGACGTCAACTCTTGAAAATCGTGTCTCGTTTCTAGAAAGTTTTGCAATTCACTGCATGACAGGACAAAAACATCAAACTGAAGAGCTGAAACACTGGCGTACATTCATCCTGACAGTGGTGTTTGTTCGTGTGTGAAAAGGACTGTGTGTGTGTGAGAGACAGGGAGAGAGATGGGGAGATGTTCTGGGTCAGGCAGGGATCAATGTCAAATGGCCTGGTTAACAGCATCCAGCTGACAAAGTCATTCATTTCTGCCGGCGCTTTGAACACACACACACACACACACTTCCTGTGTGTGTGCGTCCCCTTTCTAAAACAACGCCTTCTGGACTGGACAGGAGGCGTCCCACCCATGAAGCACATCGGTGTCAACTTACACAACACATTACAGTATGTCTGTCACGTGAGCAGCAACACACACACACACACGCACACACACACACTTTGGCTGAATGCTTTTATCTGAAGTGCTTGGTTGGCCACTCAGACAGGAAGTGGAGGCAGAATTTGAGGTTGGTTTGAAGACTGCACTGACAACATATTGATGGAAACCACGTGACACTTTTACTGCTCGTCTCTGACGCCTCCTTAAAGGTGAGAAACAATGAACCTGTTGAGAGACGGTCATCTGGTCACATGTTCTGAAGTCATGTGGTCGTGGCTGAAGGTAGCCACATTAGAACAAGTGTCAAAATATCCTTGAAAAATAAGGTTCAAGCTGCTGAAAAATTTGATTTTAGAATCACAGAAAAAAGCTTAACGTAATAAGGTCAAGAAGATATTTTTGAAATCTAGTCATTAATTGGTTAGTGACTCCTGGAATGGAAACCGATGAGGTTTGGTTGGTTGGTTGTTAATGGCAGGCAGGATGGGCAATCCACGGGCCGGGACACACCCTAGACCACTAGACACTAGTGTGTCAGGAGTTTTGAATATTATCCAAAGCAAAGATCTTTCTTCAATTCCTGCCAGCGAATTTGCATTGTGTTCAACTAAACAGGCTGTGGCTTTAGTAAATCCTCCTGATATGTGAAACGTTCAAAAAAAAAAGATAAGGGAACCCTGCCTTAGACAAGGCATGAGCAAACTAAGGCCCAGGGGCTGGAAGTGGCCCGTATAGCTTTGTAGTCAGGGACATCAGACTTGTACCTCAAATTATACAGTGTATGGGTTCTCTATACATTTAGATAGAGAAGGCTTAAACAATTTAGCCTTTTTAAGGGACAGTGGTGGCTTAGTGATTAAAGGAACAGGACTGGGGTCCGGAGGGTTCCTGGTTTCCACCAACTGCTAGGCTACTTAGGTACACTGAGCATGGCACTGTACCCACTCACTGCTCCCCACGCGCTCGAAGCTGCCCACTGTTTTGTCACTTTGGTGATGGGTTAAATACAAAGGTCACATTTCGTTGTGTGCTGTGGTGTGAATCACAATGATAAGAAATTTGCTTTACTTTTCCTGCTTTCCTTGTACATGATACAGGTGTGAGACATACCATTATACTGCCCTAGACAGTTCATTAGTCCATCACAGAGAGACAAGTGGAGAGAGAAAAAAAAACTCCACCACTCACATTCACATCTGTGGTCAACTGAGAGCATCTATCAAACCTGGGTTCCCTGTAGGAAAACCCAGCACTGGAGAAGTCTGAGAAGCCTGTCTATACAACGTGCTAAGAACTTACTTGTCGCACACTTCCCACCCTGGTGGTCACTCCCTCAGCTGTGGAAATGTTGCAGATATTTATGTGTAGAGCCACCGGTCCATTAACTGACCAGGCCCGGCTTGATTGGCTCCGGACGAGGGCCCTGAAATAGCAGGATTGGCCGTCGGCCAAGCGGCCATTTCCTGTGTGTCTGACAGGAGCTGCAGCCACTAGGGCTCAAATGCATTTCCTGACTGTGTATAAAACTTTTATTAATGACCAGGAGGAGTGCATCAGTGGATCTGCCCGCGCACTCGAACCGCCCGCACTCACTCATTCACTCAGTCATCGGGAGAGAGCTAGAAGGAGGGAGGGAGGGAGCGGAGAGGGAGAGATGATGGAAGTAAAAAGGAGTTGCAGAGACATGATGTGAGACGAGTAGAGGAAGAGAGGGTGTCATTGAGGGAGAGAGAACGAAAGGGAGGTTGATGGATGTGTGAGGAGATGAACAGATAGAATTAAGTGAGACAAACCAGAGACGAGACATTAAAACAGAGAGCGTGTGATAAGGAAGAAGGTTTTCTACAGCCTGGACAGCAACAGTATCTCTTACAGCCTAACTCTATTACTCACCTACAGAGAACAAGGAAACTCACTCTCTTCGCTGCAGCATCAGCAGAGCCATCACCCAACAATGACGCACTTTCACAAAAGAAGTTTCCGACCCATGTCTGGGAATCGACATTGAAACTTTGCATGCGTTCTTTCTTTAGTTTATGTTTGGTAAATGTTTCCTAACAGCTAAAAATCTGTTTTTGAAGTACATTATTCTAACTTGCAACAGCGGTGGCCTAGCGGTTAAGGAAGCAGTCTTTGGTCTACAAGGTTTCAGGTTCTATTCCACCAGCTGCCAGGTGGATTAGAGGTGCCCTGACCGTAGCACCATCCCCGAACCACGTAACTTCCAGTAGGCTAACCACCCACAAGGAAGGTCCATGGTATGGTGCGGTGTGATTTGGGTGGCAGTGGTGGAGACTGTTGCCCCTGAGATCCAGCGATGCAAAGGTGGTTGAAGATAAACTAAACTTTGAAACATTAAACAGTGTTAAAATATAGTTACTCTACCCAGTGGAATAACAGGACTAGGAATGTAGGATATTAACTTTTGCCGATATCCGATTTTGCTAATATTGTCCAAACACTATATTCTGATATCGATATTGACACACTATGTGCCACTTTTTCCCTCCAAAACTGAGGTAAATGTCTAAGAAGCCTATGTGCGATGCCAAATTCAGCAAAACCAAGTAGAACAAATATCGATCTCACCTGCACCACGTATTTATGCTAATTTGACCAAAGTATCTAAGAGAGGTTTCTCTGGTTCTGTCTGAGGAACGGCTCTGTCTGGACTTTCATCGCAACAAGAAAAATGTGACTGGAGAGTTTCATATGTTTAAAGAGGAGCAGAATTTCATCAGACAGATGAAAGATGAGACCCGTCAACACCTTCCCGGAAGGGTGGAGAGAGTCGGAGGAGGAAACACAAAATCCAGAGAGGAAAAACTCCCAGGATTGTTGAAACGCTGAAAATATCCAGACTGATTAGATATCAACCTAGACGCACATTCTGGACCTGCCAATCACAAAGAGGCTCAGTCTTTGTGATTGGACAGGACATCGGTTCTAGGTTCTCTGTCAACGGAGAGGCAGAGATGTGCAGTTGTTAGGCTCTTTAGCTGTAGCTTCTGTGTTACTCATGTAGGGAGTTGGAACAGCCTACAAAATTTCAGAAATGGCAGAAGTGACTTCCTAGGATCTTGGCAGCAGCACTGATCTTGCTAGCTTAGTTTTTTTGCAGTTAGCCTGTCAAATCCAAAATTGGTCAAATATTAGTATTCCTGTCACGGGTGCTTGTAGTGTGATCAAAACCATTAAATCTAGTAAAGTAGCCTTGATTCATCGTAAGAAATCAGTTGTTTTTTTTGTCTCCAAAGGGTGTCCTCAGTTAGGAGGACGTACAATGCTGTTAGTGTGTAGATTGAGTGTCTCTCTCACACACACATGCACTCACTGACCCCAAAGACAGGCAGTGGCATCTGTGGGTCTCTGACCCCAGGCATGGGGTCTGGTTAGTGGGAGTTGGGGTCGATAGTCCTGGCCATGTGTTGGATAAAGAAGAGAAAATATATATTTCATATATTTCTATTTTATTAATCAACATGTACAACTAATGAACAAAACTGATTAAAAAATGGAAAAATATGCAGTATTCCCCAAAATGATAGGTCTGGTCTGGGTTGGTTAGGGAAAAGTTTATATCCAGATTTATGGAGTACAACATGGACAAGTACTAGAGTTCCTTATTTTGTATCGATTTAAAATTGTTGAGAATATTTTCCTGGAATATAGACAGTTAAACCAGGAAAGCCAACTAGGTCTTTAAGAACATTAAGACAGTCAAACGGTGGAGCAATCAGAGGAACATGGTTTAGTCTGACTGAACAGTCCACATTACTGTACATAAACGTGTGTAATTTGGATTTTACAATACAATACTCAACACCTTTGAGTTCCATCCATTGCCAGTATCTAATAATGACTCCACCTTATTTTTGCCAATCATGCCAATAAAGTTTATTGATCAGATGAGGAGCAGAGGAAGAGAGAGAGGAGGAGTAGAGAGAGTGAGAGTATAATGGGGAAGTCATTGATTATGGCTGATAACTCTGGCTTTTTGATGTGGATAATGCAGTCCCAGTCTTCCTGCCTCTTCACTGCCTTTACTCTCCGACACCCTCAGGCTGAATGAGAGTGAGAGGGAGAGATTCAGACCTAGTGTTGCTCTACTGTATGTGCTGAAGGTTGAAGAACTTTTCAGGTCCAGTGGACACCTCGGCTCCCGGGGTTTGACATTGTCTCGGTGTCTGGGTCTCAGTCTTGACATGAGCTGCAGTGAACTGTGAAGTTGTTCATTGTGCAGAGAGAAAAATGACAAGAAATGAATTTCACTCAAACAACCGCAACAACAGCAGCCAAGAATGACTTTCCCACCTATGTGCACTCCTGGGGTCCACGCCCCCTGGGTTGAATTTTCTACCTTCAGGTGTTTCTAAATGCCATTTTTGTACATCCTCCATTTTATTATTTGAGGTTATGTTTTTCTGGATTTCTCTGTTGCTTTTTGTTCAGTTTGTGTTGATCTGTCATGTTCTACTGACTCTGTTATTATCATTGCCATTATTCCATCTTGTTATTAGTTCTGCATAAACGTGACTGAACATGGATGATGGAGCAGTCAGAGTCAGCCAAGCCCTAAAGAGCATTGATGACCTCATTCTCCATCTCTGCTCCATCGACTCCAACTCAATGACCTGCGGTATCAGAGGGAAGTATAGGGAAGCTGGCTCCCTCTGCTGGACATCTCAGGCATGACGGTGAGGTGATGTAGTGTATTGTAGTGCATATTTGCATATATACTTTTGAGAAATATATAGCAAAAACACACATAAAAGACAAATATATTTAAAAAGGAAAACATTTTCTTTATTAGTGTTTTTTTTCTGTTAAAGTCCTGCCCCGGCTGCAGGTCAGAGAAGATGAGCAGCCAGTGGACAAAACTCGAGCGAGAGACAGTCTCACTTTACAAACTGTGTCTTTGGAAAAGTGTGCATTTACATTTTCTTCCACCATTTAAAAAACCCATGAAATCATGCTGCAGACCAAACATCAGGCAAACAAGCGTATCAAAAGGATAGTTGAGTTTTTATCATGTGTAATTGACACGATCAAGGACTCCCCCTGCTGGCCAGGGACAAATTGATGATAAATTCCTGCCACATCATGTAATACTGTACCGCCCCTTTAGTTCCCTGTATTATAATTTACTTTTTCTTTCTCAGTTGGACTCAGTTGTTTTGATTATATTAATTAAATTAATGATTTTCTTCATGACGTCTCGTACATGAAGGTCAGAACTAGAGGTCCATGTGTTCACACCATACAATCACACACTATAAAAACTCTGACCATCACTTGGCCCCACCCAGCCCACGCTGCCCCAAACCCAGATCCTGCTGTAAAACACTGTCCAGGAAAAGCGAGTTCCCGAGCAAATCTGATGTCAGTACAGGTATATAAATCAACAAAGAGCTTTAAAAAAAATTACAGCCTCAACAAGAACTAAAGATAACTACCCGTGACGAATTTTGAGTTTGGAATGCTTCCTTTAAACCGTAAAATGCAAAAAGGACGCCCCCTGCTGTCATGCCGAAGGTAATGCAGGTGTAGCAAACCCATATCAAATATATATATATATTTAGATTTGGAAATATTTACATACAAAGCAGAGGGAATTGGTGGGTTCTTCCTGGGGGTGAACAGATAATGATGATGTGGTTGGAAAGTATTGATGAGATCACATCACTGACATTTTTAGGAACCATTTTTAAAGAAACTAATACAGATGCATCAACTTCAACAACTCTTAACTTCCTGAAGTCGTTCTTATAGGTACTCTTGTACTTTCTTTTACATTTTCTTTTCCTTCAGTGGCAGGACTTACCATCAGCTCATCTCTAACTTCATCCTAAATCCTCAGATTTATTCTCTGATGCATTTTTGCCCATATATATACATATTATATCACTAATATTGGATTGATTACAAATGTTACTTAATATTCTCTTCAGCTCTGTTAAAAGAAGCATTCAACCACCATCATCATTATGTTGTTAGCCCTGAGGAAGAGGAGAAAGAGGAGGGGAGGTAAGGGCTCAGGGGTGAGAGACATACAGGGAAACCATAGGGTTGAGGAGGAGAAGGACGAGGAAGGGAGTTGACGTCACATCTCCTGGTCGTTGGATAATTCCTGTCAACAGAGAAGCACAAACACAGGCGATTTAAGACTTCAGTCCATTCTTTTTTGCTGAGGTTGCACAACTCGGGTTTATAAACGCTTTGTCGCCACCCAGTGGCCAATTGCTACTACGACTTGCACATTCCCCGACCTTTACTCCCTCCCCCTCTCTCTTCTCGTTTTTCTCTCTTTTTAATTAAATTAATTTCCTCATTTTTATGTATTCCTCTTCCTCTTGTTTCATTTTACACCACCTACTTTTCTAACTCCCATTAACCATCTCCACCTCTCACTAAAATGTGTTGAAACCTGTTTTTAGTTAAAAGTTACAGTTACCTGTTCAATCCCCGCTCCAGTTCATTCGATGATGACAGTCTTGTCCTCTGTGATTGGTGAGGTGTACTGATAGTCGTCACTGAGCAGACCCAGGATTGGATACTGGGTTCTGTACCTGAACACACACATATTTACAGTCTTGTCACAGCCCAGCAGCGGTGAGGGAAACTGTCTGTCTACATTTTCTAAACCAGTTTTTTTCCCCCGTGGTCATCTTACTTTTTAGTGATGATGGTCTTGCTGACATTCCTGGAGCTCTCGCTCTTCTCCTGCATCAGTTTCCTGATCTCCTACAGGACATAAGGAGGTCAGAGAAGATCAGGGGAATGGACACTAACAGGATTATTAACATTTACTGCAACAACGAGTGTCAGAAACCGCAGCTGCTGACACTAACATTCCTGAGGCTAAATTATCTGACGACCTGTTTTTGTCAAACAAACTGACCACAGAATGCAGTCAGACCTGAAAAGCGAAAACTGTCAACTCTGCACTATCTCTGTTCCCGCCTGCTTGTTTTTTTTTATTTTTATTCAAACACTCAGTCACGCAATGCCTCACACACACACACAAACACACACTGAAACTTTACTTTCTCATCAAACTGTAACATCAAGTTCCAACTTGACTCCTCAGCGCTTCGTTCCAGTGTCAATATTCCTGACAGGTAGTTCTAACTGGGGACGCGGTGAGTTTTCTGGCAGCAAAAGTTGTCGCTCAAAAATACATAAACCAAAAGTGCATTGGTTTTTGACCACAAGACTTTTATCCTTGAATTAAAATAAAACAAACGTCAGGAATAGGCATAAAAAAGGCCTGTTGGAAAACTGCAATATATGTAGATGTATGCAATGGAGATGCAGAAGCAAAATTACACTACAGTAAGGACACTTTTGTCCAATTTGACTGTTCTTTTGAGAATTATTAATTGTTGTCATTGTAGTGCCTTTATTTTATACAGGTTTAGTTCCATCACAGCCATACATCTAATGGTACTTCTTCTTCTTCTTCCAGCTCGTCCCTTTTTTCTGGCGTTGCCACAGCGAGTGCAACATTTTCATCTAACCCTGTCCTCTGTATCTTCTACGCAGACTCCAACTACCTCCATGTCCTCCCTCACTGCATCCATCAATCTCCTCTTTGTCTCCTACCTGGTGGCTCCATCTCTGGGATCATTCTTCTACCAATGTAACCACCGTCCCTCCTCTGAACATGTCCAAACCATCTCAATCTGTCTTCTCTAGCTTTTTCTCCAAACCTTCCTGTCTGTGTTGTCCCTCTAACACACCTGTGCTGTAGTTTTTTAAGGTCTTTCAGCTGCTGTTCTAACAGGTTGTTCATCTGTAGATGTTGCCTTGTCTGTTACCTCCTCCTGGCGTTTGATGGTCGTCTGCCTCTGTTCCAACGTGGCCAACAGCTCAGAGATCTTCAGCTCGAGGCTCTTCTCTGAGGATGACTTGGTGGTGGTGGTGGTAATGGTGCTCATCTCCGTCTGGATTCTGGTGATCTGGCTCTGCAGGACGAAGAACATCAAAATATGAGTTTGACACTTGACAACGTTACAATTCAATAACAATAACAATCATCCCACGCTTCTCCTCACCCTCAGTCTCTGGATCTCGTCGTCTTTTTCCTGTCTCATGGCGCTCAGCTGGTCCTTGTACTGACGTGACAGTTCCTCTGTCTTCAAGTGCAGGGTGGTGCTGTTGCCCTGACCTGCCAGCTTCAATAGAGGAAGGTCATCATCATCATCATCAAGATGTCAATGGTCAAACATTTCATTGCTTTTGTCTGTTTTCTGTTTCTCAACAGTAATAACTAACTGTTCCTCATTTTACACTCTGGCCCATCAGGTGGTTATACAGCTATTGCAGAGTGAACACAGTTTCTGCTCATAAATGTCAGATATAAACTTCTCTTTTTCTAATTTACTTTTCTTTGTTCCCTTAACGTGGCATGACTTGGTGAACAAATGGGGGCGCTGCAGAAAAGGTTTAGGAACTTGAAATCTCAGAACTAAGTGTTTATTCCAATTTATGTCTGGATGGAATATACGTCAGGGGTCTCAAACTCGTGGCCCGTGGGCCATTTGCTGCCCATGGAACGATATTTTGCGGCCCCCACCTTGATGTGAAAGTTGAATTTCTAATAATATTTTATAGATTTGTTCTCCACGTTTTATGGTAAATCCAATAGTTCTCAAAACCCTGATCCACAGACTCCTTCTGGTTCAGTGTTGTATTACACAGAATCTATGGGAAACTGATTTTTTTATTATTTCTCTTTTGTATTGAACACTGAAAGCTGACGCGGCCCTGTGGGTGGAGGCCCTCAACTTATTTGAGTTTGAGACCCCTGACATATGTCAAACGAATCTAATAATTTTTACCTTCTGTCGCAGCATCTCGTTCTCCTTCTCCAGCGCTCTCATTCTTCCCTCCAGCTCTTTCACCTTGAACTCGCGATTGGAGTCCGTGTTGCGGGTGCTCATCAGTTTGCCCTCCAAGGAACGCTGTTGGGCGCTGCTCTCCTTCAGAGACACCTGGAGGGGAGGAAAGTGCATTGTGTTTTTTTCCATCAGGCTTTACTCGTCACAGCGGAGGTAACATATTTTCACCAAATTTTTTTTTTTTGTCAAACCAGTAAACTGTGAAAGCAGGTTAACGTTAATAATCTTGGGTGAAATGTCATTCTTGGTACCTGTAGCTGTCTGTTGTTTTCTCTCACGGCCTCCAGGAGGCTGTCGTACTGTTTTGCCTGGTCAGCTTTAAAGGTCAGATCTCGCTCCAAGGCTTCTTTCTCCCCCTCCAGACGCTGCCACGTCACAAAACAAAATCAGATTAGTCTGGTGAGTAAAATTTTATATGCGTTTTTGTTTTCTTCTATCTTTTATCGCTTTTTTAATCTATTGACACTTGGGAAAACAAATTAATAAAAACAAATAACTACACAACTCGTCCCTGACTTCAGGAATGTGAGCGACTCCACTGCTAATAAGATCATTTTTATGACATCTGGCCAGACGCCTGATCGCCTCTGCGCCTAGCGGTTAAAACTAATTTGATTTCACATTGAGTCACAGCTCTGTGGAAAGCAGTAAATGTGACAAGACGCTGGTTACACCTCAGATGAACCATAAAAACCTCAACCTGGGTGAACGTCTTCTATAACCGTTCATCAAAGCAGTGTTTGGGTGTGAATTCTTATCTGATCTGAGTTTTAGTAGTGAGTTCTTCTCCACTAGACCAAATAAAAACTGCTGTGTTCATCCTGCGTGACAATGATTTTTTTTTTTTTTCGTTTAACGCACCCGCAGGTCCTCGGACATGTGCAGCAGCTCCTCCCTTAAGTTGTTGAAGGTGGACAACAGCAGACGCATGCTCCTGTCTGCAATCAGACGAGTCTGGGAGGAAAAAAAAAAAAAAGAGACGTGGTGAGACATGAGTTTGCAGCAGGATGTGACTTCTAAGAAGTAAGGGATCATTTCCACACAAAGATATGAAGCCAAGCATCAATTACTCAGACATTCAGGTCAACTGTTTGTCTTCTCTGGTTGAATCACAGTCTACTGTAGGTGAAGAACTTTTTTATGCTCCCACCTTTGCGTTACACTACAGGAAATTCAAGACCTTTTCCTTTCTTCTCCAGACAAAACAAAGAGAAATTGTTCAAAGAGTTCTAGTTCTCATCTCATCTGACATTACTCAATACTTGTCCCTTTAGCAAAATAACCTGGCTGTGCATTTCTTTAGTAGATAGACCATGGCCAACAATCGCCAATATGAATCCTGAGTGTATATTTTAAAAAATCAGGGCAGATAAAGTAGGATAAATTAACAGAATTTCATGTTTTATATTTTTTTATTAAACTCTTAGCTGAGAGGTGAAAAAACTACACTGTCCAGTTGGACACCATGCCCCTGTTGACCGACAGTGTGTCAAACCTTACAGTTGTGAACCATTTTACAAAAACAATGTCTGAGACTGAGGGCTGATGGGTAAAAATGACTCCCATTCACCTGCAGCAGGTAACGAATCTGTTGTTTTGTGAGTTCAGTGGCGCCTTTGGGAATCAGAGCCTCCACTTCATCCATCTACAGGAAAAGAGAAGAGAATGGAAAAATAGGCCTTGGTTTAATGGAATGATCAAAGATTTGTGTATCGTTCTTTTTTGTTTACATCTTATTACAGGTGTGGTTGTTTTTTTTTTGTTTTTTTACCTTGTCATTACTGGAATCCTGATATTTCCTTTAACACACAGAGAGGAAGAGCAAACAATGAGGACGGAAACATAACTCCAAGTGTACATAAAACCAGTGAGGACTGATGAGCGCAGTACAGATTATTTCACAGAAACTGTATCATAATTCCAGGTTCTCTACTGAGACCAAATCAAACTTTCACTTACGATCCTCTGATCTTGGACACATGCTCCGAGATGCAGGAGTGGATGTCGCAGTTCTTCCTGTAGACGTCGGCCAACAGTTCCCCAAAGTATCTGGTGTCCATCTTGGTCGGTTGGACCACATCCTTCAACTCAGACTTCACCTCCACCCTGGTGACCTTCTCCACCACTGGGGGAGGCTTCTGCTGTATGATGTTGACAATCTCAACCTCTTCCACCTCCACCGCGTCCTCCTCTTCTTCCTCCTCCTCCTCTTCCTCCTCCTTGTGAGACAATGGAAAAGAGAGTTATTACTGTGTGTTATTTACCCCTCAGGGGGGAGCGCAGTAGAGTCAGATGAAAGGTGCACGCAATGAGATGATAAACATGATGCATGGTTTGGAGATGGTGAGAATCCAAGTTCTCAATTAACAAAGGAACATCATGCCTTAGAAATCATTAAGGAATTAAGAAGAAGGAGTTTATCTACATTTAAGAACACAGACTAAACACAGACATAATTGTTATCCTACTTGGCCTTAAAGCCGCATCAACTGGCGTCGTGCAGGACAAACTTTGCCAAACGTAATATCTAGTTAACACAGAACAAGATTCCAAAACTGTTAGGTCAAAAAAAGGAACTGTCATATGGTCCCCATTATTAACACTACGGCAAAAACAACAACTGAAACGCTTCGTCTTTTTTCCTTTCAGCTCGTCCACTTTTTTCATTACCACAGCAAGTTAACGATTTCCAACTCCCCCTGACTCCCAAAGATCATTCTTCTACCAATGTATCTCCTGTCCCTCCTCTGAACCAAACCCTATGTCCAAACCATCTCAATCTGTCTTCTCTAGCTTTTTCTCCAAACCTTCCTGTCTGTGTTGTCCCTCTAATCACCTCATTCCTCATCCTGTCCATCCTTGTCTCTCCTAAAGAGAACCTCCACCTAACTTAACTCCTCCACCTCCAGCTCTACCTATTCCTAGTGTCTCTAATCCATACATCATGGCTGCACAACATCATTATATTTACACTCAGCTAAATAATACAATAGATTTTCTTCTAGTTTTGTATATTAGCGTATGTCGAGAAACATACACCCCGCAATAATATAGTTGGGGAACCCTGCTG
This sequence comes from Paraplagusia blochii, assembly GCA_016785265.1. Taxonomy (NCBI): domain Eukaryota; kingdom Metazoa; phylum Chordata; class Actinopteri; order Pleuronectiformes; family Cynoglossidae; genus Paraplagusia; species Paraplagusia blochii. The sequence goes on from JAFBJS010057811.1 coordinate 368,221, forward strand.
TAATGCCTGACGTCCTGTGTGTAGCAGCACAGTCATGTGAAACACTCCGTACCACAACCACCAGAAAAACCTTTACACTATTGCATAACCTGTTATCTCAGGGTTCACTTAGTTTCACACACAAAAGTACCTTCACTTTCTGCAAACACTGGTCTGTCAAGTTCTCAGGTGACTCACATGACATGACATCGGTCAAAGTCAGTGACATTTATTTCACCTTTTTTTTTTTTATTCACCTTTCGTAAGTGTTCATTCAGCGAGAAATCTACTTGGGAGCTATGCAAATACTCAGTAACTCATTTGTGACAACATTTTGTTCAAGAAAGAATTCTTGTTCAAGAAATAGCTTTTGATTATATTTAAGAAGAATATTTTTTAATCAGTGAAAACCTCATGGTTGTTGTGGAAATGCACACACTTTGTTGTTTCTTTCAAGAAAGTGAAAAACAAGTCCTGCTTTGTTATCAGACAAACTGCAGTTACAAATGTAATAAATATGAATGAATGGAGTCTGTCTGGTTGGTTTAGGTTGTAATAATGCTCCATACATTTAGTTTGATTTATTGCAGCAGATGTTGAGGGCTGCATGACTGCGTGCAGGATGTAACAGGCCGGGGCTACTTCATTACAAACTTTGTCAGGCCAAGTTTTCAACCTAAGGAATTCGACTGGGCCGGGTCTTTTATACAGTGTGGGTTTATTCAGGGTTGAACTGAGTGTTTCCTGATCATTTGATAGAGCTGTACTGTTGGATACTTAACTGCTGAATTGCTAACTTTAAGACACAATGCTGCTCGGCTACAGAGAGTCATTTATTGGTCTGTTATTCATGGGGACGTTCGGATTACTCGCCAATTGGGATTCTGTGTCTTTCCCACAATCTCAATCGGTACTATTAAGTTCTGCACGTCTGCCTTTAAGACTGTTGGACATGGCAGCCAAATATTAGCTGTGTTTCTTGTCTTACATAAATCTTTATGGGGCAAACAAAGTAGAAAGACTGTGAGATGAAATTAAACTATCACCACTCATGTTCTCCTTCTGTGTCCAACAAACTGTCAAAAAAATTCATTTGAACATTTCACAGATGTTCTAGATCAAGGGTCTCAAACTCACAGCCCAAAGGCCATTTGCAGCCCGTGAAACAATATTTTGCAGTTGCCCACCTTAATGTAAAAGTTGAATTTATAATAATATTCAAATCCTGATATACAGTCTCCCTCTGGTCGAGTGTTGTATTACACAGAATCTATGGGAAACTGATTTTTTAGCATTTTTTTTCCTGTCCCCCTGCTCTAGATCAATACAGTCTTTGATTAAATTCCCTTGATGTTGTCTGGGTAAAACTGTAACTATGCAGTAAGATGAATCCTCAGGAAATCCTCAAAACCTAAAATGACTTTCTAAAACATCTTTTAACCTCCAGTTCAGGAGATGTAATTGTTAAACCACCTGTTTCACCTGTGTTTGTGGTGAACCAATGGTTTAATATAGAAAACCACCATCCAGATTCCCAGTCCTTGTTGTTGTTTCTGTGCACAGAGGCTCTTTGTGCCTCTGTATTCAAACACTCACTAACTCTCCCAATGAAAGAAAAGCCACAGCAGTTATGTCATCACTACCTGCCAGGAAACACCGACTGACTGGACTCCTTTCAGAGAACAGAACACAGAATAGGAGGAAAGGCATTAGAACAAAAACATGCAGCAGCTTTAACACTGAGAGTCTGAAAGTTCAGTCTGAATTCACTGATAAAAAATCAAAACAAACAAAGAACTCATAAGCTTGGTTTAACAAAATCGGGGTACAGTCCTAGAGAAGAAGTACTGAGTGAATAGGATAGAGAAATAGATCAGTGTTCCCTAACCTTTTTTGCGACGTAGACCAACTAAATGTCTCATACAATTTTCACAGACTGGTCGTTAAGTTATGCCCGATAAATACCCCTTCATAAAATTAAATTTCCGATTTCCTGAAATATTTTCCTACCTATAAAATCTTCCTAACTATGCATGGAAACATCAAGGATTTATCAGGAGCACACAGCCTATAACTTTCTGCAACCAGACTGGTATAAAAATTTCAATGTTGTATCAATGACTCTGCATCATTTTGAGTTTATTGTTGTTGAGAAAATATTTCCTAATCAAATATAGTTGCATTACGATGGAATCCTAGCCATTCTATTGTTCAGTTCTTTTGTTGATATGGGTATGGATCAAGTGGAGGTAATAGCCGGATGGGACCAAAAGGAAACATTATTTCTGTGCGGCCCGGCACCAATTCACCCACGGACCAGTACCGGTCCCCGGCCCAGTGGTTGGGAACCACTGCTCTAAGTCAATTTAATATATTCTCTGTTACATCAGAATGTAACATTGGATAATGCCATTCAAAAACAGTTTGTATACACAACTATCTGTCTGTCTCAGTCTGTATATCTATCTGGATGTTCCCCTATGTATAACTGTTGCTGCTGGTTCTAATGTGCCTAAAGGACACTTAGTAAAAGAGGTGATCAGTGGCTGGTTGTTGTTATCACATGGAGGTGGGTGTGTCACAGCGCTGTAGGGCTGCAGTTGCAGAGACAACGTGCCTGCCATTCCTGCAGGAAAAGAGAGAGTGAATGCAACACAAAGACCTGAAGACGCAGTTCACTGCGTCCGTAAATTCCATCAGTGACAATGACAGGCCTGTGTTTCTGTGTTTCCGTGCTTTTTTTTTTTTTTTAAAACTAGACACCAAAAAATTCACCGAAACCTAAGGTAGTTTTGTGAAAAAGAAATAAACATGCAAGGCAAAAATGTAAAAAAAAATGTCTAATTTGAGGAGCGTAATTGTAGGTGCAAAAATTGACTGTTTTTTTTTTCTTATCTATTTACAGAGTCAGCATTTAGAAAAGTGATTTACATTCACATTCCTCACAGGGGCGTGGAAGGAGTCAGATCTCACCATGAGGGTGTGGAACAAACTGATTTGTGAGGCCAGACAAACACAAGGTGTCAAACCTTTTCTGGTTCCATGTTGAAGGTCAGTTTTATAGACTCAACAGTCCTGCTGTGACTGCTATGCATCTTGACCTGAGGTTTGAATTCCAGAAACTAAAGTAGGATGATGGAGTGGCCGACTTCTGACACCTGACTGAACAGAATTCTGATTTCCGCAGATAAATTCACCCATTGTATGCGGTTACAACAATGTGATGATGTCAGTGTACAGTTGAGGTCTGATCTGATTCAATATGTACACGACAGGTGCCAGTGCCAGATGTACTTTGTTTGACCGGAGCCTAACACGGTGAGAAGACCAAGCCAAGCTACAGACGGACGCTAAATTCTACCAGCAGCACTGAGATCATCATACCGCCGGGTAGAATGTGCGAGAGAAAAATGGCAGCAGTTTCATCATGAGAGGTTAGGAGTTTTTTTATGAATAACAAGGTTTCTATGACATTGTAGAAAGGTGAAAAAATGTTGCGTTATTGTGTTTAGCAGTTGGGGGATTTTGGCATCAAGCATGCTAGGTCTCGTCATTATCAGAGTCATTCTCCCTGCTGTTACTTAGCCATTTACTGATTGGGTTTGAAATCTCATGTACTGTATAAAAATGTACTGTATCTTAAGCAGTCCTCGTACACACACCATAACATTAAAGACCAGTACGTATTTCTCTGCAAGGCTCCTGACTACAGTAGCGATAATGCTCCAACAAACCATTGTGGGCAGTTGGTGGCCTAGTGGTTAAAGAAGTGGACTTGGGTCTGCAAGCCCCCGGTTCAAATACCCCTACCGCTAGTTACTGCTGAGGTAACTAGCATAGTATCATCCCCATTCACTGCTCCCCCCTGCTCACTACGGTGATGGGTTAAATGCAGTACTACTACTGTACTACTAAGGGATTAATAATGTTAAAAAAATTAATTAAATAAAAAAAATCAAATAACGCAGCTTTGTAACTTAAGAAAGTTTTGGATAAATATACTAAAAGATTTATGAGCACCATTTGAGGTCATTAAGCACAACTGGAATCAGGTTTGTCAGTGAGCCTTAAAGTCCTGTAAATACAGCACTTTCCTATTGTTTATGTACAACCCTAAACCTGACTTCTTGTTTTCATACACACACAACTTATCATTGAAAACCTTGTACCTGGTTGGCACAAGGTTACCAGTTCACACCTGGTACTTGAATGCATCTTAGACGACCACATGTGAACAGTTGGCACGTCACTATGAAATCGCTGTAGTTTGGACAGACGGGTTTCTGCATCAATAATTGTAGGTCCAACTGTAGTAGAATAGATTCAGTCTGTGCACCAACCATCAACTACGACCCCCGTTGTTGGGTGGATGACTTTCCTCATTGATGTTGCGCGCACTCCTATGAACAGAAACAAAGAGGCGACGCAGTAAGGTGACTCTTCTCTCTCCAATAACAACCTCTACTGTTATTTGAGTCCAGCGTCACTAACCCAAATCACACACACACGAACCAGAAGCTGTGGGGACCATGGACCAGTGAGTTATGTATCGGGTGACTGGTCTTCTGGGACACTGGTGAAACCTGTGCCAGGCACAAGGAGGTCCACAAGAGATTGGTGCGACACAAGAAAACACGACGGACTGTTGTCACTCCTGTTTTTGTTTACCACAAGATGTTTGGTTGCATCAGGTTTAACTAGTTTACAATCAAGTTCAAACATGAAAGATATTTGTGACATTCTTAGTGTCTTGTCAATCTGGTTGAGAAGAAAAACATGAACATATGATTACTTCTTTGTTGTAAGAAAATATCTACTGTCAGGTACATTTGTTTTATTTCAAACAGCATCTCTACCTGCGGAACCATCAACCTTGGTCCAGACCAAACAAGTCCGACATTCACACAAGTCAAAAGTCAAGATGAGCAAAACTTAGATAGAAAAGACTTAACTACAACTGTCTCATACTCATTCAGACATTGCCAGTATGAAAAGTATCAGTGCCATGAAGAGTAAACACAGTTTTCAACAATAAAAGTTTAAAATATGCTGTAAATAAACCTCACGACGGAGTCACGTTATTATTGCGCTGTATCTATGTGTGCAAAAATATGCATTTTCACAATAACAAATCCCACAGCAGCCGTGACACAGTGGCATATGTTTACTCTTGACAAATTAAAAAACCATGAAATATGAGCGACGCTCAACATCACCCTCTGGAGAGCCTGAAATTTTTATTTTACAAAGAGTGAGGAAACCCTTTAAACGGTTGCACAACAGAACCATAACTCACTGGCACCGGGAATTGACGAGTTCACAATCTGTGGCAGATGTGGTACGAACGTGCCAACTCACACAAAGAATCTGTCTGCAGGTTCAGGAATTTAAAGCTTAACAAGTCCAAGTGATTGGACGTTAAGGTCACTGACATGCAGGCACTTTTGACAGGTGTTTACATTTGACATAAGTAGAATGCTTCAGATTGATATCTTAAATACAACTAAGGAAACCTGTAAGAGAAATGTTCTAAAACAATTTTTACTGTCATAGGTTGGAAAGATGCTGTGATGCTTTGGCAGAACCTAAGGACTTGAACCCAGGTGTCTGAAATATAATCATCACTGGTTTATTCCCATCACTGTTCATTAGTTACTGAACATTGTCCAGACAGGCTTCTGTTGCTGTTTATTTGCACAAAGATGCTCAACATCTTTATGAAACAATCCTCAGAATGTTCATGACGGACGTCCCCATGAAGGCGCCTTGTGGTTCCGCTGGGAATCAAACCCATAACTCTCTGCTTTCAAGGAAGGCTTGCTACCCACCAAAGTAGAGTTTGAAGATGCTGTGATTTATTGATCATTTTTCTTTATTCTAGAGCTCTAAATAAAGAAGCCAGATTGGCCCACAACTACAAACAAGAGTGATTTCATATGTTTATTTGTGAAAACTGACAACAACATGTCACTGTCCCAGACCTCCACAACTTTGAATGAAATATCCCCCATTTGGCAAAAGAAGAAATAAAACAGATTTAAATAACTGTTTAAGTCAACAAAAAAATGCCACAAATATAAATGTAGCAAACCAAGCCGTCCAATCCAGCGTGACCGCATCGTTACGCCCTCCCTCCCCCCGGCCTCTGTAATTAATGCTGAATACTTCACATACCCTGCAGTGGTGAGAGAAGCCTCAGCTGATCAGGGACGAAAACAGTCTCCAAATGTCACCAACGTGCAGACAGTGCATGGACAAAAATGTTCCATCATGACAGGAGCAAACACAGAAAACTTCACGCCTGTAAATGGGTATTCTCACTCTTCTCTACGACCGCTGTCTGTGACTTTGACCAAACTGTAAAAGTGTGACAAGATCAGAATCACGTATATAAAAACCATCACATCTGAGCTCACAACTAATATCTTTTCAAATTGATAAAGATGCCCAGAAAATGATGGAGAGCAAAAACCTGAAGACTTAAACTAGTTAAGAAAATCAGGTTCACCTCATCAAAATAATATACCTTTACTTCCCACAGATATTTGATACCTGTATGATTAGAACTGACTAGAAATAAGTAAATATATCTGTCTCTCTGTCAACACTTTTAAACAATTTTACTTCCATGTTCTGGTGTCATTTCATGTAGGAAACACAAATGTTAAGATACGAGGCGTCAGATAAAAGCATCTCCCCTTCCTGTTTCTCTAAACCAGTTTGGTTTTCACATGAATTCATTTTCAACAAAAGAAACCTGATTTTCTTATTACTTGTATCTAACCTGGAATAACTTCAATTAAATCCTGTTCCAATATGAACTTTTGCACATAAGTCTTGTTGAAACTTGTTCTTAACTGGGCCTGATAATTACGACAGTCTGACTTTTTAGCTGCAGAAGTGACCTTAGTATTGCTGAGCACAGAAAAAAATTGACATACAAGATTTGCTCTTAATAGAACAGAATATTCAGAGAAAGGAATCAAGTAAAAATACTCAGAATAATTTAAGGTTACATTAAATTGCAAATTAAATTTCGACAAAAATACCAAAATAAAAAAATGACTAAACAATGGCCCTTGAATATCCATCATACCTTTACAAACAACCATAACAAACAAAAGAGAATAGCAATAGGTAATGTCTAACCAAAGCTACAGTCTGAAAAATTAGCCGAAAACCAGACTTGCATAAAAATAGACGAAACTTAATCAAATATTTGTAAAGAGAAGCGATCGGCGGAAACTCTTGCAGGTTGTAAAACCTGTTAAATAATCCTGGGAGAGTGAACCACTTATGTTTGTTAATATTTCTAAGTAACATTCATTAGTTAATCACATGACACGTCTATCACGCTTTTGGACCGAAGCCACATCAAGTATCAACTTGTCTGGATTTTTTTTTTTCTTCCAACACCTATGGCATCAAGTCTTATCCCTGCAGTTCTGAGATCCACCCTGATTTGACAATAGGAGCACACACACTCATGCATATGTACACACACATATAGGCTCCAGTTTTTCAAAGTAATGGAATGTGCCCGCCCACCACATAGACCTGTGGGAAGAGGCGGAGATGGACACACCCCACTTTTATGCAGTACACACCCAGAAGAAGCTCGTCAGCACAACCGTGACGGTTTACAGTTCTGAGATTATGAACAAAGTGGCGTGTCACAGCGAGGGCGTGTTACAGCGAGGGCGTGTCTGTGTGTGTGTGTACTTTACCTGCTTCATCTATATTTGTGGGACAGTTTTTTTGCCACTGTTGTGGGGACATTTTCTAGGTTCCCAATGAGTGAGTGTATTTTGAGGCTCAAGATTTAATATAGAATTAAGTCATTGAAGTATCCCAGGCTGTGTGTTTGTCTGAGTGTGTGTGTGTGTGTGTGTGTGTGTGTGTGTGTGTATGAACACACACACACACACAATTCCCCTGCAGCTAAACTGATGGTTAGGAATAGGATAAACAATGAAAAAATGATTGTGCCTGAATTCCTTCAGAACACCTGACAAGTTCCCATGTGATGGTTTCACACTGAAGGGTGTGTCTGAACAGGAGCGCCAAACACACACACACACACACACACACACATACAGTATTTCTTATAAAGGAACACTTGTTTATACTGTAAGCACCGTTGGACATCCATGTTAGGAGCCAATCTTCTAGATTTTACCCCATGGCGTGTAACTTAATGGAGCCAACATGTTACAAAAGTATTAATAAGTATAAGATTTATAAAATTTCTGATAATGTAATGCTAATTCTATTTTACTTCTTCTAATGTGCTTATTGTATTTATCTCTTGTTCAGAGCTATACTGGAGCCATAATTTCCCACAGGATACTACAGAGGGATTGATCATTTTTATCTATCTATTTAACTACTACCTACCTATTTATCACTCGACCTACCTATTTATCTTATCTACCAACCTACATGCCTATAAACATACCTATCCTTCTGCATACCTTCCTTTCTTCATATCTACCTACATTCTTACACATCTCTCTCTCTAACCTGTCTCTCTAACCTACCTGTCTATCTCTCTACCTAACTATCTTTCTTCCAACCTACCTATCAATCTCTTATCTACCTATCTAGATAAATGAGGTTGCAGATGATTCAATGACCCATGTATGACTGACGTCTTTTGGAAAAATATAAGTTATTTTCCTAAAAGTCCTAAACATACCTGTTCTTGAAAGCCTATAGTATAGAACTAAATTGTTTTGAGTTTTTCGCCTGAAGTATTGTTCATTTCGTATACACAGTGAAGCAAGGTCCCACACCTACTATTCAAATGTTGCAACGGTTCCTCAGAAAAAAGAAAACCTGAAGTCATTGTCTAATTGCTCCACTGTTGTTCAAAAGGTTGGTTTCCACGCAGAACATCTTGAAGCTGCACCTGGCATATTCAATGTGACAGGACTGACGCCCAAGAAAAGAATCTGAAAATGGGTTCAATCATTCCGAATCATGTGCAGGCTGCTGCTGCTGCAGCTGCATTATTTAGACTGTGTCATGTTGGACATGTTTTTAGACAAACATCTTAGAGGCAAAGCAGGACAAACACAGAAGATCACACCTTTGTCATTACAGTTAAACAAAGAAAAAATGCAGCAACCTTTAGGCTGGAAACAAAATAGACTCCAAGACCACAGGTTAGGTTGCATCAGGACAAGGTATTTTGTGTAAAAACTCATGATACCCAAATACCCATGACTATCACAGCAACTAGGTGTAATTTAATGGCGCAGCATCAAAGCTGCTTCTTATTGTTTGTTCTCAGATATTTAGATTTAGTCTAAAGGCATTTTGATTGATCACAAAGACTAGATCTTTACATTATGACTACAGCTAATTCATCGTTCACATTTTTGTTCCGAGTCTCGGTTAACTTCTGAAATTACCAACAAATAAATCAACATTTATGTCAGCAAAAGAGCTGACGTTTCTTCAGTAATGGCTGCAGAGCACAGGCCTCTCATGAATAGCTTGACTTTTACCTAATTAACATAAATGAATGGGAACAGTTCAACGCTCAACTTGCTGTAACAGGTTTCAGGCTGACATGTGTCTAACAGTGGTTACGTTTCAAAGGCCAAAGATTTTGAAGATTTCGAGTGTTGTAGAAGATAAGTAATTAAGATTGAACTTTACCGCAGAAAGAAAAAACATGTTTTTGCCAAATACTCAGTCAAGGACACATATTTGTCTATTGCCAAGCATGAATACAGGATTGGCGTATCATAGGTCATGTAAGTTATTTAGTAAAGACTGGTTTTTGTATGTGTGTTTGTCCTTGCCTCATCTAGACTTGGCTCCGGGCTCTTGATCGGACTGGATGCAGCACTGAACACTGAGGATGATTTCCGGCTTATAGTCTAAAAAAATGAAAGAAAAAAAATCCGCTGGCATTAAGATTAACACATAAATGAATACAACTCCTTCTGTATGACATCACCTTTACCACTACTGAACAGCTTTTGAACCATATCCAAGAAGAAGCCACTAATATATGGGTTTTGTGTTTACTTGATGGCGCCTTGGCCCAGAGTCGATGTCTCTGTCATTGTTGTGGAACTCCAGGGTTCACCTCTTGGGCAAGATTGAATCTCTGTTAGGGTGGTGGGCTTCCAGGGGGCTCAAAGCCTGGAAGAAGTTCATGAGGGGATGGTACGGTGCAGTGAAATCTGGGCAGGAGTGGTGGAGATTGCTTCGCATGTGACCCGGTAACAGATAGTAGGTTGAAAGTGGTTTGATGGAAGGATGCTTTTAGTGGTAAAGTTAATTATAAAGTGGAATGAAGAAGGCCCCACTGTGGGTAACTGCCTGTAGTACAGCAAAACTGAGGAGCTACTATTGGATTTTATACTATATGGCTTTAAGCATTTCTTTGTTTTTGTTAAGCAAAGAAAAACCTCCACACGACTGGACAGATGTGACACAAAAATTTTTGAAACTACAATAATTTACATGTAGTTTTAAGTGTTTTTAAACTTCTGTACGAGAGTTTTTTGGGTTATAACAAGGGACCACTGATAACATTAGTGATATCAGCACAATTACATGATATCAGTATGAATGATATTGTTTTTATGGGGGGGTTACTGCCTAGGGTTTTGTCAAATTTACTAGAATCACACATGGATTTTGACATGTTAACCTTAGTTTTGGGAGCAAAGGACTGCACATATCAATATCAGTTTATATCAGTATCAGAAAATTAAGACAATATTGGTAACATCAGATTATCGGTAAAAGTTAATATCGGACATTGCTAGTTATAACCTAGGCAGAATGATGTAGTTCCTCTATATGTTTCTAACGCAAACTGGGGCCTTATTTAGTAAACTTTAACAGCTCTTAAACCACAGACCCAAATGACGAAACAAGTAATTGCAAATTAAATAAATTGATTAATTTCCGCAAACAAAGCCTGGACCTAAAAAGTGAAAGAAGTCTTTCTTTTGACCTATAATCACGTCTTCAGTACAGGTGATCTTAACACGGGTGGAGAAACGTGTTTGTCTTCAAATGAAAGGGTGTGCCACCAAAGCAGAGTTAAACTGGGTGTGGCACCACTCCTCCATCAAATATTTCATTACCATTTACCTCGGACTACATGAACCTACACCTGGTAAATTATCACCAAAAAATCGAAGGCAGGTTAGGAGAATACTAGACTACTGTTTCCTATACAGCTGTGGAGGACAGTTTTATTTCCTTTCATGCAAAAATGAGATAAGAAGTCGTGAACTCAAGTAAATATAACAGTCGAGCATTTATCCACGCAGCTAAAACTCTACAGGGGCAAAGATCAGGACATTCAGGAAATCATTATATGCACAGGAAAGTGTTGGTGATTCACTGGTAAAACCTCAGCATGATTGAGTAAACACATTAAAGAGCAAAGCTGTGGTTTATAAACCACTGGACCATATTGGCAAACTGACTGCAGCCCAGAGTGAATCAACCACCAATCATCTGGAGACAGTTGTGATTAACAGCGTCACCTTGTGTCTCTGACAGTGAGAAAACCTCGTCTGATCGGCCGAGTAGTAAAAAGAACAGGTGTGGCCACACTTTGTAAATCCTTCAAAGAATGTAAAGCTGATAATGGTAAAGAAAGCCTCTGTGATTTTCTGTGTGTGTTACATAAGGGAATTATGAAAAAGAAAAAAATTAATAACAGCAGTTTTGCATCACTGCATAAATCTGCGTAGAAATCTCTGTGCAAAAATGTATTCACCCAATATGAAAAATTGGAAAAATAGACATTCATTTGTATTTGATTTTTTGGAACTCTGAAATCTAAGGTCTTCTGTTAAAAAAACGCAGTCCAATCTCTCAGTTCAAGATACAGGATATAAAGCATTCAAGTTGGCTTATTGTCAAGTTGCCCAGATAAGTTCTTTTTGGCCAGCAGCCTTGTACACATTTATAGTTGAAGGCAAAGGCAGAACAGCACACAAGGAGTCCTGCAAAACATCCACGGCTAAAATACTTTTTAATTGGACCTCCGTACAGTAAGGGAGAGAAAACAGTGGCATTTGGCAAGGGGATATGAAGTTTTTATGTCCGAGCCAAAGCATTACCTCAGTGTCCAGCACCGATACTGAAAGTAAAAGATAAGAAGAAGTGGGGGTTTGATTTCTTCCCAGATTTTTTGCTTGGTTGCATATTTTAGCAGCCAATCAGTTACACAGAAAAATCTTACAAAGGGGGAAATAGGCTTTCACAAAACAGTACTGGAACATTCAGATTGAACTTCATTATTAATAGTTATTAATACAATTTAAATAATTTTATATAATTACGTTTGTGACTACAATCCTTATGTACTCCTTAAAATATCAAAAACAATTGATGATCAACTGTCCAAACAACCAACCTTAAGTGCAGCTATTTTACTGTGAGAATAAATATGTCATGCAGAAAAACGGCAGATAAATAACTATTTTATTATTTTTTATTAACTGTTATTCTACAGATCACATGTACAGCTAACACAGTCTTGTTCTTGTCTCTTTTTCAGAGGTTACTACACGGAATCAATGTTTTTCATCTCCCCCTGTCCTCTGTATCTTCTAGTCTAACTCCAACTACCTCCATGTCCTCCCTCACTGCATCCATCAATCTTCTCTTTGTCTACATCTCTAGCATTCTTACAAGGTAGAAATTACTTAGTATATAGTACAAATGGTGTGCACAGTTGGACAGTCTGTCATTGGACAGTACTGACACAGTACACAAGTTTATCTAAACTAACTGCAGTATGTTGGAATTCAAGAGATATACTTTTCAGAATGACTTCCATGTCCACATGTTCCAATTTTGTTTTGTAAAAACTCAAACAGGCGTCAGAAATAAGCAGTCAGTGTTAATAAAAAACTCAATGACCAGCACAGGCCTAATGTGGTTTTTCCGTCTTTGCAGATGACACTTTCCTATTACATGAGACAATGCAACGAGTGGGTGGTGACCATCACAGGTGTGAATTCAATACACGCTGAATGTGCACCTGGCAGGACATTCTACTAGCAACAAAAAAAACATTAGGCAAATGGCCAGTAATTGTCGTTTTCAGCTGTGAACTTAGGAGAAGAGAAGGAAGAAACAACATAACAATTTAACTTTACACTGATAATAAAGACCTGCCCAGAAACAATGAGAAATGTCACAGACACCAACCTTTCTTTGAATAAAACGTATTTTACCACAATTATTTGCTTAAACCATTTGGTAACTAAGCTACAACAAGTGAGTTAGCAATAAATGAGTAGTAACAAAGTTTGTATGTGGGCGGCAAGGTAAAATAAACGTGTGGGTTAGAGTGGGAACCATATTAGTAAGTATGTTAGTATTAAGTAGTTAGTAGTATGTTTACTTAGTAGTAAGTATGTTGGTAAACAAATGACTAGGCTAGTAATGTAGGTAAGTAAAGTAGGCGCGTTGTTAGATAGAAACAGTTATATGAAAAAAAAACACACTAATTTGCTGCTGCGGCTAAGTTGTCGATACAAAACAAATGTGGAAATATTGAATGTTTTCAAAAACTTGGAAGTAAATACACAGGCTCGGAGAAAGTAAATATATGCGTAGTTAAATACGTATGACGCAAGAGCAGGTGTCATGTTATTGTGTTATTGAGTATGTTACTCGGATAGGTACAGGTAACGTCAACAAAATGGATACCAACACTCATGAAAGTGTATTTTCTATCCCCAGTAGGCAAATATTGTCCAGTCCCACTCACCTCCGAGGACGGCTGCTGGAGGAACATCAATTCGGACTCCTGGCTGCTGACGCTGAGCCGGGGCATACCCTGCAGGTAGACCGGAGACACGCACTGGACCATGGGCTGCATCATAGGCTGCGGCATCAGCATGAACTGCTGCTGCTGCATCGCCTGTTGCACAGGAACCAGGTACCGGACGGTCTCGTAGCCGCCGTTTTGAACCGTCTGAATTGGCGACATCGACCTGGTGGTGGTGATCACCGGAGCCGTCAATGGCTCCGGGGAAGCTGCGCTCAAGGTCCGGTAGGAAGTGGTGGTGGTTTTTTGGCTGGTCCGCAATGACATGATGTAGAGCCTGGTCTGTTCGAAGACGAGACAAAAAGAAAACGAAGAAACAAGATGGAGGAAGTTTTGTAAAAGTTTGACTGAAAGCTGTCAGCGGCGAAGCAGCACAGGGGCCAACCACCCCACAGCTACTTAGTCCTGTGTTGGGTAAACTAGAGAAGAAAGTCCGGTTAAAGAATTTCCAGTAGTGACGGATAATTCAGGAGGAGGGGCGGGAGGAGGAGGAAATGAAGGAGGAGGAGACCCGAAAAAAATGGACTTATATCAGTTTTTTCGACTAATAATCCCTGTTTCCAATGAAAATGCCCACATTTTAATTATATTGGTAAAAAATAAAAATGACATTAACATTAAGTAAGTTTTTTAACTTAAAAAATCGATCAAAATGTAGCCGTTACCCATTCGTACTGCGTTTTAAAGCGAACTCTCGCGAGAACAGCACCAGGAAACGTCTTTATTTATCAGCTTCTACGATGGCAGCGACTCAGCGATTCTCTCTTCCTCTCTGTTTTTCACTCGATGTTGTGGTGTTGTTAGCGGCTGGTCCGTCGCTTTGAGTCCACAGTTTACATCAGGTGAGGCGAATAAACAGTTTGGCTGGCGTCGCTGAACGTTATTGTTGAAAATCTCTGCGGCATCCTGTTGTCCTTCTGTCCTAGCTGTCTCCGTTATACCAGGACTTGACTCAACAAACCCCTTTGAAAAATATCACATTTAACAACGGCATGCATTTAGATCGGGCATAATGTAAGAGTAAATTTCTATCTTTTTATGTTAATTATTCCATCAATAAGTAGTGAATTCGGCTTAGTTAAATACTCGAAATAGTTGGTAAAGAGGTTTTATATAGCAACCGATGCGTCTTCGATATGGTACAAACGAACAGGAACATTAGAAATACAAAAATACACGAAAATAAAAATACATTTTTATATGTTTGTTCCTGATTTAATATGAACCCGAACAGTGTCATCGAGATGCTTGTCCATTTATGACATCGCTAAGCTATTGTATGTTAACGGAGATTTGAACTACAAAGGCCTCCATAGAAGTCGTGTTATCGGTAAACTCACATTATTATTTCTTTATAACTAAACTATCAATAATTTCAAAAATTAGGAATACTGATTTTGTCTTGCTGCTGTTACGTAATCACCAGCAGTCCTTCTGTTTACAATCATCCGGGGCAGAAGCTGCTTCTATAGGTAACAACAGTTTATCCGTTTCACCAGCAGGGGTCGGTGCTGTGGTTATTTTGCTTCCTGTGCAGAGGGGGTTAAACATCAAGCAGTTTCACTCTTTCTGACCAGTTGGTTCAGCTGGATCTTCTGAAACTGTTATTCATGGTTGATCTTCAGCTTCTTCTTTGTCTTTAGTGGCTTCAACTGGAAATACTGGTCCCACACAATGCATCGCAAGAGGCTTCTGTGTGTCCTGGATACACCATTGTAACCATCATCAACACATCCATCCATCTTGGGCTACACAGCGGTCGAGTTTGAAGGTAGAATTAGGTTCTTCCACCTTCTTCTATTATTTTAATCCATGTCTCAATGCAACAAACCACATGTTATGACCACATTTGTTGTTGAATCAGAGTTGATGTTCTGGTTCTTTATCTCTGTTGATGATGATTGACCTCGTTTGACTCTTTTATTTCCAGTTTCTCTCTGGTTTGGTCTCTTCAATTGTAGCTAAGTCATGGCTGGTCCAGGTGACTTACCAGGTGAGCCCTTCAATTCACTTAGAGCTGGTGCTGAGAAGACATGTCGCTTGAGTCGCACCAGTGATTTAAGGTATCGTTCTTATATCTGCAGCTCTAGAAGGTTCTGGAATGGGCGGGATGAAGCTTCCCATCGGGATGACTCGAAGGGCGCTCAGCTACGACGACAACCTGGAGGCCCCCATGTCCACACCACCACATGACATCAACATCAACAACCTGTGGAGACGACCCGTCATTCCAGAGAGGAAGTTCACACATCTGGCTGAGGTGATGCCTCCACACGCTCTTACCAAGAGATACTATACGATATAAAGGTTTTTAGTGATGAATTAAGGTTTTTTTTTTCTTAACTATTTTTTGTTTCCTTTAGGATGATGACAGTGGTGCAGTGAAACTGCCCTCACTGCCGGACAGCGCCCACTCCAGGCCACAAGGAGTAGTGAAAACCAAGGCCTCGTCCATCATAATGAACTCCCTCATGACCAGTAATAGAGATTTCTTATCAGCTAAATAAACCATTAATAGATGTTTCTTTTTACTAAATTAGAACAAAATATTTATTATAAACTCAAAAGCTGGTGTTCTTGTAGAGCTGCAGTATAATTTAGATTTTTTTAAATAATTTAACAGTTTCAGTGACACCAGAACGCCTAACCTTTCTTTGAGAGAAATATATTCGTATATAATATATACTCACTTTTGATCAATATGATTCTTATCCAAAGATTATTTTTTGGCACGTTAATATTTGTAAATACTGCAGCTTTCAAACGGCAGCTACACAGGAAGTTGCTGCCATCTGGTGGTGTAATTGTATATGACACAAGCTAACTAAAAATACTGGTAATAAAGCAATAAAGAACATAATCAATGTAATAATATGCAATTGATCTGATAAACTCCTATAACGGTAATTAACGGTAACTAAACTACTAACGGTAATTAAACCTAAACAGAACAGACTCAGGACAGCGTGTACAAATTTGAGCAGAAGGCTGGGCTGTCCGAAACTGGCTACACACCTCACAAGGGCCTCACCGCGGAGGAGACCAGATACCACCACCGCATGCCTGAATCCTTCCAGGTGAAGAACTAAAATTAAAAATAGAGAATTTCCCCTTAATAATTATGGAATAGTTATTTACTGTCACCGTCTTCTGGTTAACAGTGTGAGAATTATCAGCATTAATGTGGCAATAATAATTCTTTTCTGATCTCTGGCGTAACTCTGTATCTGTAAAAAAAATTAATGACATTGCAGAAACTACAGATTCAAAGCATGGAATCACGAGATGATCGACAGAGCTCCTCTGCCCAGTCCACTCCGAGTACTACACCACACAGCTCTCCAAAACAACAACGCAGGTACAACACCACACAGACACTGACTTCACAATTGAGCTTCTTATTCCTTTAACTCAGGAACTGGTTCTATTTGTCTCTTGTTTTAATTTTTTTTTCACTCATGATTAGGACGTGGTTCAACAGCACAGGGTCAGACATCAGCATGAGCTCCTCCAGCAGCAGCAGCATCGACATGATAGAAGGAGGAGCCACAGCAGGAGGTGCAGTTGAAAAGTGGAGCATGTTCACTCCCCGTCCCCTGGTCCAAAAGTCAACCTCTGACCTGGGATCCGATGTTTTGAGTGGAGGTGAAATAAGAATAAATTAGTTTTTTGTGTTATCAAATAATATTTAGATACCAATATATCCACTGTCCCTCCTCTGAACATGTCCACACCATCTCAATCTGTCTTCTCTAGCTTTTTCTCCAAACCTTCCTGTCTGTGTTGTCCCTCTAATCACCTCAGCGAACAGAGAACCTCAGCATTTTTAACTCCTCCACCTCCAGCTCTGTCTCCTGTCTTCGACCTATTCCTAGTGTCTCTAATCCATCCATCATGGCTGGTCTCAACCTTTCCCTTCCCTTTTTTTGTGAAAAAAAATAATAATAATTTCCCTTTCTCCCATAAGGCTTTGCTCTGCAGTCATACCGTGGCGCCCAAAAACCAACGCCAATGGAAGTGATGAAGGCCCAGTCCACCCGTCT